>CM055198.1:24746730-24754230 GCA_029224185.1 Karalla daura
GAGGAGGAGGACTCCCAGTGATGCTGCAGCTCAGATGGATCAAACTTATCAACATAAAACTGAGAAAATAAAACTGTAAAAGTATGAAATGATATGATATAAACCTATATTGTTATATACTCCATAAAAACTTGTATTACTATAAAACTATGAAGCTGTCATCAGTTATCAAACAATTTAGAAAATAAAAATCAAAATATTAAAAGTACATCAGTAATGCACAGTGCAAATTATTTGGTATTTTCCAAGAATGAAAACTTATAATAATTATCTACAGTTTGTTTCTTATTTTAACAATACTTTGCTTCTTTCTTTCTTTTATCTATTTATCCAGAATGATTTTTTGAACAGCTGTTGAATCCGTCTCTGTGCGGTTGCCAGATCAGAATTAGGGAGCCAGATCTGAGCAGGAACAGAGCGCTATGTGCTCTGGCTTCTTCTCCAGTTACAGTTACTGATTATTACAATCAGTCAGGCCTGGTATAGAGTAGTATAGAATATAGCTATATAGTATAGAACATAGCTGTATAGAATATAGAATGAAGAATGTCAAGAATGCAGAAAGTATAGAAGGAGCGGAGTAGACACCAGCAATCTTTCCTCCCACAACGGGACAAATGAAAAATAAAGCTGAGTTGGACTTGAACCCTTTCAGAATAAAAGCACCGAGACAGCCAGGACCCTCAAGACCACCAGGATCAGCTGGGTGTGTGTGTGTGTGTGTGTGTGTGTGTGTGTGTGTGTGTGTATATGTGTGTGTGTGCATCTTCAGAATTATGCAGCTCCCTCCTGCTGTGCTGCATATCAACACTGGGCTTCCTCTATTTATCTCCTCCTCCTCCTCCTCTTCCTCCTGCTCCTCCTTGCTGGTGTTCTCCTGGAGGAGCAGAGAGGAGCAGAGTCCAGCTGAGCTGCGTGGATAGATCATCTCACCTGTCGCGATGGTTTGATCTCAGATGATAGTGCTGGTTGAACTCTTACATTAAGAAAGTTTTAAGAATTAAAAACTGTTTTAAAAAACAGTTTTAAAACTCCCAGCCGTAACTGATTTGAGAGTCTGGAGCGCGGTGGTATCCTCCACAGACCTGAACGGGTTCAGGGTTCAGGGCTCAGAGAGACTCAGGGTTCAGGGTTCAGGGTTCAGGGTTCAGGGCTCAGGGTTCAGGGCTCAGAGAGACTCAGGGTTCAGGGTTCAGGGCTCAGGGCTCAGAGAGACTCAGGGTTCAGAGTTCAGGGCTCAGGGTTCAGGGTTCAGGGCTCAGAGAGACTCAGGGTTCAGGGTTCAGGGTTCAGGGCTCAGGGTTCAGGGTTCAGGGTTCAGGGTTCAGGGCTCAGAGAGACTCAGGGTTCAGGGTTCAGGGCTCAGGGCTCAGAAAGACTCAGGGTTCAGAGTTCAGGGCTCAGGGTTCAGGGTTCAGGGCTCAGAGAGACTCAGGGTTCAGGGTTCAGGGTTCAGGGCTCAGGGCTCAGGGCTCAGGGTTCAGGGTTCAGGGTTCAGGGCTCAGAGAGACTCAGGGTTCAGGGTTCAGGGCTCAGGGCTCAGGGTTCAGGGTTCAGGGTTCAGGGCTAAGGGTTCAGGGCTAAGGGTTCAGGGCTAAGGGTTCAGGGCTAAGGGTTCAGGGCTCAGAGAGACTCAGGGTTCAGGGTTCAGGGCTCAGGGCTCAGAGAGACTCAGGGTTCAGGGTTCAGGGTTCAGGGTTCAGGGCTCAGAGAGACTCAGGGTTCAGGGTTCAGGGCTCAGGGCTCAGAGAGACTCAGGGTTCAGAGTTCAGGGCTCAGGGTTCAGGGTTCAGGGCTCAGAGAGACTCAGGGTTCAGGGTTCAGGATTCAGGGCTCAGGGCTCAGGGTTCAGGGTTCAGGGTTCAGGGTTCAGGGTTCAGGGTTCAGGGTTCAGGGTTCAGGGCTCAGAGAGACTCAGGGTTCAGGGTTCAGGGTTCAGGGCTCAGGGTTCAGGGCTCAGGGTTCAGGGTTCAGGGTTCAGGGCTCAGGGTTCAGGGCTCAGGGTTCAGAGTTCAGGGTTCAGGGCTCAGGGCTCAGGGTTCAGGGCTCAGGGCTCAGGGTTCAGGGTTCAGGGCTCAGGGCTCAGGGTTCAGGGCTCAGGGTTCAACTTCAACTTCAACTTCAACTTTTATTTGTTTTAAGTGCCATATCATAACAGCTGTTATCTCAGAGCACTTTACAAGCAGAGCAACAATGTGTACATAGTGAAAAACCCCCTGTCCTTAGACCCTCGCAAAGGCTGAGGAACAACTCCCAAGAAAAACCCTGAGAGGGAAAAAAGGGGAGAAACCTCAGGGTGAGAGACAGAGGAGGGGATCCTCACCCAGGACGGACAGGCGGGCACAAGCAAAACATTATTGATGGCTAACAGTTCAGGATATAAATCAATGAATTGAAGTAGTAGCAGGCAGGAGGAACCGCGGTGAGATGAGCCGGGTAGAGGTGGTCCTGGATCCAGCTCAGCGTTGATGGAAGTCGGGAGGGAAAATAAAAATAATAAAAATAAAATGAAAAATGAAAAAGTAAAATAAGAATAAACAGAAAATTAAGAATTAAAAAATAAAATATTAATAAAAATTAAAATAAGAATAAATAAATAAATTAATTAATTAAAAAAAAAAAATATATATATATAAACAAAAAATAAAAATGAAAATAAAAATAAAATGAAAATAAAAATAAAATAAGAATAAAAATAAATTGAAAGATAACAAAGGAGAGGGGCAGGAGAGGGAGGAAGAGGAGGAGATGGAAAACAGACGGGGAGAGGCCAAGAGGAAAGAGAGAAGCTAGAGGGAACGTGAACCTGATTCACACCCACAGAGAAGGCAGAGAAGATAGAGCTCAATGTGCCGGGGACCCCCAGCAGACTCAACCTATAGCAGCTTATCTTGGATTTATCTGTAGGCTCTGTCAAAAAGGAGGGTTTTTAACCTACTCTTAAAGGTAGAGAGGGTGTCTGCCTCCCGGACTGAAACTGGTAGATGGTTCCATATCAGAGGGCCTTGGTAGCTGAAGGCTCTGGCTCCCCATCTAGACTTAGAGACTCTTGGAACCACAAGTAGGCCTGTATTCAGAGAACGAAGTCTCCTAGTGGGGCAATAGGGTTTTATCAGGTCTGAGATATAAGAGGGTGCCAGACCATGAAGACCTTTATAGACAAGGAGGAGGATTTTGAACTGGATCCTGAAAGGTACAGGAAGCCAGTGTAATGAGGCCAGAACAGGAGAGATGTGATCTCTCTTTCTAGTTTTAGTCAGGACACGAGCTGCCGCGTTCTGAATGAGCTGCAGGGTTCAGGGTTCAGGGTTCAGGGTTCAGGGTTCAGGGTTCAGGGCTCAGGGCTCAGGGTTCAGGGTTCAGGGTTCAGGGCTCAGGGTTCAGGGTTCAGGGCTCAGGGAGCAGCTGCTGGTGAACGTGTGAATGAATGAACACGCCTGCTGCACATCAGGCCAGCTGCAGCCGCCGCCACACATCCTCCCAACAGCCACGGAGAAGGGGAAAAGTTCACCCTGGAGAGATGAAACCTTCCCTGAACCATACGTAGAGCTGTGTGTGTGTGTGTGTGTGTGTGTGTGTGTGTGTGTGTGTGTGTGTGTGTGTACATGCATCCTGTGATTCCTGTGATGACTCTGGTTCAGAATCAGGTCACATTCAACCTGACGCATTTCAAGATTAAGTGGTTTGAGTTGAACATGAGGGAACGTGACATTTACATTCTGGAGGCAGAGCTACAACACACACACACACACACACACACACACACACACACACACACACACACACACACACACACACACACACACACACACACACACACACACACACACACACACACACACACACATTACTCTGTGTACCCTCAGTCTTTCCACCTTTTCCAAACACACACACCTGCAGTGATCCTGAGCAGTGACTAACTCCCTGGCAGCTTCTACGTTCTCGTCTCGTGAGTGTTTTGCAGGTGGAGGTGAAGCGTCTCGCTCTCCAGATGAGTCCTCACACTCTTCAGTCTTCTTCCTTTCATTTTTCTCCTCTGAAGACGATGACTCTCCTGAAGGTGTCTGCCCCCCGATGCCATTGATTTGTAATTACACTGACGCTTAGCTCCATGGCTGCAGATAATTAGCGCTCATCTTTTATTGAAAAGTTGACATTTATCTCTCCACCATGGCAGGCGAGCAGTGCCTCACTCAGATCAGACCTCGTCCTCCGCTCGCACCCCTGGTAGTCCGGCTCACATGTGCCCCGTCCTCAGACTGACCTGAGGACAGTCACCGTGTGCAGCTCCAGTGGAACATGAGTCGAGGCAGTAGAAGCTTCCTCCTCCTCCAGGGAATAAACCCAGCAGGGGTCAGTTCTGACCTGAAGGAAACCAGTCTGAGCTGGTCTGCTTCGCCTGCTGGGGAGAAACTCTGCCCGCAGATCTGCTTTAGTTCATAACCACAGAGCTGATGAGTCCATTATGTGTTAATTTAGAAGACTTTAAATACATTTAATGTATCTCTCTCTCTCTCTCTCTCTCTCTCTCTCTCTCTCTCTCTCTCTCTCTCTCTCTCTCTCTCTCTCTCTCTCTCTCTCTGCAGGTGTGGCGGGGACAGGCCGGGCCGTGGACGCCAGCGCTCGGGTCACTGATGCTCAGCGAGGCGACGCTGACAGCGAGCGCAGCCTGTGGACGGACAGACGCCCTCACAGCGTCCTCTGATTGGACGCTCTGAGAGACTGAACAACTGACGGACCGTGAAAACAGATTCGGTTCAGCTGCAATCACATTCATTATCGTGCAGCTGAAGCAGAGGCTGGAACATCTGGACAACAATGTACAGGTGTAGAAAAGGTGGTGTTCCCAGTAACACTGGACCTCCCTCAGCAGTGTTCCCAGTAACACTGGACCTCCCTCAGCAGTGTTCCCAGTAACACTGGACCTCCCTTAGCGGTGTTCCCAGTAACACTGGACCTCCCTCAGCAGTGTTCCCAGTAACACTGGACCTCCCTCAGCTGTGTTCCCAGTAACACTGGACCTCCCTCAGCAGTGTTCCCAGTAACACTGGACCTCCCTCAGCTGTGTTCCCAGTAACACTGGACCTCCCTCAGCAATGTTCCCAGTAACACTGGACCTCCCTCAGCTGTGTTCCCAGTAACACTGGACCTCCCTCAGCTGTGTTCCCAGTAACACTGGACCTCCCTCAGCAGTGTTCCCAGTAACACTGGACCTCCCTCAGCTGTGTTCCCAGTAACACTGGACCTCCCTCAGCAGTGTTCCCAGTAACACTGGACCTCCCTCAGCTGTGTTCCCAGTAACACTGGACCTCCCTCAGCAGTGTTCCCAGTAACACTGGACCTCCCTCAGCTGTGTTCCCAGTAACACTGGACCTCCCTCAGCTGTGTTCCCAGTAACACTGGACCTCCCTCAGCTGTGTTCCCAGTAACACTGGACCTCCCTCAGCAGTGTTCCCAGTAACACTGGACCTCCCTCAGCGGTGTTCCCAGTAACACTGGACCTCCCTCAGCAATGTTCCCAGTAACACTGGACCTCCCTCAGCTGTGTTCCCAGTAACACTGGACCTCCCTCAGCTGTGTTCCCAGTAACACTGGACCTCCCTCAGCTGTGTTCCCAGTAACACTGGACCTCCCTCAGCTGTGTTCCCAGTAACACTGGACCTCCCTCAGCAGTGTTCCCAGTAACACTGGACCTCCCTCAGCAGTGTTCCCAGTAACACTGGACCTCCCTTAGCGGTGTTCCCAGTAACACTGGACCTCTCTCAGCTGTGTTCCCAGTAACACTGGACCTCCCTCAGCTGTGTTCCCAGTAACACTGGACCTCCCTCAGCTGTGTTCCCAGTAACACTGGACCTCCCTCAGCTGTGTTCCCAGTAACACTGGACCTCCCTCAGCAGTGTTCCCAGTAACACTGGACCTCCCTCAGTGGTGTTCCCAGTAACACTGGACCTCCCTCAGCAATGTTCCCAGTAACACTGGACCTCCCTCAGCTGTGTTCCCAGTAACACTGGACCTCCCTCAGCAGTGTTCCCAGTAACACTGGACCTCCCTCAGCGGTGTTCCCAGTAACACTGGACCTCCCTCAGCAATGTTCCCAGTAACACTGGACCTCCCTCAGCTGTGTTCCCAGTAACACTGGACCTCCCTCAGCAGTGTTCCCAGTAACACTGGACCTCCCTCAGCTGTGTTCCCAGTAACACTGGACCTCCCTCAGCAGTGTTCCCAGTAACACTGGACCTCCCTCAGCTGTGTTCCCAGTAACACTGGACCTCCCTCAGCAGTGTTCCCAGTAACACTGGACCTCCCTCAGCGGTGTTCCCAGTAACACTGGACCTCCCTCAGCTGTGTTCCCAGTAACACTGGACCTCCCTCAGCAGTGTTCCCAGTAACACTGGACCTCCCTCAGCTGTGTTCCCAGTAACACTGGACCTCCCTCAGCTGTGTTCCCAGTAACACTGGACCTCCCTCAGCTGTGTTCCCAGTAACACTGGACCTCCCTCAGCAGTGTTCCCAGTAACACTGGACCTCCCTCAGCTGTGTTCCCAGTAACACTGGACCTCCCTCAGCTGTGTTCCCAGTAACACTGGACCTCCCTCAGCTGTGTTCCCAGTAACACTGGACCTCCCTCAGCAGTGTTCCCAGTAACACTGGACCTCCCTCAGCAGTGTTCCCAGTAACACTGGACCTCCCTCAGCAGTGTTCCCAGTAACACTGGACCTCCCTCAGCAGTGGTCCCAGTAACACTGGACCTCCCTCAGCTGTGTTCCCAGTAACACTGGACCTCCCTCAGCGGTGTTCCCAGTAACACTGGACCTCCCTCAGCGGTGTTCCCAGTAACACTGGACCTCCCTCAGCTGTGTTCCCAGTAACACTGGACCTCCCTCAGCTGTGTTCCCAGTAACACTGGACCTCCCTCAGCTGTGTTCCCAGTAACACTGGACCTCCCTCAGCAGTGTTCCCAGTAACACTGGACCTCCCTCAGCTGTGTTCCCAGTAACACTGGACCTCCCTCAGCGGTGTTCCCAGTAACACTGGACCTCCCTCAGCGGTGTTCCCAGTAACACTGGACCTCCCTCAGCTGTGTTCCCAGTAACACTGGACCTCCCTCAGCAGTGTTCCCAGTAACACTGGACCTCCCTCAGCTGTGTTCCCAGTAACACTGGACCTCCCTCAGCTGTGTTCCCAGTAACACTGGACCTCCCTCAGCTGTGTTCCCAGTAACACTGGACCTCCCTCAGCTGTGTTCCCAGTAACACTGGACCTCCCTCAGCTGTGTTCCCAGTAACACTGGACCTCCCTCAGCTGTGTTCCCAGTAACACTGGACCTCCCTCAGCTGTGTTCCCAGTAACACTGGACCTCCCTCAGCAGTGTTCCCAGTAACACTGGACCTCCCTCAGCTGTGTTCCCAGTAACACTGGACCTCCCTCAGCTGTGTTCCCAGTAACACTGGACCTCCCTCAGCTGTGGTCCCAGTAACACTGGACCTCCCTCAGCTGTGT
>CM055198.1:24759230-24766730 GCA_029224185.1 Karalla daura
TCTGCTCCAGGTGAACCTCACACACACACACACACACACACACACACACACACACACACACACACACACACACCTGCTGTGATGGAGCTCATCCAGCCTCCGAGCGTCGTCATTACAAATCTGCTGTTCTCACTGATTTAATGTTTATATTCATGGACGAGGAGAGCAGTCCACCTCAGCCACGCAGGACTCCCTCATCACATCTATGCAATCAGCTAACCCCCCCCCAACCCCCCCCCCCCCCCCCCCCCCCCCACACACACACACACACACACACAGATTAACACATGAACATTGGGAGGTTTTTATAAATCAACAAATCCATGGAAAGCATTAAAAGGATCTTGTGCAGGAACCACCTCCATCTAGTGGTGAAACCAGTATGTCTCTCTAGCACCTCCCTCTCTCAAACACATATTGCAGCTACGGTAGCCTCCTGGTGTCAAAAAGCCGCTCTCTCTGATCACATTGGTGCTGTTTGTCCCTGACCAGCAGCTGTAGTTTCAAGATGCAGCTCTTCCTCCTGCAGACTGGGTCTGACCCAGACCCTCTTCCTTTCAGCAGATACACAGCAACTCATTCAAAGAACGGACATGTAGGGAAATAAGAGACGTCAGAACAGAATCGAACACATTTAATTAAAGTGTAAAAATCAACAGTACAACAAGCCGCCTGTCCAACCATGGGTTGACCTTTGAATGTGTGTGTGTGTTATTTTCCATTGTCTGCTCACCTGCATGTCCATCTGTTTATCCCCCTGTGTGTATGTGTGTCTGTATGTAGGACACCAAGCATGCGCTCAAGGAGCAGAATGTGCACGTGTGCACACACATACACACACACACACACACACACACACACACACACCCCTGTGCGGGGGGTATTGCTGTGGGAAGGTCAGTCCGGCTGTGTGCTGGACGTGCTCGGAGGCTGACAGGTGTCACACACCACCAGGAACACACCTTGTGTTGTTCTCACACTGCCGGCTTCAACAGTGTCCACCCACTTCCCGAAACAATGCTGCGCACACACACACACACACACACACACACACACACACACACACACACACACACACGGGCTGTGCGTGTGTTTATTTATCAGTCAACACATACAGCTGACCTGAGTAATCCTGAAATAAACCTCATTATTCCGATGTTATGTAAGCTCTCAGCGCAGCGTAAACACTCCGGGCTTTACAGTTGAAACGCTGACGTGAAAACATTGTACGATGTCAAAACATCTGACAAATCCTCAGGATGTAGAAACATCTGCTTCCTTTCTGTTCCCACAACCAAACACGTTTAACCTCGTCAGAAAGTGAAGCTAAAGCAGTGAACCTGACATGAGCGGCTCAGCTGGTTCCTCTTTAAAGGCTCCAAACTGTCACAGTAAACAACAACAAGACGTCAGTCTGGGCGCCAGCGACTTCATCTGCTCAACAGCAGGAATGTTCCAGAGGAGCCGAGCTGAAGCCAAGCACACTGAGCAAAGACCGATGTTATGTGCTGCTTCCTTTTGCTACGTGATGCTAACTGATGCTACATGATGCTAGCTGATGCTACGTGCTGCTACTTGATGCTACATGATGCTACGTGCTGCTACGTGCTGCTACGTGCTGCTACGTGCTGCTACTTGATGCCACATGATGCTACATGCTACTATGTGTTGCTACATGATGCTACGTGCTGCTATGTGATGCTACATGATGCTACGTGCTGCTACATGATGCTACGTGCTGCTACGTGATGCTACATGCTGCTACTGTATGTGATGCTACGTGCTGCTACGTGATGCTACATGATGCTACGTGCTGCTTTGTGATGCTACGTGCTGCTATGTGATGCTACATGATGCTACGTGCTGCTACATGATGCTACGTGCTGCTACGTGATGCTACATGCTGCTACTGTATGTGATGCTACGTGCTGCTACGTGATGCTACATGATGCTACGTGCTGCTTTGTGATGCTACGTGCTGCTATGTGATGCTACATGATGCTACGTGCTGCTACATGATGCTACATGCTGCTACTGTATGTGATGCTACGTGCTGCTACATGATGCTACATGATGCTACGTGCTGCTGCTCTGCTGACCTCCTGGCGATGCCTCCAGGGATCCGTACGCTCCCAAACCTTGTTCGGTAGTGACCTGAGCGACTGTGGACACGGAGCTGAGCTGTGATTAGAAAGTTGTGGAGCGCGAGCTGCTCCCAGGAGGAGCCAGAGCCTCTGGAGCTCAGAGCGATGAGCGGAGCTTCACCCCAGAGCCGACTCCATCTGCTCCGACTGAGGGCTGAGCCCGGGATTAATGAACGTCCTAGAGCTGAACAACAGGAGGAGCTGCCACAGAGACAGGTTCCGCTCAGGGCTGCTCCGACTCTGACCGGACGAAGACAGGAGCAGGACCTGATCTGGTTCAGTCTGAGGACACCGTGACGCCTCCTCACTGCAGGTCTTTATTCTCCATTTTTGTTCTTATTGATGACTGACAAAATTCAGCTTTCTGAGAAAACTTGTTCTTTTCTTGCACAATTGTATTCAAGAGTGCCTCATACAAAATGAACAGTTCTGGACTGCGATACTCTGTTAACAGTCTGAAGAGAAGGAGGCGGCGGCTGCTGAGAGGAGCATGACGTGAAGGAGGCGCTCAGACGAGGAGCAAATACAGGATGAGCAATGAAATAAAGAAGAAAATAGAATAAAATTAGATTAGATTTCAACAATGCTGATTCTAGAGATAACGGAGAGATTTAACTGCTACAAAGTTTGGAAACTGAACTTTCTGAATTTTCAACTTTTCTTTCTGTTACTTTTATTTACTATTATCTCTTACTGTGAGCAGCCTAATGAACCCCAGCGGGCCTGAGTTACATAAAATAGACAGTGTCAAAGTATAGTCTGCTGTCCTCATTTGATCTGAGTGTGTGTGTGTGTGTGTGTGTGTGTGTGTGTGTGTGTGTGTGTGTGTGTGTGTGTGTGTAATTGAATATCCCTGTGATAGAGGGAGATTCAGATCTCTGCTCTAAAGTGGCAGCAGAGGGCAGGAAAATGAGAGGAGGAGAGTGAATAATAAGGATGTGCAAATAAGGAGTGAATGAGTAAAAGGAGAAGAAAGGCAAAGTGACTAATGGAGAGGAGATGAGGCTGAGTAGAGAGGGAGGGTTGTGTTGGAATAAAAAGAGGAGAAGAGGAGGAGGAAGAGGAGGGAGAGGCTGAGATATAATGAGGAATGGAAAAAAACGGGGAAACATTTCAAGCTGAAGGAAAAGGAAAAAAATATAAAGCAGGAAAGGCGAGGAAAATCGAGGTGTCAGTTTACACATACAGAGCTGATCAGATGAAAGAAGAGATGGGAGAGAAGAGGGAAGAGAGGAAGGAAGAGAGGAAGGAAGAGAGGAAGGAAGAGAGGAAGCAGAGATAAAAATAGAGAGAGAGAGCAAAGCTGTCAGAGACGAGGGTGCAGAGAACTCAGCTGCTTCCAGTCCAGGTGTTTGGAGCTGGCCTGAAGCTACCTACGTGTGTATGTGTGTGTGTGTGTGTGTGTGTGTGTGTGTGTGTGTGTGTGTGTGTGTGTGTGTGTTGTGCTGACAGAGAAGAAAAGTTCTCACTTTAACAACACTGTAGAGCCCGGGGACTCGACCTTCCACTGATAGATTAACACACTCGCATGCAATCATCAACACAGAGGCCTGTAAACACACACACACACACACACACACACACACACACACACACACACACACACACACACACACACACACACACACCCTCCAGCCGACCATCAGGCAGCTCGTGAGGCGTTCAGGGACAGCATAAAATGGCTGGAATGAAGCAGGAGAGACTTCCAGAGCAATGCTGGTTAAATTGGTTTGAGCAGAAATCCCAGTAATGAAAAGTTAACTAGGCCCACACACACACACACACACACACACACACACACACACACACGGAGCAATACCTGTGTTTTCTCCGTGGATGGTTCAGGCTTCACTGTGTAATAACTGGAGTTATTCCTGATGGAACCAGAGTTCATAGCTTCTATGTTAACATCAGAGGGAGAAACCTGCTATTCAGCCAGTCCAGGTCCCTTTACAGATGGAGGGGTGTGTGTGTGTGTGTGTGTGTGTGTGTGTGTGTGTGTGTGTGTGTGTGTGTGTGTGTGTGTGTGTGACTGAGCCCTAACCTCTCACCAACCCCGTGTGAGGCCTCCAGGCTGGAGAACAGCATCAGTGGAGAGAAGACAAGCTACACTGGCCAGGGAACGTCATCAGCTGGTTCGGAGGGATCGTGAGGAAAGAGAGTGTTTCCTGACATGTCTCAGAGTTTGAGGATACCTGAGGACACCTGAGCAACATCACCTGGTGACAAAGAATCATCTGGCTCTGTTCCCATCACTGTTTATCTACATCAAGAATCCACGTTTCTGCATATGGATAAAGTCCATCAGATGTAGAAACAGTTGAGTCTCCTCCTCTGTCCATCTGGTCTGAAGGGAACTGGTCATGTGACCCCTACGTCAGGTCACGTGACCTGGAGATGTGAACAAAGTGTTTCCATCACACTTTGAGATCAGCTTCTAGATGGACACGTGTGGAGGAGCAGCTCAGGAGGAGCTGTGTTAGAGACATCTGAGAGGTTCTCATGGAGCTGTATCTCCAGGTTTTATTCACATGGTCACGTTTTAATGTTTCTAGAGGAGATGAGGATGTTCTGTGGTGAGCTCCTTCCAGAACCTTCTGACCCTGATTAGACATGAAGCAGGATGAAAAGATGAAGATGTGAAGCTGAGTGTGAGGCTCCCACAGCGCTGACAGAATAATCAATACACACTCTTACACACGTTTAGAGAAGAGGAGGAGGAGGAGGAGGAGGAGGTGAAGGATCACCACATCCTCTTCTCTCCCAGATCTGAAATCTCAATAACGACTTGTCGTTGAGAAACAGAAATAATCTCGTCAGTTTTGTTTCGTCGTCTGACTACAGCTGGAGATGAAGGAGGTTCAGAACCAGAGGAAACTGTGATAAACAGTTTCTGCTCCAGAGGAGCAGGTAGCTCCACAGATCCACCGTCTCCTCTGTTTGCTAAGCCCTGCTCTTCCTCCCGGGGGACATCCTCCTCCTCCTCAGCTCCTCTAAAGTCTCTCACAGTCACAAGCTGCATCACAAACCAGAAGAGTTCAGTCGGAGCAGACGGAGTATCACCACGCGCTCGTTCTCGCTTAGCAGACAGAAATAATCCAGTTTCTCACCGTAATATCACACATTTGTTCTACATTCTCTTGTGGAAATCGCAGCCATGCAGCTGTCAAATAATATTTCTCATTAAGAGCAAAAAAAATGTCACAATCAGGAGTGGTTATTTTCAGCAGAGTCTCCCTGAAAGCGATAGTTGGTGCTTTAATCCTAGTGACCAGGACGGAGCTGCACACTCCTCCTCATGACGACTTCAACATGAATCAAACTGCAGGAAAATCTGCCCGAGCGCAGCGCGCCACTAGGCAGCGGACTCACGGCCGTACGTGTGAGGGAAGCCTGGGTGTGGTTGCCAGATCAGCATGAAAGGATCCAGAAACAGAGCAGTGTTACATAACTCCATCAGATCTTTAAAGCAGCTGTTCTGTTGATGTGCAATGACGTTCTTTTGTCGTTTTGTGTTTTGACTTCAATTGTCTGTATGTATGTGACTATATGGGAGTGTGTGTGTGTGTGTGTGTGTGTGTGTGTGTGTGTGTGTCCAGCACCCATGGGAATATGATCAAAGACGATGTTTACCTTCCTCTAACGCGGGGCTCTCTGAAGGAAACAGAACAGTGCCAGAGTGACCAGCAGGGGGCGCTGGCTCTCCTGGACTTTATGGTCAGACTTGGTCTTGGTTTGTCTCAGACTGAGCGAGTCTCGAGGCAGAACAACCAGCCGCCCGGCTGCCAGGGCTGTGTGTCTGTGGTGCGTCAGTGTTTACTGGAGAAAAACAACAACAACAACAACAACAACAAAACAAGCGCTCGTCACTCAGACCGTCGGTCGCCTGCTTTACAAGGTGAAACACAGAGATGTGAACACAGCAGCTGTACACCTGCTGCTCAACCAGCCAACCAGTCAGTCAACCAACCAGCCAACCAACCAACCAACCAGTCAACCAACCAACCAACCAGCCAACCAGTCAACCAACCAACCAGTCAACCAACCAACCAGCCAACCAGTCAGTCAACCAACCAACCAGCCAACCAGTCAGTCAACCAACCAGTCAACCAACCAGCCAACCATTCAGTCAACCAACCAGTCAACCAACCAACCAACCAGTCAACCAGTCAGTCAACCAACCAGTCAACCAACCAACCAGCCAACCAGTCAGTCAACCAACCAGTCAACCAACCAACCAGTCAACCAACCAACCAGTCAACCAACCAACCAGTCAACCAACCAACCAACCAACCAACCCACCAGTCAACCAACCAACCAACCAACCAGTCAACCAACCAGTCAACCAACCAACCAACCAACCAGTCAGTCAACCAACCAACCAGTCAACCAACCAACCAACCAGTCAGTCAACCAGTTTTATATGAAATGAAACTTTGGATTTCATGACGAGCACTGATGCACATTTAAAAAGAACAAGTTACTGAAAATGTAAAAATCTTTGTAAATAAATCAGTTCTCAGTCAGAAGCACACGCAGACACACACACACACACACACACACACACACACACACACACACACACACACACAGCTGAGAGAGCAAGTACATAACGTACGTACAGCCCCACAGAAGCATCAGAATCAAAACCAGCAAGGTAATGTAGGTCAAGAGTGTGTGTATGTGTGTGTGTGTGTGTGTGTGTGTGTGTGTGTGTGTGTGTGTGTGTGTGTGTGTGTGTGTGTGTGCAGACAATCAGGTCCAGGATGTCACTGGTCCATCCTGATGTTCCAGATTTTGAGAGAGAGAGAGAGAGAGAGAGATAGAGAGAGAGAGAGAGAGAGAGAGAGAGGAGCACTCACTCGTTTGCTTCTCAGTATCAGGAGGAGGTGACCAGGAGGAGGTGGCCAGGAGGAGGTGGTCAGGAGGAGGTGGTCAGGAGGAGCGGGGTCTGACAAACAAGCCTGGAAAAGAAGAGCGACATGTTAATGAATGAGTGAATGAGTGAGTGAATGAATGAAAGTGACCTGAGTCCCTCTGTGGACCTGAGGGACTCTGTGGACCTGAGGGACTCTGTGGACCTGAGTCCCTCTGTGGACCTGAGTCCCTCGGTGGACCTGAGTCCCTCTGTGGACCTGAGGGACTCTGTGGACCTGAGTCCCTCTGTGGACCTGAGTCCCTCTGTGGACCTGAGGGACTCTGTGGACCTGAGTCCCTCTGTGGACCTGAGTCCCTCTGTGGACCTGAGGGACTCTGTGGACCTGAGTCCCTCTGTGGACCTGAGTCCCTCTGTGGACCTGAGGGACTCTGTGGACCTGAGTCCCTCTGTGGACCTGAGTCCCTCTGTGGACCTGAG
>CM055198.1:24780061-24790061 GCA_029224185.1 Karalla daura
CAAGCCTCATACCACTACACGCAACACGCTACTCACACTGAGAGATCCACCTGAACATGTCACACCTGTGATCATGTGAATCACTGTGTCACAACACAGCTCAAAGCTACAACCAACACATTCAGAGAAACACTGCATCCAGAAGATGCCTGTCCTCTCCATCCCTGTCTGAGCCCAGGTCCAGCATCTTCATCTGTCTGAGCCCAGGTCCAGCATCTTCATCCCTGTCTGAGCCCAGGTCCAGCATCTTCATCTGTCTGAGTCCAGGTCCAGCATCTTCATCTGTCTGAGTCAGGTCCAGCATCTTCATCCCTGTCTGAGCCCAGGTCCAGCATCTTCATCTGTCTGAGCCCAGGTCCAGCATCTTCATCCCTGTCTGAGTCCAGGTCCAGCATCTTCATCTGTCTGAGCCCAGGTCCAGCATCTTCATCTGTCTGAGTCCAGGTCCAGCATCTTCATCTGTCTGAGCCCAGGTCCAGCATCTTCATCTGTCTGAGCCCAGGTCCAGCATCTTCATCCCTGTCTGAGTCCAGGTCCAGCATCTTCATCTGTCTGAGTCCAGGTCCAGCATCTTCATCCCTGTCTGAGCCCAGGTCCAGCATCTTCATCCCTGTCTGAGCCCAGGTCCAGCATCTTCATCTGTCTGAGTCCAGGTCCAGCATCTTCATCCCTGTCTGAGTCCAGGTCCAGCATCTTCATCTGTCTGAGCCCAGGTCCAGCATCTTCATCTGTCTGAGTCCAGGTCCAGCATCTTCATCTGTCTGAGTCCAGGTCCAGCATCTTCATCTGTCTGAGTCCAGGTCCAGCATCTTCATCCCTGTCTGAGTCCAGGTCCAGCATCTTCATCTGTCTGAACCCAGGTCCAGCAGGTTCACACACCTGGCTGAAGCTCAGGATGAGTTACAAGAAACACAGAAACGTCTGACCTGGGTCAGAGCTGAGCTTTACATTCAAAATAAGTGATTGATAATTTCTGATTATTCTCTGATTTTCGTCTGTCCACAGATCTACATTCTTTTGCACACACCTACAGTACACACACTCACACACACACACACACACACACGCACACAGACACACACACGCACACACATTTCCCAGTGGATGCTCAGAGAGCATCAGTCTCCATCCAGCTCCATCTCCCCAGACGATGCTGAGCTCTGATAGGCCCCTGAGGACGAGACCGCGCAGGCCTGAGCCAATCAGAGCAGCTAAACACAGGAGCCAGGACGAGCTGGGAAACATGAACTCTGTGTGTGTGTGTGTGTGTGTGTGTGTGAGAGAGAGAGGCTCATTAATATAACTCGTATTGTGGCTAATGTTCATAGTTCAGGCAGCAGCTTCGTCAGTTCACCACATGGGAGAAGCTGCAACAACCGATCGATCACTGAACTAATCTGTGATGAAAATGAAATCATCAACGACCAGATCGTGGTCTGCATCCTGGTCTGCATCCTGGTCTGCATCCTGGTCTGCATCCTGGTCTACATCCTGGTCTGCATCCTGGTCTGCATCCTGGTCTGCATCCAGGTCTGCATCCAGGTCTGCATCCTGGTCTGCATCCTGGTCTGCATCCTGGTGTCAACACTCAGACCAACACTCCATCAGCTCCGTTACATTCTGACATGTTAGATGCTGTTACTTTCTACTGTTACTTTGTTACATTGTTACATCTTATAGCACATTACATTCTGTTACATTGTTAGCTATCTTAGCTAACAAAGTAACATGTTACATTGTTTTGTTTGTATGCTATGTTGCTTTATTTAATGCTATGTTACTTTGTTACTTTATGTTACGTTTCCATTGTTTATGTTTCTGTTGTTCTGTTGTCAAGTTTTTGTTGTTAGTGTCTTGTCCTGTTCCTGACGTCACTGTCGCTGGTGTACTGACCATGGCTTGTTGTTGTTTGGTTGTTGTGATATTTGGTTGTGTTGTGTTGTTGTGTTGTTTGGTTGTTGTGATGTTTGGTTGTGTTGTGTTGTGATATTTGGTTGTTGTGTTGTGTTGTTGTGTTGTTTGGTTGTTGTGATGTTTGGTTGTTGTGGTGTGTTGGTTGGTTGTGTTGTGTTGTGATGTGTTGTTTGGTTGTGTTGTGTTATGTTGTGTTGTTGTGTTGTGTTGTTGTGTTGTCGTGTTGTTGTGTAGTGAAACGTGTGCGTCAGCAGAAACTTCATCAAAGCTTTTTAAACGTTTTAGAAGCTGAAACTGGAGCAGCGACAATCTGCTGCTGACTCATGATTCACAGATTAAAGAGGAGGCCGGGGGCCCTGGCCATGACCCCCCCCCCCCCCCCCCCCCCCCCCCCCCCCCCCCTCACACACACACACACACACACACACATACACATACTCAAACACACACATACACAAACACACACATACACAAACACACACACACACACATACACACACACATACACAAAACACACACACACACACACACACACATACACACACCCACTCACACACACACACACACATACACAAACACACACACACACTGACACACACACACACACACACACACACTCACACATACACACACACACTCACACACACACACACACACACATACATACACACACACACACACACTCACACATACACACACACACACACACGCACACACACACTCACAGATAGTGGATTTACCTCAGCTCCACTTCTAATTAAAGAGGCTGTGGCGGTAAGATTAGACTTTCAATCCCACTTTAGGCTTTTATTTGAGTTTGTGTCAAAATAAAACAGGAGCCCGAGGCAGGAGCACAAACACAAACACAACCCGACAAATTGTAGCTCATTAAACGCAGCAAATTCACTTCTCTTTTCCTTAAAAGTCACATTAAGAGAATAATCCGCTGCAAAAAGTTTCCAGATGTCAAAGAATAAAGCTAATGTAATGCAGCGAGTCGAAGGAGCAGAGATGTAGCGCCAGGCTCTGGGCCTCAGTGGGCAGACTGGATCACATTCATTTACAAAATAAGAAGAAAGAAGATGAAATATGATGAAATAAGATTCCCTCTTATCGATGAGGAGAAATTAACATGAAATGCTTGTGCAACATTAAACCACATTAGCAGAGTGTGAATGCTTAGATTAGGACGTTAGTAGAAAAGAAACTGGTTCCAGGTCAGAGCTGTGTGAAGGTGGGAGCCGTGTCCTCCTGTCCTCTCTTCAGAAGGACAGGAGGACGTCATGTCCTCTCTTCAGAGGGACAGGAGGACGTCCTGTCCTCCCTTCAGAAGGACAGGAGGACGTCATGTCCTCTCTTCAGAGGGACAGGAGGACGTCCTGTCCTCCCTTCAGAGGGACAGGAGGACGTCCTCCTGTCCTCTCTTCAGAAGGACAGGAGGACGTCATGTCCTCTCTTCAGAAGGACAGGGGGACGTCCTCCTGTCCTCTCTTCAGAAGGACAGGAGGACGTCATGTCCTCTCTTCAGAAGGACAGGGGGACGTCCTGTCCTCTCTCCAGAAGGACAGGGGGACGTCATGTCCTCTCTTCAGAGGGACAGGGGGACGTCCTGTCCTCCCTTCAGAGGGACAGCAGGACGTCCTGTCCTCCCTTCAGAAGGACAGGAGGACGTCATGTCCTCCCTTCAGAGGGACAGGAGGACGTCCTGTCCTCTCTTCAGAGGGACAGGAGGACATCCTGTCCTCTCTTCAGAAGGACAGGAGGACGTCATGTCCTCTCTTCAGAGGGACAGGAGGACGTCATGTCCTCTCTTCAGAAGGACAGGAGGACGTCCTGTCCTCTCTTCAGAAGGACAGGAGGACGTCATGTCCTCTCTTCAGAAGGACAGGGGGACGTCATGTCCTCTCTTCAGAGGGACAGGAGGACGTCATGTCCTCTTCAGAACACGTGTTCCACCTTCAGGCTGCAGCTGCAGGACCAACCTCCTCCTCCAGCTCAGGTCCTCCTCCTCAGCATCAGCACCACGTTACCATGGAGACGCCAACACTGGTGCTGCAGTCACTATGACTCTACGTAACTCTAGGTTAATGTAGAGCTACGTCCTAAACTTATTGTCAGGTGAGTGGCGGGCGAGGCAGCCAATCAGAGCGCAGCCTGGGTGTGGAGGGACCCAACATGTCGAGTCGTAGGAACGTAGGAAAGTGAAGTTGTGAATTATTGAAGATGAGGAAACGTCTCCTTCACCTTGAGCTCTAACAGTGTTCATACTCATCTCTCCCTGCAGTCAACATCAGCTTTTTATTGCATTTCTATGGATTATTTTTGTTTGAGTGTAGCAGATTGAAAGTCTGATATTCATGTGAGATTCTCTTTATCTGATTTTAACTTTTACAGTCTGAATATGTAAATGCTCGTCTGTTTGCAGCTGCTGTTCTCTGCTCGTAACACAGGAAACGCTCCTGGACCAACGACGCAGCTTCAGCCTGGAACGGGATGGAAAGCAGCAGTGAAGCTGTGTCCTGCAGGCAGGGGACACCGGGGACGTGTCCCCACCACGTGGTGCCATGAACAGTGTCCCCGCCTCTTTTAAAGTGTTAATTAACCATGAACCTAATGAATGGATAATCACGTCGCTGGCAGGCGAGATGCGTTCAGGGACCGTCGGTATTCTAACGATCACAGCAGCTTCGAGGCTATGGAGCCGCCCATGTCCAACATACAAATACGTAATTTACTTAATGACTTAATTTAGTCCAGATGCTGAGAAGATGCTTCAGATGACCAGAACAGCTCTAGTTGTTCTAGTTCTACTGAGCTTCACTACAGGAGAATCATGAAAGCAACAAAGTGTAATGATTAGGTGACATAATTGGGCTGCATTACACATATAGCACATATAGATAGTATAGATAGCTATTATGATTATAGGTTAAAGCTATTATAAAAGTAAATACAGATTCATAAGAGACTTGGTCCTAGTGGCTCTGAATCCTCTGACTAAAAGACATGATTAAAGAGCTCTGTCTCACTCACACACACACACACACACACACACACACACACACACACACGGAGTACATACAGCACGTCTTGTATGTTTGTAGGAGTTTGTACTCTGCTGCCAAACAAATGATTAAGAAATGCCAAGAAAATGAATTTGGCGACAGTTTGTTTCCTTTATCGCCCACACACACGCACGCACTCGCACTCGCACTCGCACTCGCACTCGCACTCACACACACACACACACACACACACACACACACACACACACACACACACTCACACGTGAGCACTCGGTCACTGGGCCAGTACATGAGCCACACTGACCAGTTCAGTGTTCCAGCTGAGGCCAACAGGTGGCCGCTCCCCTCCCAGCAGCTCGTCCTGGGCCCTGAGCCGCCCGGGCCCCTGGGAGCTTTCTATCAGGGAACGGAGTGGAGTGAAACCAAAGCAGCCAGGTGATGTCTGGCCCCTCCCACCTCCACCACCAGCCTCTCTTCAGAGCTGCACAGCATCAACCAGGAGAGCTCTCCCTTCATCACTGAGAACAGCTGTAGGCAGCTTCTGAACTTCTGGTTCATCTGTTCAACTTTGAACCAATCAGCAGCTCCCTGTCCATCTGCAGCCAATCAGAGCCTGAGCTGTGTCAGGCTCTGATTGTTCCTGCTGTTTCCTGCTGTTTCCTGTTCCGGTAAGCGTCACTTCCTGCTCACTTCCTGCTGACTGCCGGCAGCACAGTTTCAGTCTCAGCTCTATCCCGACTCCTATCTTTTGTGTATTTTCTTTGATTTCCTACTGTATCACCCTTTGTGTGCCACTCGAGCACTCTACCCTGCTCCTAGGGTCCTGCTCTCTCTCTGACCCGCTTCCTACGCCTCTCCTAGTCTTTCTATCACCCTTGCTCCCGTAGCGCTAGTAGCTAGTAGCCCGGTTAGCAATGGCTTCCCCCTCTGCTTCTCCTGTCCCTCTCTCCTGCTCAGTGTGCCACATGTTTAGCTATTCCCCTGCCTCCTTTAGCGAGGGTGATACGTGTAAGCACTGTAGTTTATTGGTGAGGTTGGAGGCCAGGCTTAGCGATTTGGAAGCCCGGCTCCGCACTGTGGAAGCAAAACCATCAGCCACAGTTAGCCAGCGCCCACTAGCCACCGCGGAGCCGCTTAGCTTAGCTCCCCTTAGCTCCCCTCCAGCTTCTCCCGAGCAGCCGGGAAAACAGGAACGCTGGGTGACTGTCAGAGGGAAGCGTAGCTCCCGGCCAAAGTCCACCGAGGCCCACCTAACGCTTCCCACTTCCAACAGGTTCTCCCCGCTCGGCGACACACCCGCCGAGGATAAATCTCTGGTCATTGGCGACTCTATTTTACGGAATGTGAAGCTAGCGAGTCCAGCGGCCATAGACTGCATCCCGGGGGCCAGAGCGGGCGACATTGAATCCAAATTAAAGCTGCTGGCTAAAGCTAAACACAGATATAGTAAAATCGTTATCCACGTCGGCGCTAATGACCTGCGTTTACGTCAATCGGAGGTCACAAAAATTAATGTGGAATCGGTGTGTACAATGGCTAAAACGATGTCGGACACCGTAGTTTTCTCTGGCCCCCTCCCCAACCTGGCAAGTGATGACATGTTTAGCCGTACATCATCATTTAACCGCTGGTTATCGAGGTGGTGTCCCGCAAATGACGTGGGCTTTGTAAATAATTGGCAAACTTTCTGGGGTAGACCTGGTCTCATTAGGAGGGACTGCATCCACCCCACGTTGGAAGGAGCAGCCCAACTCTCTAGTAACCTGGCAAAGAGCATTAGTCCTCCCCCACCCTGACTCAGAGTTGAGACCAGGAGGCAGAGGAGCAGTCTAGCACACTCCTCTGTGCTTCCCTCTTTTCAGTCACCCACACAGCACCCCATAGAGACTGTGTCTGTCCCCCGACTGTCCAGATTTAGCAGCAGAGGAGCGACCCTTAACAATCTTATAAAAATCAGGAGTTCCTCAGTCACTTCTCAGGACAGGAGCATTAAATGTGGATTACTTAATATCCACTCCCTGTCCTCCAAAGCCATTCTTGTAAATGAATTAATCTCTGACAACAACATTGATGTGTTATGTCTCACAGAAACTTGGCTTTGTGAGGGTGACTATGTTAGCCTAAATGAGGCTTCTCCTCCCAGCCATGTTTACTATCATGTCCCTCGATGTTCTGGCCGTGGAGGTGGGGTGGCAGCCGTGTTTGATCGTAGTCTGTTAATTACTCCGAAACCTAATATTGATTATAATTCATTTGAAAGCCTTATCATCAGCCTGTGTCACCAAAGCTGGAAAGCACAGCCCCTCCTACTTGTCGTAGTGTATCGGGCCCCAGGCCCCTATTCAGATTTTTTGGCTGAATTTCCAGAATTTCTTTCAAACCTAGTTCTCAAAACTGACAAAATCATTATAATCGGTGACTTCAATATTCATGTAGATGTGGTCAGTGATAGCTGCAGTACAGCATTCACCTCTATAGTCGAGTCCATTGGCTTCTGCCAGCATGTGCATGAACCCACGCACTGCTTCAACCACACCCTGGACCTTGTTCTATCTTATGGTGTTGAAATTAAACACCTGACCGTTTCACCCCCTAATCCACTTATTTCCGACCATTCTTTAATTACTTTCAACTTCCTTCTAGCCGGTTGTGTGCGAAAGAAGAGCAGTATATATACACGGCACTTAACCGACAGCGTCTTATCTAACTTTAAAGAAGCTATCCCCCTGTCTCTTGGAACTGCGTCCCCCCCTCTCTGTTATGAAAGCTTGAGTCCCTCCCTCATCGATCACCTCACTGATAGCTTTGTTACCTCCCTTCGCAAGACTCTCGACTCGGCTGCACCCCTAACAAAAAAGACTATCTCTAGACCACGATCCGCCCCCTGGTTTACTCCAGAAACTCGCCACCTAAAGCAGCTAGCACGTAAGTTAGAGAGGAAATGGCGTTCCACCAAAAACACTAGTATTTTTCTTACCTGGAAAGATAGTCTGAAGACTTACAGGCTGGCTCTGTGTAATGCCAGAGCGAGATACTACTCCTCTCTAATTGAGGAAAATAAGCATAACCCTAGGTTTCTGTTCAGTACTGTAGCCAGGCTGACTCAGAGTCATAACTCCACTGAGCAGTGTGTCCCTACCCATCTCAGCAGTGGTGAATTTATGGACTACTTTAACAACAAAATTACAAATATTAGACAAACAATTACGACTCACTCAGCATGCATGGCAACTAACCAACCCCCTGTTGCAGCCTTTCAGATCACAGATGTGGATATAACCAGGTCACTATCCTCATTTGACCCCATTGACCTGCATCAGCTGACCACTATCATCTCCTCCTCTAAATCTTCGACCTGCCTCCTTGACCCGATTCCGACCAAGTTGTTAAAGGAAGTGCTGCCTTTAATCGCCACCTCCTTACTTGACCTCATCAACATGTCCATAACAACAGGTTACGTTCCTCTTACGTTCAAAGTCGGAATAATCAAACCCCTCCTCAAGAAACCGTCCCTTGATCCAGGAACTTTAGCAAATTACAGACCGATCTCTAACCTCATCTTCATCTCAAAAATCATTGAGAAGATCATCGCCAACCAGCTCTGTGAACACCTCAATAACAATAGTTTATTTGAATCCTTCCAGTCTGGTTTTAGAATGAATCCTAGCACTGAGACTGCACTGGTTAAAGTCACTAATGACCTCTTCATGGCGTCTGACCAGGGTCTCATTTCAGTGCTTGTCTTGTTAGATCTCAGTGCTGCTTTTGATACGGTCGACCACCAGATCTTACTAAGGAGACTGGAATATCAACTCGGAATTAGAGGCACTGCTTTAGACTGGTTCCGGTCCTATCTTTCAGACCCATATCAGTTTGTTTGTGTTAACGATAACCAATCGCCACGTACTAAAGTCAGCCACGGGGTTCCGCAAGGATCTGTGCTTGGTCCAGTTCTTTTCTCTGTATATATGCTCCCTCTAGGTGATATCATCAGGAGTCACTCTATAGATTTCCACTGTTATGCTGACGACACTCAGTTATATCTATCTATCAAGCCGGGCGAGCTCAACCGTCTACAGCAGCTTCAGTCCTGCCTTGATGATGTGAAGGCCTGGATGACTAATAATTTCCTCCTTCTGAACTCTGAAAAAACAGAGTTACTGCTCATAGGTCCTAAACACCTACGCGATTCAATATCTGATGCCATAGCATTACAAGGTAGTTTTGCGACTTCTTCTGCCACCACTGTTAAGAACCTAGGTGTTAGTTTTGATCCAGACCTGTCTTTTAGCTCCCACATAAAATCGATCTCACGGACTGCCTACTTCCACCTCCGCAATATTTCAAAAATAAGACACCTCCTCCCTCTCCATTCAGCAGAACAGCTGGTCCATGCCTTTGTTACCTCCAGGCTGGACTACTGCAACTCTCTACTGGCTGGAAGCTCCAATAGGTCGCTGAGAACTCTGCAGCTCATTCAGAACGCGGCAGCTCGTGTCCTGACTAAAACTAGAAAGAGAGATCACATCTCTCCTGTTCTGGCCTCATTACACTGGCTTCCTGTACCTTTCAGGATCCAGTTCAAAATCCTCCTCCTTGTCTATAAAGGTCTTCATGGTCTGGCACCCTCTTATATCTCAGACCTGATAAAACCCTATTGCCCCACTAGGAGACTTCGTTCTCTGAATACAGGCCTACTGGTGGTTCCAAGAGTCTCTAAGTCTAGATGGGGAGCCAGAGCCTTCAGCTACCAAGGCCCTCTGTTATGGAACCATCTACCAGTTTCAGTCCGGGAGGCAGACACCCTCTCTACCTTTAAGAGTAGGTTAAAAACCCTCCTTTTTGACAGAG
Source organism: Karalla daura (assembly GCA_029224185.1). Lineage (NCBI taxonomy): Eukaryota > Metazoa > Chordata > Actinopteri > Chaetodontiformes > Leiognathidae > Karalla > Karalla daura. Next base: position 24,789,853 of record CM055198.1, read on the forward strand.
CCTACAGATAAATCCAAGATAAGCTGCTATAGGTTGAGTCTGCTGGGGGTCCCCGGCACATTGAGCTCTATCTTCTCTGCCTTCTCTGTGGGTGTGAATCAGGTTCACGTTCCCTCTAGCTTCTCTCTTTCCTCTTGGCCTCTCCCCGTCTGTTTTCCATCTCCTCCTCTTCCTCCCTCTCCTGCCCCTCTCCTTTGTTATCTTTCAAT
>CM055198.1:24795061-24797561 GCA_029224185.1 Karalla daura
GTACTGGTCTGAACCAGTGGAGGAGGAGGATACGTACTGGTCTGCAGTGAGAGAACAACTAGAAATATACAACAAACAGTCCTCACTCTGGCCTGGTGCTAGATGTGTTCATTTTACATGTACACACACACACACACACACACACACATACATACAGTGTGAATAATGAATATAGATGCATAGATGACCTGAGGTTAAATATTCATATTCATGTATAATGTACATTTTGGGATATCTTCTATGTTGCATGTTGCACACACGCATACACACACACACACGCACACGCAGCTCTGAGGCCAGCGGCAGCTCTTCATCTTTCATGGCGTCCGCATCGATCGGAGCCTCCTCTCTGCGCCTCCTCTCTGCGCCTCCTCTCGGCCCCTCTTCTCAGACCCTCCTCTGGGCGCCTCCTCTGGGTGCCTCCTCTTGGCCCCTCCTCTTGGCCCCTCCTCTCGGACCCTCCTCTCTGCGCCTCCTCTGGGCGCCTCCTCTGGGCCCCTCCTCTTGGCCCCTCCTCTTGGCCCCTCCTCTCGGCGCCTCCTCTAGGACCCTCCCCTTGGCGCCTCCTCTCGGACCCTCCTCTCGGACCCTCCTCTCGGACCCTCTTCTCGGGCCCTCCCCTCGGCGCCTCCTCTCGGACGCTCCTCTCGGACCCTCCCCTCGGCGCCTCCTCTCGGACGCTCCTCTCGGACCCTCCCCTCGGCGCCTCCTCTCGGACGCTCCTCTCGGACCTCTCGGAGTTCATCCACACCAGACTCTGTCATCCACGTCTTTATGGACCTTGCTTTCATTCATGTTGGAGGAGGAAGGGGCCGCTCCAGACTGTTCCCACAAGGTTGGGAGCATGGAATTGTCCAAAATGTTTTGGTATCCTGAAGCATTCAATGTTCCTTTCACTGGAACTAAGGGGCCAAGCCCAGCTCCTGAAAAACAACCCCACACCATAGTTCCTCCTCCAGCAAATTTCACAGTCGGCACAATGCAATCTGAAATGTAGCGTTCTCCTGGCAACCTCCAAACCCAGACTCGTCCATCAGATTGCCAGATGGAAAAGCGTGATTCATCACTCCAGAGAAGGCGTCTCCACTGCTCTAGAGGCCAGTGGCGGCGCTTTACACCACTGCATCCGACGCCTTGCACTGGTGATGTGTGGCTCGGCTGCAGCTGCTCGGCCATGGAAACCCATTCCATGAAGCTCTCTGCGTACTGTACTTGGGCTAATCTGAAGGTCACATGAAGTTTGTAGCTCTGTAGCAGTTGACTGTGCAGAAAGTCGGCGACCTCTTTGCACTATGCGCCTCAGCATCCGCTGACCCTCTCCGTCACTTTACGTGGCCGACCACTTCGTGGCTGAGTTGCTGTTGTTCCCAAACGCTTCCATTTTGTTATAACAGAGCTGACAGTTGACTGTGGAATATTTAGGAGAGAGGAAATGTCACGACTGGATTTGTTGCAGTGGCATCCTATGACAGTTCCACGCTGGAGTTCACTGAGCTCCTGAGAGCGGCCCATTCTTTCACACATGTCTTGTTTCACAGTCTGCAGGCCTGAGTGCTTGAATCTATACACCTGGGGCCAGGCCAAGTGATTAGGACACCTGATTCTGATCATTTGAATGGGTGAGCGAATACTTTTGGTAATATAGTGTATCTCTGTCTGTCTATAGGTGCAGAACTCTGGGACCCTGCTGTAGATGTCTCTCCTTGGTTTCATAGAAAGGCAGAATCAGACCTGGCAACCCTCCTCTGCCCAGCTCCAGCAGCAGTTCAGTCCTTCATCCTGCTCTTCAAGGAAAAACCTGGAATTCAAAACTGCTTTTCCAACCTCATGATGCTGGATGAGCATGCCTCCAACCTGGCAACCTGCCCTGTCCCGCTGTCCCTGCTCTCCAACAACCTATGAACCTGCTCCTGGCTGCATCTGGCACCACACTCAACGTTCATTTCAACCTGGCAACCTGTGCCCTGCATCCAGCCAAGGCACTTCACAACACAGCAGGATTCTCTCCAGATCCACTCACCTCCCCCGGTTAGAAGCCACTCCAACCTGGCAACCCTGCCCAGCCTGAGCACCTATCTCCAACCTGGCAACCACAGCAACAGCATCACATATGTACATAACAAATGTAGCACACATAGCACATGTAACGTATGTAGAATCTCTAACACAATTTGTATTGTGTATGCATTATAAATATAACATGTATCTGTATTATGTATGTTATATGTTATGACTATATATGCATCTGTTATGACACATATGTAACATGTTTCAGAGCTGTGCAGCATTTGAGCAGCATTGAAATCAACCAGATTTTACATTAAAACATTTAAAGTTGGAAGAATCGACCAGGACAACAACTCCTATTCTTACTTATTTATTTAATTTTCGTTTTTGGCAAAAAAACCCCAAAAAACTGATGCTTTAACTCAAAGTCAACAAACACGTCTGTGATGGAGAAACTCTGAAAGCAGAACAGATGAAAACCAAGCGGAGCTTA
>CM055198.1:24815061-24817561 GCA_029224185.1 Karalla daura
ACAGCACACATGATGTCTCAGTGGGAGCGTCGACACTCTGAACCTACCCAGGCTGAGGACTGGTCTACAGGACGTTTCACCCAGTTTGACCCATAATTCCCAGTCACAGTCGCTCCAGCACCACGACTAGGCTCAGAAACCTGTGGAGTCCTACTCCTCATGACTGAACCAGTCCGAACCAGACTGAACCAGTCTGAACGTGACTGAACCAGTCTGAACGTGACTGAACCAGACTGAACGTGACTGAACCAGTCTGAACCAGTCTGAACCAGACTGAAACAGACTGAACCAGTCTGAACCAGACTGAACCAGACTGAACCAGACTGAACCAGTCTGAACCAGACTGAACATGACTGAACCAGACTGAACCAGACTGAAAGTGACTGAACCAATCTGAACCAGTCTGAACCAGACTGAACCAGTCTGAACCAGTCTGAACCAGACTGAAACAGACTGAACCAGTCTGAACCAGACTGAACCAGACTGAACGTGACTGAACCAATCTGAACCAGTCTGAACCAGACTGAACCAGAATGAAAGTGACTGAACCAGACTGAACGTGACTGAACCAGACTCAACCAGACTGATCCAGTCTGAACCAGTCTGAACAAGACTGAACCAGTTTGAACCAGACTGCACGTGACTGAACCAGTCTGAACCAGACTGAACCAGTCTGAACCAGTCTGAACCAGACTGAACCAGAATGAAAGTGACTGAACCAGACTGAACCAGTCTGAACCAGAATGAAAGTGACTGAACCAGACTGAACCAGTCTGAACCAGAATGAAAGTGACTGAACCAGACTGATCAAGTCTGAACCAGTCTGAACCAGACTGAACGTGACTGAACGAGACTGAACGAGACTGAACTGGTCTGAACCGGTCTGAACCAGACTGAACGTGACTGAACGTGACTGAACCAGTCTGAACCAGACTGAACCAGACTGAACCAGTCTGAACCAGTCTGAACCAGACTGAACCAGTCTGAACCAGTCTAACCAGACTGAACCAGACTGAACCAGTCTGAACCAGTCTAACCAGACTGAACCAGACTGCAGGAGACACTGGATGACTCTCACTCAGCCGGGAACACGCTGCAACATTTTTCATCTGGTTTCCCCTGGATGCCCAGTCTGAGGCCCTCCAGTGAAACCAGTGAGTGTGTGAGGGGATCAGACCTCACAAGCGCTACAAGCGTTCTGATTGGCTGAGGACACAGGCAGTTATGCTGGGCTGATATCTGTCAAAGAATGAAGGGAAGAGCTCAGGCTGCAGGGTGAGATGTGTGGGGTAGCCAGATGTGTGGAGGAGCCAGATGTGTGGAGGAGCCAGATGTGTGGAGGAGCCAGATGTGTGGAGGAGCCAGATGTGTGGAGGAGCCAGATGTGTGGGGTAGCCAGATGTGTGGGGTAGCCAGATGTGTGGAGGAGCCAGATGTGTGGAGGAGCCAGATGTGTGGAGGAGCTAACGTAACGTGACACCAGGCTCTGATCTGCTCTGCAGCACCAGACACAGACTAAAATCAGACTAAAATCCACTTCCTTCAGACCTGGTTTGCCACAGGCCTCTGGAGCGTGTTCGCTCTGGCTGAGGAGGAGCAGGGTCCAGGGAGGAGGTGATCCAGCTGTTGGATGTGACTGTGTGATGGCAGCTGAACTGGCAGGAGGTCCCAGAGGAGTCAGGGGAGGTGACGTGCAGGCTCCGCCCCCTCAGCGGCTCTCTCCGCACCGTTTCTGGGTTTCAGCTTTCTGTCTACTTTCTTTTCAGACGGTCTGCTCCAGAGGAACAGGCTCAGCTTCTGCAGCAGAGGAAGCAGGAGAAGCTTCTCAGCTGGAGGAGCATCGTCCTCCGTCCTCCCACGCGCTCTCACAGGTTCCTCCTGAGGCATCATGGGAGGTGAGACGGAGCGCAGGAACAACAGACGATAGATGAAAACGCTTCTTTAGAGAAGCTCTGAACACGCTGGAGGCCGCCTGAGGAGCTCAGGATGCTCCTGCAGGTCTGAAGGAGTCGGAGTGGGAGTCGCGTAGGTGAGACAGCGGCTCTTACATCACTTTCTGTGCATTGATGAACGTACGTCTCATTTCTGCTCGACCACTTTCCTTTCGTTTGCGGCCGCGCACTTCTCTTTGCTTTACTTAATTTGGTTTGCGTCACCGTAAAAGATCCACGCGAGGTAATTAAACCAGGTGATAAAACGCTGCACCGCAACGTCCACAAACACAATTTGCACAGCGGAGATAAATGAGAGAAACGGGTCCGGCTGTAATAAGAACGGCTCCAAAACAACAACAGAGCAAGAAGAAAGAGCGATAAGGTGGCGACACATGAGATGAAAAACAACCCAACTGTTTAAAAACATGAAGGACAATAAGAGAGAGAAGAACATTAATAACAGGAGGGGGGGGGGGGCGGGAGAGGGGGAGGGAGGGAGGGAGGAGAGGAGGGGGAGAGGAAGGTTGTAGTGAGACAGGTGCAGCCTCAGGTACCCCCCCCCCCCA
>CM055198.1:24827561-24832561 GCA_029224185.1 Karalla daura
CTGGAGCCGGTCAGGCTGCTCCTGGTCTCTGGGTCTGTGGAGACAACAGTCTGGGTCACTTCACAGCTCCTCACCCCCTCCACAGGTACCACAGGTACCACCAGTGATCACATAGCTCCAGGTCACCACTCCATCACATCCACTTTATCAACACCACCACTCTGCAGGTCATCTGCTCCAGCAACCTCACTGTGAGCCACACCAGACGCTGCAGGACAGAAAGTGTTTGCTAGGAGGAGGAGAGCGCTGGAGGAGGTCCAGCTCTGCAGTGGACAGCATGAAGGTTCTGGTTTCTACAGCTGCTCTGAGCTGACCTGACACACCTCGCCTGCATGGGCCGAGCTTTGATCCGCCAGACAGGGCTGAGCATCCTTAGCAACTGCCTAGCAACCAGCCTAACAACCGCCTAGCAACCGGCCTAACAACCGCCTAGCAACCGGCCTAACAACCGACCTAGCGCCGTGTGCAAATCTTCTGAAAATTTGATTTGATTTGATTGTTGCTTAAAATAAAATCAAAATGCATTTTTATGCAGAAGATGCTTCAAAATGGATGTGTGCCCGCCATGTCTGTAGCTGTCTGAAGCTTGAGAGTCACGTGACTTGGACGCAGAACCAACAGAAAGGAGCAGCCAGGGAAAACAGTTGTTGTGTGTTGTTGTGAAGGTGATTCTTTGCTTTATCTTATATCCATTTGTGTTGTGTTTAAAAGGACAATGTGAGATTATATTTTGACCTTAACTCAATGCTTTGTTTCTTTGTGGAGTTTTGAGAGTGTGTGTGTGTGTGTGTGTGTGTGTGTGTGTGTGTGTGTGAGTGAAGGTGGTTTCTCTGCCTTCAGGCTCTGAGAGCTGCAGCCACACAGGAGCTAACGTCTACAGTCACAACCCACCAGGAAGACATCGACCACGTGTGTTCCGGTCGTTTGGTCTGAGGATGAAGCTTTGAGGCCAGGAGAAACATCTGATCGACATCCCATCCCATCCCATCCCATCCCATCACAACACACCACATCCCATCCCATCCCATCCCATCCCATCCCATCCCATCCCATCCCATCCCATCACAACACACCACATCCCATCCCATCCCATCCCATCCCATCCCATCCCATCCCATCCCATCCCATCCCATCCCATCACAACACACCACATCCCATCCCATCCCATCCCATCCCATCCCATCACAACACATCCCATCCCATCCCATCCCATCTTTGCACCTTGCCATCTGGCTGCTCAGAGGGGGAGCGACCACTGCCGTGGAATAACAGACTACAGCCCAGACTGCTTCAGTCCATTCAGCAGGACATGGACGCCAGCATTCACGACTCCTTTAGACATGAATCTCCAGGACGGTGGTTTGATGCTCTCACATCCGAGGTAAAAAACAAATAATGATCAAATAAAATAAGTATCTGATATGTGTTTACTGATCTGTGCCATGGATGAAATTCCATGTTGAGACTCCTCTCAGACTGGGTCCTTCAGACTGGGTTGATCTTTATCTTCTGTTTTTATCCATGTTCTGTTCTGTTCTTCTGTCCTCCCTCTCCATAGAACGGTCATGTAGAATGTCCAGTGTGACTGATGGGACATAGAGCAGCACTGACTGACCTGAGGTCAGCCAGACAGTACTTCTGCATCCTATCTCTCTCATCAATCCGACAATTCAACCAATCCAATGATCGGAGGCAGAGTGCAGCCAATCACAGTGAGGGTGTGAGACAGGAACCTCCTGGAGCAGACCAGAGGAGCAGCTGAGGAGTGTGAGACAGGAACCTCCTGGAGCAGACCAGAGGAGCAGCTGAGGGGTGTGAGACAGGAACCTCCTGGAGCAGACCAGAGGAGCAGCTGAGGGGTGTGAGACAGGAACCTCCTGGAGCAGACCAGAGGAGCAGCTGAGGGGTGTGAGACAGGAACCTCCTGGAGCAGACCAGAGGAGCAGCTGAGGGGGGTGAGACAGGAACCTCCTGGAGTAGACGTGCAGTTATTAGAGTCGCATCATGCTGCTGGAGGTTCTCCTCTCACTCTACCTCTCAGCTGCTCTTCCCAGAGACAAAGAGCTTATTTTTAGCTGACTAACACACACACACACACACACACACACACACACACACACACACACACACACACACACACACAGTCTGAATCATTTAAGAGACTCAGAGGTGTGTGTGTGTGTGTGCGTGTGTGTGTGTGTGTGTCTCTGTGTGTGTGTGTGTGTGTGTGTCCAGCTCGTCAGATGACGGAGCAGACTCAGGAAGCTGTGAGAAGCTTCCTCCTCTCGTTGCTCAGTGGAAGCTGAGGACTTCATGCAACACGCTGCCACCGTCAGACCGAGGAGCTGCAGAGCTGCTGGATGTGAAGACGTGGAGGATCCAGCCTCAGTCCCAGGACCATACGTACTGGTCTGACCCAGTGGAGGAGGAGGACACGTACTGGTCTGAACCAGTGGAGGAGGAGGATACGTACTGGTCTGAACCAGTGGAGGAGGAGGATACGTACTGGTCTGAACCAGTGGAGGAGGAGGATACGTACTGGTCTGAACCAGTGGAGGAGGAGGATACGTACTGGTCTGAACCAGTGGAGGAGGAGGATACGTACTGGTCTGACCCAGTGGAGGAGGAGGACACGTACTGGTCTGAACCAGTGGAGGAGGAGGATACGTACTGGTCTGAACCAGTGGAGGAGGAGGATACGTACTGGTCTGAACCAGTGGAGGAGGAGGATACGTACTGGTCTGAACCAGTGGAGGAGGAGGATACGTACTGGTCTGACCCAGTGGAGGAGGAGGACACGTACTGGTCTGAACCAGTGGAGGAGGAGGATACGTACTGGTCTGAACCAGTGGAGGAGGAGGACACGTACTGGTCTGAACCAGTGGAGGAGGAGGATACGTACTGGTCTGAACCAGTGGAGGAGGAGGATACGTACTGGTCTGAACCAGTGGAGGAGGAGGATACGTACTGGTCTGAACCAGTGGAGGAGGAGGACACGTACTGGTCTGAACCAGTGGAGGAGGAGGATACGTACTGGTCTGACCCATTGGAGGAGGAGGACACGTACTGGTCTGAACCAGTGGAGGAGGAGGACACGTACTGGTCTGAACCAGTGGAGGAGGAGGATACGTACTGGTCTGAACCAGTGGAGGAGGAGGACACGTATTGGTCTGAACCAGTGGAGGAGGAGGACACGTACTGGTCTGAACCAGTGGAGGAGGAGGATACGTACTGGTCTGAACCAGTGGAGGAGGAGGATACGTACTGGTCTGAACCAGTGGAGGAGGAGGACACGTACTGGTCTGAACCAGTGGAGGAGGAGGACACGTACTGGTCTGAACCAGTGGAAGAGGAGGATACATACTGGTCTGAACCAGTGGAGGAGGAGGATACGTACTGGTCTGAACCAGTGGAGGAGGAGGACACGTACTGGTCTGAACCAGTTGTAAACCTCTGGAAGATTGTGAGAAGCAGCTGTTGTGTTGCTACCAAGCAGAAGAACACTAGTGGCCACGCTCCTTCTACTGTCCCATAGTCCAGACCAGGAGGAGGAGACCAGGAGGAGGAGACCAGGAGGAGGAGACCAGGAGGAGGAGCAGGATGAGAGGAGGAGACCAGGAGGAGGAGACCAGGAGGAGGAACAGGATGAGAGGAGGAGCTAATGTAATGCTATAATCCAGTTTCTGTTTTGTTCAGATTATGTTAGAATCAGTGTCCAGAAGTCGAGGTTCTCAAAGATAATCCATTCAGATCGTGAGTAAATATTTCAGCAGAATATAAATGTAATAGAAGTTCATAAACTGGATCGTATAATTTCATATTCCTGAAAAATTATAACCAGAGTTCATGAATTCAGTTTAAAAAGAGATCTTTAATAAAAACCATGAAAGGACACAAAGTCCTAACCCTTTAACTTGCACAGATCTATATTAACATGAACTAATTTCCTTAATGATATAATTATTTTATTTCTGTATTTGAATCATGTTTTTGTTTTCTCCAGATATTTTTGTTTATGAGCAGTTTAGCTGCAAACAGTCCTGGTCTCTGCTCCGCCTGAACCAGCAGGCCACCAGATGCTCCCACACCACTGGAACGACTGCAGAACCTCTGCAGGAGCCTCTGGAGGAGCCTCTGGAGGAGCCTCTGGAGGAGCCTCTGGAGGAGGCTCTGGAGGAGCCTCTGGAGGAGCCTCTGGAGGAGACTCTGGAGGAGGCTCTGGAGGAGCCTCTGGAGGAGGCTCTGGAGGAGCCTCTGGAGGAGCCTCTGGAGGAACCTCTGGAGGAGCCTCTGGAGGAGCCTCTGGAGGAGCCTCTGGAGGAGCCTCTGGAGGAGGCTCTGGAGGAGCCTCTGGAGGAGCCGTCCTGCACTGATCTGGGGTCAGATGTGGTCAGTGGAGATGCTGCTGAGTCAGCTCTGCTCCGAGGCCTGGATCCAGCTGCTCCAGACCTTCACCGAGCAGCTGAGTGCCTCCTCCTCCTCCTCCAGGCTCATTAGAGCTGAGCAGGAGCAAGCAGGAGGTCTGAGCGCTCACACCTCATTAACAGCGAGACGGGGAAGAGGAGAAAACCCTGAAACAGCCTCACCTCTGCTCAGAGAGCGGCAGCAATTATCATCCTGGAGGAAAATAAAGAGTTCACAGGCTGTCAGAGGATCAGAGCAGGAGCTCCTGCTAAATGTGCTCTAATCTATTCTAATCTAATCCAGAGTCAGCCTTCACCTGAACCTTGTTCACAGATCAGAGGAACAAAACGCTCGACGGCTGTGAGAAGCAGCGCTGCATCGAATCTTTGACCCGCTCAGACCGTTCTTCACGTTTGTTGTGGTACAATTAGTCAAACTATCAGAATTTTATCAGATGGGGTTTCTATTAAACTATTTAAGTTATTTACATAAGTAAATGCCTCAGAAACCAACTAAGAGCACGTGCTAACAGCGCTTGTTTTATTGTTGCTCAGTGGATGTGATGAATGTCACCGACATCATGAGGACCAGGGTTC
>CM055198.1:24837561-24842561 GCA_029224185.1 Karalla daura
GTGTGTGTGTGTGTGTGTGTGTGTGTGTGTGTGTGTGTGTGTGCTCTTTAAAATGCCTGCACTGGAATCTGAACCACTCTCGAGGTCTCTCCTCACAGCAGAACTCTCGCTGAAGTCTTTGAAGTTGCTCAAACTTAGGGATCAATAATTGATCAGTTTGATGATCTATTTACCCAGGGCTCCCACAGCTCTGGTCACACGTGTTCACACATGTTCTAACATGACTGGCGGTCACCTCGTCTCTGGTCTCGTGCACTCAGTCCTATACGAGGACGTGATGGTGTCCTGGGAGGACTGGGAGGACTGGGAGGACTGGGAGGACTTTCTGGATCCTCTTCTCTTCCGGGCTGACTGATGCGTGTGGAGCCCGTAGAGCTGCTCTAATCCCAGTCCTGCGGGCTGGTCTCTTGCCCCCCCCCGCCCCCCCCCAGTTGCCATGGCAGCTAATGAGGCTCGTTAAGATCAAAGACACTGAGAGGGTTGTTGACTCTCCAGGGGCGACGAGTCGAGCCCAGAGGAGCACAATTAAGAGAGGACGCCACGGGAGGGAGATCACTATCTGAGCCAGTGTGTGTGTGTGTGTGTGAGGGTGTGTGTGTGTGTGTGTGTGTGTATGAGGGTGTGTGTGTGTGTGTGTGTGTATGAGGGTGTGTGTGTGTGTGTGTGTATGAGGGTGTGTGTGTGTGTGTGCGTGCATGCAGGAAAAGTTCCAGCATGTCCTGGAATTGGAAGAGTGCTTTTGGTGTGTGTGTCAATTGAAAATACTGGGTGGTCACACAGACACACACACCCTCACACACACACACACACACACACAAACACACACACACACACATACACACACACACACAAACACACACACACACACGCACACAGCCTCACACACAAACACACACACACACACACACACACAAACACACACACACACACACACACACAGCCTCACACACAAACACACACACACACACCCTCACACCCTCTGGTTGGTTCTGGTCAGTTCTAGTTGGTTCTAATCTTTCTGCTCAGTTCAGGTCGTGTCTCAAACATCAGAACCAGAACTGGGCCATGCTGGACCTTGCAGGCCTGGACCTTGCAGGTGTGATGATGATGTAATGATGATGTAATGATGATGTAATGATGGTGTAATGGTGATGTAATGGTGATGATGCAGCTGGAGCTCTTTCACCATCTCAACGTCTCCTCTACATGTTGAGATGTGAACCATTCACAGATCAGAAAAAATCTGCTGAAGGCTTAAGTAAGAAGCTGTCACACACACACACACACACACACACACACACACACACACACACTCACACACACACACACACACAGCCTGCGTTGAAGCTGAAATAATTGGCAGAGCAACAACAGTAAACTGTGGCAGCGCCGCCGCTCGCTTCCTTCCTTCCTCGCTTTCCTTCAAATGGATTTCTGTTGTAGAGACGACACGACTGTCACACACACACACACACACACACACACACACACACACACACACACACACACACACACACACACACACTCTTTACATGCCAGTTAGCTGCAGATGTGTGGGTGTCTGTTTACGGGTCAGACAAACATCTGGAGTCAGAGTTTGTGGACATCACTTCATTCCAGCTTTGTTCTCGCTGTGAGGAGTTGCCATGAGGGTTGCCAGGTCTGGATGACAGGACCAGGAGGAGTGTGAGTTCATGTATTCCCACGTATTGGATCTACCTGAGGATTCAGCCTCAAGCAGCACAAGATTCACCAACAGATCTTTACTTCATAACAGATTTTTTCAGTTTTTTAACATGTTTCATGATGAATGTGTAAAAGTCGTTGGATGCAGGTATGTGTGTCAATGTGTGTGTGTGTGTGTGTGTGTCAGTGTGTGTGTGTGTGTGTGTATCCATCCATCAACACACACACACACAACTTGAGCAAAGTTTTAGGGATGAACACACATACCATCTGCTCGCTCAGTGTGTGTGTGTGTGTGTGTGTGTGTGTGTGTGTGTGTGTGTGTGTGTGTGTGTGTGTGTGTGTGTGTGTGTGTGTGTGTGAGGCGCTGGCCCAGTCAGAACACACTTCAAACTGACTCTAAAGAGCAGATAAAGCTGAGGAAACAAGAAGAGAGAAACAAAGAAAAAACAAAAACAAAGAAAAAACAAAAACAAAGAAAGGAGGGCGTGGTGGCGGGACCTGCCCGTCCTGTTCAGCAGCTCACCTGCAGAGGTGATGAGGCCGTCATCAGAGGATGAAGACGAACGACCTTCTGGACGTCTCAGCGTCCCTCAGCCTGCATCACATGACGATGGCAACACGTCAGAACATGAGAAACTGTACTGTACACCACACCTCCACCAGGCCTCCACCACACCTCCACCAGGCCTCCACCAGGCCTCCACCAGGCCTCCACCAGGCCTCCACCACACCTCCACCACACCTCCACCAGGCCTCCACCACACCTCCATCAGACCTCCACCAGGCCTCCACCACACCTCCACCACACCTCCACCAGGCCTCCACCACACCTCCACCAGGCCTCCACCAGGCCTCCACCACACCTCCACCAGGCCTCCACCAGGCCTCCACCAGGCCTCCACCACACCTCCACCAGGCCTCCACCACACCTCCACCACACCTCCACCAGGCCTCCACCAGGCCTCCACCACACCTCCACCAGGCCTCCACCAGGCCTCCACCACACCTCCACCAGGCCTCCACCACACCTCCACCAAGCCTCCACCAGGCCTCCACCAGGCCTCCATCAGACCTCCACCAAGCCTCCACCACACCTCTACCAGGCCTCCACCAGGCCTCCACCACACCTCCACCACACCTCCATCAGACCTCCACCACACCTCCACCAGGCCTCCACCAGGCCTCCACCACACCTCCACCACACCTCCACCAGGCCTCCACCACACCTCCACCAGGCCTCCACCACACCTCCACCAGGCCTCCACCAGGCCTCCACCACACCTCCACCAGGCCTCCACCACACCTCCATCATCATATCCATCGTATCGACAGTCGTTCTGTCTCCTCCTCTCGCCATGATCTGCCAGACACTTTCACCCCGTCATTTACCTTAAATAGTTAACGACCTACGCTCTCACCTGGGATAAGCATGTGGACCCATTAACATACATAAAACATGTTTTAAGCATGTATAAATATACATGAACTCACACCTACACACACACTCTGTGTCTGTACACACAGCATGCACTCAGAGTGCCACAGTCAAGTGTGTGTGTGCGTGTGTGTGTGCGTGTGTGTGTATGTGTGCATGTGTGTGTGTGTGTGTGTGTGTGTGTGTGGAGGACTCTTCACCAGAACTGAAGAGGAGCAGAGAGCTTCACCTGATCGCAGCTCAAACACTGCGGCTGCAGGTGTGAACGTTGAGCATTATTCCTCTAAACAAGCTAATGCTAAGCTAATGCTAAGCTAACAGAGAGCTAGCAGTACGCAGAAGAGGGACAAGCTCAAGATGGGTCAACACAACTTCAATCCCCAGTGACGAACTAAGCTAACACCTAGCCTGGTTCATACCTGTTGTAGGTTAGTGGGCCATGCTAAGCTAACGCTAGCCAGCTAGCGCTGGGTCGGGGGTCTCTCTCTCTCTTTCTCTCAATTCAATTCAATTCAAAGTTGCTTTATTAGCATGACTGTTAAATAGTGTTAAAGCTTGAAGAACAGTGTAACACGGCATTAAAAAACAACAATCGGGGATCAAAGGATGTGGAATGGGGTTAACGGTAGCATGGAAAATGCAAAGATGTACATACACACACACACACACACACACACACACACACACACACACACACATGTCGTTCATTCGTTCACTCTCGCTCTCTGTCTCTGGTCCCAGGGAGTAGAGACGTCTGGTCAGTAACAGTAGCAGCTCATCTTTGAGCTCTTCAACTTTGTTTCATCACTTTCTGTAACTTCAAACTGAACATCGTCTAACTTACCTTATCTTTCATTATGAAAAAAATTAAGAAAAAAATGTTTTTAAAAAGTTAAACTGCAGATTAATGTTTGTCATTTAAATTCTCAGGAATAAAAAAGTGAATTAGCAGAAATCAGCATCAGCACTTTGTGTGTCTGTGATGTTGGTATCAGGAGATTAGAAGACGTTTCTGGAGCTCCAGCGGCGTGGAGAGCTTCCGGGGCAGAGCGGCTCAATGGCGGCATTAGTCGCGGGTATTAAGGATATCAAAGAGCGTGAGCAGACGTCCCGGCTGCGTCTATCGTCTCTGATAGAGCTGCCTCCTGGGGATCCGCCAGCCTTCATCCTGCTCCCACTCCCCTGGAGACGGATGAATCAGCACTTTTGTCATTCACATTCATTGTTCTGAGGAGAACCGTGACACGGAGCTGCTGGAGCAGGTCTGGAGGTAACGTAGAAGCTATGAGCTCTGGTTCCATCACAGCTCAGAGTCTCCTCTACTTCCTGTCTGTAGCTGAGACAACATTACACTGTTCCTGCTCAGATATGGCTCCTTTCATGCTGATCTGGCAACCACACCACATGCTGATCTGGTTCTCTGATTGGCTGTCTGCTGCCACTCACAACAATAAGACAGACACACATACACACACACACACACACACACACACACACACACACACACTGGTCAGACATAAACTCCATTAACATCATCGGCTTCCTGAAGCATGCATGTTGACAGTAAACCTCTAATCTAGTCTAATCTCATCTAATCTGAAGTGATCAGATTAGCCACTGGTCGCCATCTTGGAAGCAGGGCTGAGCTGCTGAGGACTTTGGAAGGTTGGAATTGATCAGAGATTTTTCCAGATTCCTGAATCTTGGGTTGAACTGAAGCAGTAACCACGGTCGACTGGTCACCTGCCAGTTGTTCCCGTCCAGGTTTACAGGTGAATAAAGTGAATCATTCACATGTAAATGAACTCATCTGGAGTCACCACACACTGTGGCCGTTCATCAAATCTGAATCTGAACACGACTGAGTCGATCTACC
>CM055198.1:24847561-24850061 GCA_029224185.1 Karalla daura
TGACGGCGTGTGTGTGTGTGTGTGTGTGGAATAAATACGAGCTGAAATGCATAGAAAAGGCTCTGTGTGTGTGTGTGTGTGTGTGTGTGTGTGTGTGTGTGTGTGTGTGTGTTTCTCTAAGTGTTAGTGCTTCAGGTGCAGAAAATAAAATGTTGGGAGAAAAACTGTAACTGTGTCCGACAACAGGAACCATCAAACAAGTTTGTTTCGATATAAACATTTCAGTATTTTACTATCAATTTCCTGAATTTTCCTCCAAATTTCAGAGAAAAAACAACAATTCAGAACAACTGTAAATGTTTACCTCTGACGCTTCTTCAGTGATTTGATTGAACTTGAACTAAACTCACTGAACACAGAATAAAACCAACTACTACTGAAACAGTAAGACGACTGTCTGTGACACGCTGGTCGGCCATCTTGGATGGTCAGCCTGGGGGTGGTGAGGACGATGCTGGAACGCAGCATCCCAGCCCTGACTAATCAGTGGCGCTGCCTCCAGAGCGGCTCCCACAGACTCATCCAGTATTAACGAGGGCGGGGGGCGGGGGGCGGGGGGGTGGGGGTGGGGGCGGGGGGTGGGGGGTGGGGGTGGGGGCGGGGCCTAGAGCGGGCCACTCTGTGGGGATGAATCCATGAGAGCACCGTGCATTAATCATTGCAGCGCACTCAGAAAGCCACGACGTCTCTGAGGGAAACACGGAACACGTTTTAACAGGAATCTGAGGCCAGACATGGCCCCACGCTGCGTGTCCAGCGCTCCCATTCACAGCAGGCAGGAGTGGGCGGGGCCTCCTGGGGGAGGGGGGGGGGGTGAGCGGGGCGGGGGGGGGGGGGGTGGGGGGGGTAACCAAGTAGACCAAACATTACGCTTCAGCAGGGATAAATAAAGCTTCATGATCCAGATACTCTGGTTCAGTCACGCTCAGCTTCACTCACACACACACACACTCACACACACACACACTCACACACTCACACACACACACACACACACACACACACACACACACACACTGTTACAGTATGCATTGGGTGTACACAGCCTCTCTGCTGAAGTCTCTCCAGGTCTATGTTGTTCTGCTTTGCTCTGGAGGAAATCCTTTTTTTTTTTATGCATCACAACGACTCTCCTTCCCACAGTGTCTGATCCACCCTACATAAAGCCTATGGGGTTGCCAGATTAGCATGGAAGCATGTGGATCTGGCTCCAACATATCCAGCTGGATGTGTAGCATCCAGCCAGGTACCACTTAGTGGAGGAGAACCAGAGCTCATAGCTCCTCTGTTAACAGGAGGAACGCTCCGTCCAGGCTCCTCCACCCAGACTCAGTATCTCAGCCTCCTGGAGGCCTCCTCCAGTCCAGCGGAGCCATCGGTGGACTGCTGTAGAGCCCCAGCACAGGGTCCTGCAGCAGACCAGAGACCACCTCATAACCACAACAATAGTTACAACCAGACTCAGAACCAGAACCAAGACCAGAACCAAGACCAGAATCAGACTCAGAACCAAGACCAGAATCAAGACCAGAACCAGACTCAGAACCAGCCTCAGATTGGGGTCCTCCTAGCAGGGGAGCTGCTGGCTGGTCCGGTTGAACTGCTCTGATTGGGTCTGGAGTCGTCGACTCCTCTCGCTTTGAGCCGTTCACAGATTCACTCCACGCGCTGCCACACTTTTTGTCCTCGGATCGTTTTCTCTCTGAATAATGAACCGGGTCAGCGACACGGGCACACACCGTCTGATCTCGTATTCAGGCTTCAGGACAGTTTCATCCTCAGAAGTCAGGGGTCAGCTTCTACCTGCCGATGCAGCTCTTTAGCAGCCTGACCTCTGACCTCTGACCTCTGAGGAGAGTCTGTAACTCAGCTGCTGATCGATGGGAAGCAGCAGCATCGACGGCCACAGGACCAGCAGCTCCAAGGAAAGACTGAGTTCAGCCAGAAAGAGACGTGTTGTCAACCCCAACCCTAACCCCAACCCCATCCCTAATCCTAACCCCAACCCCATCCCTAATCCTAACCCCAACCCCATCCCTAATCCTAACCCCAACCCCATCCCTAACCCTAACCCCAATCCTAATCCCAACCCTAATCCTAACCCCAACCCCATCCCTAATCCTAACCCCATCCCTAACCCTTCTTCAGCTGCTCCAGGAAGAGTTTAGGAAGAGTTGATAAACTCTGGTGGGTTAAGGAACGTTAAGTCATGTAAACACTCTTTTTGACTGTTCTACTTCTCATTTTAGACAAATTGAAAGTCGATTGATGATTTGATTGATCATTGATAAGCTTTGATGATCACAGGATCTGGACCAGAAACATCCAATCGGAGGTCAGCCTACCTTTGGTTGCCAGATCAGCATTAAGGAGCCAGATCTGAGCAGGAACAGAGCGTAATATTCCACCAGCTAGACAGGAAGTAGAACAGGCTCTGGGCTCTGATGGAACCAGAGTTCATAGCTTCTATGTTAACACAGAACAGGAGCGACGCTCCATC
>CM055198.1:24852561-24872561 GCA_029224185.1 Karalla daura
ATCAAGGTATGGACGATAAAAACAGTCGATTCACAGATGAATCGAGGAGTCGTGATCGTCTCAGGCTGGGCAGAGCGTCTCGGGGGACGCCCTGAGACATCCCAGAGGACACACGGGACAGCGGGTACCCTCCCTCTCTTCTTCTATCTGTCTCTCTCCATCCCTCCTTCCGTCTCTCTCTCTCCATCCCTCTCTGCCCCCCCTCTGTCTCCCTCCCTCTGTCTTTCTCTCCCTCTCCCTCTCCCTCTCCCTCCCGCCCTCCCTCTCCCTATCTCTCCCTCTCTCTCTCTCTCCCTCCCTCTCCCTACCTCTCCCTCCCTCTCCCTCCCTCCCTCTCTCTCCCTCCCTCTCTGCCCCCCCCCTCTCTCTCCCCCCCCCCCCCCCCCCCCTCTCGTCCTTCATCGCTGGTTTATTTCGAGGTGTTCTGAGGCAGCGCTGAGGACGTGTGAGAGGAATAACAAACGCCTCGAACGTCTCGGCTCATGAGTGAGAACGACTGGAAAACTTCATTAGATGTGAAAACCGAGAAAGAATTTCTTTCTGTGTTTTCTGAACACGATTTATTGGGAAGTGGTGCAGCCATCGACCCGGCCTGAGCTGCTCATCGATCACACACATCGAGTTTTTACCACCTTCCTCTTACTGTGTGTGTGTGTGTGTGTGTGTGTGTGTGTGTGTGTGTGTGTGTGTGTGTGTGTGTGGACGGAGCAGCTCAGTGCTGAATGAGCTTAACTGATATAACTGATAGTTACTCCATTCCGTCTTTGATATTTACTCCATATTTACAGTGACTGGTGAAAGCATCGAACCAACCTCGCAGCGACTGAAACAATCAGACTGCTCCAGACACCCAGCTCCTCTGCCTCCTGCTCCCTGAGTCTTTGTTGCTCTGTTTTCTGTTTGTTCGATGCTGCGTCTGTTCGACGCCTGAAATCAAAAGTGAACTGATGTGAGCGAGACAATCGACAGTGTAAAAACAACACTGGAACAACACAAACCGACTGGGAGACACAGTCAAAGCAAAACAACCAAAAAACACGGTTTTACGGGGGATTTAAAACAGGCAGGGATAGAACGGACTGACTGTTCCAGAGCTTTGGGGCAACAAATAAAACGTATTAATCCGCCTCTGAAAGTAGTCCCCAAGTCCCCTGAGACTGTCCTCAGTCGCCACCCTGACATGGAGGAGGAGGAGGAGGAGGAGGAGCGGGAAGAGGAGGAGGAGCATGAGAAAGATGATCAGGATAGAGACAAGTGACAACCAGACCCCAGGGTCAGTGTTGGTGATCAGAGCAACTGTGATGAAGATGATGATGATGAAAGTCTCCAGGAGATGTGATGAGGTCTCCAGATGTGATGAGGTCTCCAGATGTGATGAGGTTTCCAGGAGATGTGATGAGGTCTCCAGGAGATGTGATGAGGTCTCCAGATGTGATGAGGTCTCCAGACGTGATGAGGTTTCCAGGAGATGTGATGAGGTCTCCAGATGTGCTGAGGTCTCCAGACGTGATGAGGTCTCCAGGAGATGTGATGAGGTCTCCAGATGTGCTGAGGTCTCCAGACGTGATGAGGTTTCCAGGAGATGTGATGAGGTCTCCAGATGTGATGAGGTCTCCAGACGTGATGAGGTCTCCAGGATGTGTGATGAGGTCTCCAGATGTGATGAGGTCTCCAGATGTGATGAGGTCTCTGTTTCAGACGTTCTCACCACCAGGGTGATTATATCACCACCAGACACAGAGATTCGCTTTGTTTACAAACAGAAAGTAAAGAAAATATCAACAACCATCCATCCATCCATCCATCATCATCATCCATCCAATCAACTATCCATCCATCATCACCAACCATCCATCATCTATCCTTTCCTCATCCATCCATCCTCCATCCCCATCCTCTCTCCATTATCCACCATCCTCTATCAACATCCATCCATCATCCGACCATCATTCATCCATCATCTATTCATCATCATCCATCCAGCCATCATCATCTATCATCCTCAACAGGGAAAACTCCATCATAAGTAAATATAAATAAAACCAGTTCTAACATCCATAAACAACATAAACAACATGAGCTCTGACTCGGACCTAACATGGAGGTCTGGTTCCTGTGGTTCCTGCCTGGTTCTGGTTCCAGGTGGTCGGTGAGGACAGTGAAGCTGGTCTGGAGCAGAGAACACTTTGTCTTATCGATCCTCCGCCCTGACAGGAGGCTCGCCCACAAGCAGGAAGTCTGAGTGACGCAACCCCCCCCGACCATCGATCCACCCCAAACACACCGCTAATACCTGCTCTACACGGCTCCGGAGAGCTCCGATGTTTGGAAATGTAATTTAGGAAGGCGTTCCATCTGCTTACGGGGCGATAAAGGGCCTGATCCTCCGTCCACGCTGGTCCTGACGGATGACCAAGTCTGAGACTCACCGAGTTTACGATGCTGCTGAAACTAGCTCTGGAGGATACAAGATCCGTCAGAATGATCTGGAAACACCTCACACTCCTCAAACAGAGCTGACACTGCCAGCTGACCTCTGACCTCTGACCCCTGACCCCTGCCCCGGGGTGGGGGGGCACTGGGAACAGTTCAGAGCGTCCTCTGTTCATTTCATCATCTCTGCGCTGCTAATTACGATCTTACCAAGATAGATAAACAACTTCTCTTATTTTTAGAGTTCTTACTTCAACCTTAAATCCAGCAACAGCAATCTCATTTCAAGACATCATATCAAGTGAAACTCTCTTGCTACATGGGCAGATAATTTCACTTGTTTTCCTCCGTTTTGGTGTGTTTATCTTGCTTTTTGCAGCTCGTTGTACTGAGGATTAAACTGCAGCCGCGTCCTCACACACTCCGTTACATAAGCCTGAGCTGATGCTGAGCTCTGACGGAGCACACACACAGTTTCCATGTTGAAGGAAGTGAGTGAACTTGTCTAAGTGCCAGTAAAAAGCAGAAATGCTAATGCTAATGCTAATGTCATCTGACATGCCTGTTCAACTCATTAGCAGGAAGATGATGCATCTGTGGAATAAACTCAGGTTAAACTCAGACAAAGAAAAAAGTGTTTTCCTGCTGCCTGGAGCCACACACACACACACACACACACACATACACACACACACACACACACACACACACACACATACACACATACACTACAAGCTGTGACACGAGCTGTTAAACCTGACGCAGAGGCCAAAAACATGACTCTTTGAACTTTATTTCCTCTAATTCTTCCTCAGCTCTGAGTAAACGAGCGCAGCTCGTGGCCCGCGGCCGCTCAGGATAATTACCACGTAACGAGGCGACTCTGGAGACGGAGCGGCGGGAGGAGCGTCCCAGGCTGCTCGGCTTCACACTCCTCCCGCCCGGACCCCCGAGCCGCGGGGTCCGGGACACGCCGGGTCCGTAGGGGAACCGGAAGTCTGTGTGACTTTGTTAACGTCTCAGACCTGACGCTGGAACATGAAAGAGCCAGGGAAACCAAATGTGTGCACGGCATTTAGGCTGGCATTTCACGGCGGATGTGCTGCTCCGGGCAGAGTGGTTTATTGAAATGAGCTCCATTAACAGCGGTGTTACTACAGAACGTACGACACGCTGAGGCGAGCTGAGACGGCTCCTCCTCAACACCTCCTGGAGCTCCAGAGGAACGCAGCAGATGGAAAACACATCATCTGGTTTGTCCACTGATCTATCAAATGTTATCTCTGTATCATTCCTCAGTGGCTTCTGGATCCTCAGGTCTCCTGTCCAGCTCCAGTGATGGAGCTCCTCTCAGACCTTCAGACTTGATCTTTATCCTGTTATTCTGTCCTCCCTCTCCATAGAGCGGCATAGACATGATCTCCATAGAACATGTCCAGTGTGACTGATGTGACATAGAGCAGCACTGACTGACCTGAGGTCAGCCAGACAGTACCTCTGTCTGGAGCTCAGGGTGGAGGCTGGGAGCCTGCAGCCTCAGAGCCTCAGACAGCTTCTGCTGTCTGTGAGATCACAGCGCCTCCTCGGCTGCTTCTGTGGAGGCTGCTCTACATGTTTTAGATCTGCTTTATCTGCTCTTGCACTGTCTGTTTTATATCTTTATCCTCATTCAGAATTTACAAACTCGCTTACGTCTTTGTTTTTAATTCCGAGTCTCCTTAATGGAGATTTAAACTCTCATATACTGTAGTTTTAGTTTTGTCCTCCCGCCTTGCACTGATCCCCGACATGAAGAAGAAGTAGAAGTAGTAGAAGCAGAGCAAGGAGCAAAGCTTTTAGGAAGACGGATCGACCTCTCGTTCGCCCGGGGTAAAGAGGAGAGAGAGGCGGAGGTGGAGCGCTGGTGTGTGTAAGTGCTGAACATTAGCTGCTGCTTCAAACACCATTAGATAAACACAGCAGCCTTATCACTCAGCTGGCCTCACACACACACACACACACACACACACACATTATTATGATTATTATTATAAGAGGAGGGAGAGGAGGAGGAGGAGGAGACAGAGGAGGGAGGAGACAGAGGAAGAGGAGCAGGTGAAGAGCAGATCAAGTGTGTGGGTGTGAACATCTTGATGAACAGGTGTGTGTGTTCAGCGGCTGCAGTTTCATTTACAGCCAACGTGTTTTCACCTGATTTGTCATTGTTTGTGAACAGCTGACCAGCAGACGAGCTGACCAGCTAACCAGCTGACCAGCTAACCAGCTAACCAGCTGACCAGCTAACCAGCTAACCAGCTGACCAGCTGGCCAGCTGACCAGCTGACCAGCTGACCAGCTAACCAGCTAACCAGCTGGCCAGCTAACCAGCTAACCAGCTGACCAGCTGAGCTGCTGCTCCTGGAGGTCCAGGGGAGGAGGCGGACCCTCTGAGGGGGCGGAGCCTTCCCTGGCACCGCCCTCTTAACTGATCCTTTAGAACTCATCTTAAAACCCATTTTATTCCTTGCTTTCGACCCAGCATGAGCCTCTGCTCTTGCTTTAGTGTTTTTATGTTTTTTTAGTTTTACATCATTGTTTTATTGTTTTTATGTTGCTTCCATGTTTTATGTCTTGTGTTCTGTTCTTCCAGCTGTGGCGGTCGCTTTATAAATAAAGTTGAGCTGTACGCGTGTTAATCTCAACAGTGAGCGGGTTCAGTGGGATGATGAGTGGGTTCAGTGGGATGATGAGCGGGTTCAGTGGGATGATGAGTGGGTTCAGTGGGATGATGAGCGGGTTCAGTGGGATGATGAGCGGGTTCAGTGGGATGATGAGTGGGTTCAGTGGGATGATGGTTCAGTGGGATGATGAGTGGGTTCAGTGGGATGATTGTCCAGTGGGATGATGAGTGGGTTCAGTGGGATGATGAGTGGGTTCAGTGGGATGATGAGTGGGTTCAGTGGGATGATGAGTGGGTTCAGTGGGATGATGAGCGGGTTCAGTGGGATGATGAGCGGGTTCAGTGGGATGATGAGTGGGTTCAGTGGGATGATGGTTCAGTGGGATGATGAGCGGGTTCAGTGGGATGATGAGTGGGTTCAGTGGGATGATGAGTGGGTTCAGTGGGATGATAGTCCAGTGGGATGATGGTCCAGTGGGATGATGAGTGGGTTCAGTGGGATGATGGTTCAGTGGGATGATGAGTGGGTTCAGTGGGATGATGAGCGGGTTCAGTGGGATGATGAGTGGGTTCAGTGGGATGATGAGTGGGTTCAGTGGGATGATGAGTGGGTTCAGTGGGATGATGACTGACCTCGTCTTATTCTAAGACCTGATCCTCTATGGCGCTCTAGCCAGAAGCAGCTGTCTCGGTCCATTAAGTTTAACAACTGTCCTCAGATCCTCTAGTGGTACCTGAACGCCCCCCGTTACTAGGGTCACTAGTTACTAGTTAGTAGTGTGATGGGTGGCCTACTCTATGGCCCTGGTCCTGCCACTGCCTGACTACTACAATACAAACGTAAAACTAGAGAATCTATATCGCTGTTTTAAATGCATGATATCATTATCATTATAAATGTCTTACAGCGTGAGACACTGTTCAGAGGGGAACTAAGAAAGGGTCAAAGGTCAGGAGCTGATAAACAGGCAGGAGACAGACAGACAGACAGGCAGAGAGACAGGCAGGCAGACAGGCAGACAGACAGGCAGACAGGCAGGCAGATATCCTGTGGTGATATCCTGTGAAACAGCAGTTTCCTGAAAAGGCCTCATCTCTCTCTCTGTCTCTCTCTCTCTCTCTCTCTCTCTCTCTCTCTCTGTTGACATAAATCCCTCTCTTCTTATTGACGGGATTGAACAGAAAGTGAATTAAAGCCCTGTCGGTCGACTCTTTAATCTAATGAGATTAGCAGAGCATTTCTAATCCACAAACAACCAGGACTTCAGCAGCTTTATGAGACGCTGCTGCGCTGCCTTCACTGAGCGTCGGGACAAACGGGCGTCCAACGAGTCCAGGCCACGCCCCCAACCGCTCAGCCAACCAGTCAACGTTCAGTCTGAGGGATGAATGTCCGACTGCAGCGTTTTAGAACTAATGTCACCAGAAGGTCCACCATCACTAGAACATCTACCATCACTAGAACATCTACCATCACTAGAACATCTACCATCACTAGAACACCTACCATCACTAGAACATCTACCATCACGAGAACATGTACCATCACTAGAACATCTACCATCACTAGAACACCTACCATCACTAGAACATCTACCATCACTAGAACATCTACCATCACTAGAACATCTACCATCACTAGAACATCTACCATCACTAGAACATCTACCATCACTAGAACACCTACCATCACTAGAACATCTACCATCACGAGAACATGTACCATCACTAGAACATCTACCATCACTAGAACACCTACCATCACTAGAACATCTACCATCACTAGAACACCTACCATCACTAGAACATCTACCATCACTAGAACATCTACCATCACTAGAACATCTACCATCACTAGAACATCTACCATCACTAGAACACCTACCATCACTAGAACATCTACCATCACTAGAACATCTACCATCACTAGAACACCTACCATCACTAGAACATGTACCATCACTAGAACATGTACCATCACTAGAACATGTACCATCACTAGAACATCTACCATCACTAGAACATCTACATCACTAGAACATGTACCATCACTAGAACATGTACCGTCACTAGAACATCTACCATCACTAGAACACCTACCATCACTAGAACACCTACCATCACTAGAACATCTACCATCACTAGAACATCTACCTTCACTGGAACATCTACCATCACTAGAACATCACGAGAACACCTACAGTACCATCAATAGAGTGACAATCACTTTCAGCTCGTTGTTTTCCTGCTTTGTGTCGTTGGCTGTTTGCTGCGTTGATGAAGCTGCAGCTTGGAGACACAAGGCAGAGGTGGAGTCCCAGCAGACCCCAGACCTGCTCCAGACCCCAGACCTGCCCCAGACCCCAGACCTGCTCCAGACCCCAGACCTGCTCCAGACACCAGACCTGCTCCAGACACCAGACCTGCTCCAGACCCCAGACCTGCTCCAGACACCAGACCTGCTCCAGACCCCAGACCTGCCCCAGACCCCAGACCTGCTCCAGACCCCAGACCTGCTCCAGACACCAGACCTGCTCCAGACACCAGACCTGCCCCAGACCCCAGACCTGCTCCAGACCCCAGACCTGCCCCAGATCCACAGTTTCCAGGAGCTTGGTGCTGTTTGGGTCTTCTGGACTGAGACTCAGAGGCTCAGAGTCTCAAGTAAACCCGAGTCTGACAACTTCATGAGCTGCAGATGTCAGATAAACTGCAGGTAAACGGTGAAATATGTATCAGCAGGTCACTGACACTGCTCTGTAAAGGTGAGACAGCTCCTCTCCAGCTGAACCCTCAGAGGACGTCGGTGCTGCGTCATGTTCAGCCACTGATCGTTCTGTGACATGTGACAACATGTGGAATACCTCAGACCTGCACCCTGCAGTCTGCCCCGGTCTGTCCTGGTCTGCCCTGGTCTGCCCCGGTCTGCCCTGGTCTG
Organism: Karalla daura; assembly: GCA_029224185.1. NCBI lineage: Eukaryota > Metazoa > Chordata > Actinopteri > Chaetodontiformes > Leiognathidae > Karalla > Karalla daura. Next base: position 24,860,592 of record CM055198.1, read on the forward strand.
CCCCGGTCTGCCCTGGTCTGCCCTGGTCTGCCCTGGTCTGGTCTGGTCTGCCCCGGTCTGGTCTGGTCTGGTGTGGTCTGACCCAGTCTGGTCTGGTCTGCCCCGGTCTGGTCTGGTCTGGTCTGACCCAGTCTGTCCTGGTCTGCCCTGGTCTGGTCTGGTCTGCCCCGGTCTGGTCTGGTCTGGTCTGCCCCAGTCTGTCCTGGTCTGCCCTGGTCTGGTCTGGTCTGCCCCGGTCTGGTCTGGTCTGGTCTGCCCCAGTCTGTCCTGGTCTGCCCTGGTCTGGTCTGGTCTGCCCCGGTCTGGTCTGGTCTGGTCTGCCCCAGTCTGTCCTGGTCTGCCCTGGTCTGGTCTGGTCTGCCCCGGTCTGGTCTGGTCTGGTCTGCCCCAGTCTGTCCTGGTCTGCCCCGGTGTGGTCTGGTTTGACCCAGTATGATCTAGTCTGACCTGGTCTGGTCTGGTCTGCCCTGGTCTGGTCTGGTGTGGTCTGACCCAGTGTAGTCTGGTCTGCCCCAGTCTGGTCTGGTCTGGTCTGACCCAGTCTGGTCTGGTCTGGTCTGCCCTGGTCTGGTCTGACCCAGTCTGGTCTGGTCTGGTCTGGTCTGCCCCAGTCTGTCCTGGTCTGCCCTGGTCTGGTCTGGTCTGCCCTGGTCTGGTCTGACCCAGTCTGGTCTGGTCTGGTCTGATCTGGTCTGGTCTGGTCTGGTCTGACCCAGTCTGGTCTGGTCTGGTCTGGTCTGGTCTGGTCTGGTCTGGTCTGGTCTGGTCTGGTCATTGTGCCTGAGGCCTCGTTCCACAGTCTGAATGATTCTAGAGCAACAGAGTCCATCAGCCCTGCAGACAGCAGTCAGTCTCTCTCTCTCTCTATCTCTCTCTCTCTCTTTCTCTTTCTCACACACACACACACACATACATACACACACACACACACACACACACACTAGAGTGACTATTACTGCCCACGCACCGTGAACACACACACACTCAGCATGGACTGGAACAGACTCATTCTGGTTATGAACACAAACGCTGCATCTGCAGGTCAAACTGTGAGATGAGCTGTGTGTGTGTGTGTGTGTGTGTGTGTGTGTGTGTGTGTGTGTGTGTGTGATGATGGTTGGGTCTTTAACCTCTAATGTAACGACCATGAGCCCTGATGGCAGCAGCAGAGAGAATCATTCTCTGTCGGGACGAGGACGAAGAAGGAGGAGGAGGAGGAGGAGGTGGGGGAGGAGGTGGTGGTGATGGAGGTGATGGAGAGTTCAGGGTGGCAGCAGGAGAGAGTGAAGGAGATGGTGAAGAGGTGAGTGTGAGGTGGGGGACGCTGTGAGAGAGTGTGAAGGATGAAGGACGAGGAGGAGCAGGTCTGATGCATGGAGGATGGAAGAGGAGGAGGAGGTGGAAGAAGAAGAGGAGGAGGAAGAGGAGAAGGAGGAGCAGGCCAGTGGGCCTCATGAAGGAGGATCAGGACTAAGCTGCAGATGTGACTTTGCGTCCGGGCGACACACTGACCTGCACAGCTGGCCACTCTGCCTGCAGGGCCTGAGAGGAGCCCTGGCAGCTGATTGGCTGAGGGCTCAGCCTCCTGACAGCTGATTGGCTGAGGGCTCAGCCTCCTGGCAGCTGATTGGCTGAGGGCTCAGCCTCCTGACAGCTGATTGGCTGGCTCAGCCTCCTGGCAGCTGATTGGCTGAGGGCTCAGCCTCCTGGCAGCTGATTGGCTGAGGGCTCAGCCTCCTGGCAGCTGATTGGCTGAGGGCTCAGCCTCCTGGCAGCTGATTGGCTGAGGGCTCAGCCTCCTGGCAGCTGATTGGCTGAAAGTTCATGTGACTCAGCATAAAAAAAAATGAAGCAGCTGATTCGAGTCGATTTAAGCATTGCAAACGTAATAATTTTGAATGATTTCAAGATTTTAAGAGTGAAAGGCGCAGTGCTCCTGCTTCTTCACAGCGAGTGTTCCACTTCAGACTGAAACCTGCGCGATGGACAGGAGACCTGAGGCTCAGCCTGGAGAAGGTGGACCTCTGTGGTCCTCTCTGCTAACATTCACCACTAAGAAGCTCAGACAGGAATTGAACTTCTTAATTTCTTAAAAGAAAGTCCATGAAAAACCTTAAATCGATGCTTGAAATAGTTCAATCATTGGTTGTAGAGTCATGCCTGGATCCACACTTCTCACCTTCACTTCAACAAAGAACTTTTCACAGTCGCCATGGCAGCAAAAACTCTAGCTGACACATTTCTGGACAAAAAAAAGGTCAGAGGAAGAAGAAGCAGAACAGGAAGCCTGAGGTAAGGCACAGAGGATGACAGCAGTGTTTCACAGACGTAGAGGAACCAGGAGGAACAACAAGAACCAGGAGGAACCAGGAGGAACAAGAGGAACCAGGAGGAACAACAAGAACCAGGAGGAACCAGGAGGAACAAGAGGAACCAGGAGGAACAACAAGAACCAGGAGGAACCAGGAGGAACCAGGAGGAACAACAAGAACCAGGAGGAACCAGGAGGAACAACAATAACCAGGAGGAACCAGGAGGAACCAGGAGGAACAAGAGGAACCAGGAGGAACAAGAAGAACCAAGAGGAACAAGAAGAACCAAGAAGAACCAGGAGGAGCCAGAAGGAATAAGAGGAACCAGGAGGAACAAGAAGAACCAAGAGGAACCAGGAGGAACAACAAGAACCAGGAGGAATCAGGAGGAACCAGGAGGAACAAGAAGAACCAGGAGGAACCAGGAGGAACAAGAGGAACAAGAAGAAGGAGGAGGAACAAGAGGAACCAGGAGGAACAAGAGGAACCAGGAGGAGCAAGAGGAACCAGGAGGAACCAAGAGGTGGAACCAGGAAGAGAAGTGCTGGAGCTCTGGGACTGTCACTTTCCTGAACTATGACTTTGACTAAAACTCAAAGTTCTGTTGTGTAAATGAATGTTTGGAGGTTTTCTGTCTTGGAATCATCCCCCTCCAGTCCTGAGAGAGAGAGAGAGAGAGAGAGAGAGAGAGTGTGTGTGTGTGTGTGAGTGTGTGTGTGTGTGTGTGTGTGTGTGTGTGTGTGTGTGTGTGTGAGTGTGTGTGGGCTCGGGAGCGACCTCCAGCTCCTCTGATGGTTTTTGAGTCGGGACGAGATCAAAACAAACTATTTATTGATCGACACAAACTGAGCGGTGGTTTAAATTTAGAAGCACGTGCTGGTTTAATGTGAAGTCAGAAACATCATCAAGGCTGAGGCTGCTGAGGAGAACCACGACCTTCAGCAGGAGGACGAGGGGCTGAGGAGGAGGAGGAGGAGGAACCTTCAGCGTCCATGTGAGACGATGACTCAGCACAGCCGAGCAAAGGTCAGAGGTCAAAGGTTTCTGTGCAGCACAAATCAACATTTCACAACATTTCAGAGATGAAATGAGAAGATGCTGGTGAGTTCCTCTGTCCCTCCTCTGTCCTCTCCTCTGTCCCTCCTCTGTCCTCTCCTCTGTCCTTTCCTCTGTCCCTCCTCTGTCCTCTCCTCTGTCCCTCCTCTGTCCTCTCCTCTGTCCCTCCTCTGTCCTCTCCTCTGTCCCTCCTCTGTCCTCTCCTCTGTCCTTTCCTCTGTCCCTCCTCTGTCCTCTCCTCTGTCCCTCCTCTGTCCTCTCCTCTGTCCTTTCCTCTGTCCCTCCTCTGTCCTCTCCTCTGTCCCTCCTCTGTCCTTTCCTCTGTCCTTTCCTCTGTCCCTCCTCTATCCCTCCTCTGTCCTTTCCTCCGTCCTCTCCTTTGTCCCTCCTCTGTCCTTTCCTCTGTCCTTTCCTCTGTCCCTCCTCTATCCCTCCTCTGTCCTTTCCTCTGTCCTTTCCTCCGTCCTCTCCTTTGTCCCTCCTCTCCTTTGTCCCTCCTCTGTCCTCTCCTCTGTCCTCTCCCGTCCTCTCCTCTGTTCTCTCCTCGGTCTTCTCTATGAGACGCTGAGGTTAAGTTCTGTGTGAGGACAGAATCAGACGAGGAGCTAGCGAGGAGCTAACGAGGAGCTAACGAGGAGCTAACGAGGAGCTAACGAGGAGCATCCTGGACGCATTACAGCTGTCACATCTGCAGCACCACATGCATTCTGAATGAGCTCCATTGTGAGGATGAGGAGGATGAGGAGGAGGAGGAGGAGGAGGAGGAGGAGGAGGAGGAGGAGGAGGCACGCACACACACCTTCGGCCTCTTGACAGATCATTTAAAGTGTAAAAGCGACTGAAATATTCGGTCGTGTGTATAGAAAGGTGAACCATGAATGATTTAAGGCAGCAGTACGATGAGTGCCACTAAACTTCTCTGCTCACCCCGAGAACACACACACACACACACACACACACACACACACACACACACACACACACACACACACACACACACACACACACATACACACTGCTTACAGGTGAGCCTGTGACTGAGTCTGAAACATCAGCTCACACCTCGGACGCTCCGCTCTCCTACACTGTGATGCGTCTCAAACGCATCGTGCCTAATGGAGGCTCTCATCTGGAACAGCTGGCAGCACTGGGAGCCTTCCCACGAGGAGGAGGAGGAGGAGGAGGAGGAGGAGGAGGAGGAGGAGGAGGAGGAGGGAGAGGAGGGAGACTTCATAATGGACACAGAGTAACAGATTAAAGCTTCAAGCAGAGCTGTAACAACTAATCGACAATTAATTGACAAATAAAATTACTACTTTTGATTTTGATAATCAGTTCATGTATGACATCTATAACTAACAGAGGGTTTAAAGAACGAGTCAATATTCTCTGATCTCAGCTTCATCATATACATAGTTTAGAGTCATGATAGTGATTTTTGGTTTCTCTAATCTTCAAACAGAAACTTGAACTGACCATTGAAGTCATTTCAAGACCAGATCTTGGCTTTTGTTGAACTGGCATTTTCACAGTTTTGGCATCATTTTATAAATCAAACAACTATTGATTATTGGAGGAAATATTCAACAGATTATTAACTACAGGACAATAATAATAATAATAATAATAATAACCATTCAAACCACAAAAGGTGGGCAGTGTGTATGTGATCATATGAGGGGGAGGCTGCTGGTTCTGAGGTCCAGGTCAGGTCCAGGTCAGGTCCAGGTCAGGTCCAGGTCAGGTCCAGGTCAGGTCCAGGTCAGGACCAGGTCAGGTCCAGGTCAGGACCAGGTCAGGACCAGGTCAGGCCCAGGTCAGGACCAGGTCAGGACCAGGTCAGGTCCAGGTCAGGACCAGGTCAGGACCAGGTCAGGACCAGGTCAGGACCAGGTCAGGCCCAGGTCAGGTCCAGGTCAGGACCAGGTTGATCAGGGAAGCTGCTCCTGCTGGGGTCTCCTGAGGAGCAGGAGGTGTGAGGAGTCCAGAGGCTCCAGAGCTCTCAGCCTGGAGCTCCACTCTCATCTGTCAGAACAGGGTCAGTCCAGCTCACCCTCTTTGTTGTCTTTTCTATTTTATGACAAAAAGAAAAAAAACTGCCAGAAAATCCACACACTCTTCTCTGCCAGAGTGCGCGCGCACACACACACACACACACACACACACACACACACACACACACACACACACACACACACACACACACACACACACACACACACACACTCCTGTGGTTTGACACAGATTCCTCCTGCTTCTCTTCATCACTTCATCCACAGATTCTGAGGATTTTGTCCGAACACGCCTGAGCGTTGATATTTTGAGCCAGAGAGTAAAAATAATCCTGCTCCTCTTTGTGCTTCTTCTCTTTTCTCCCCCCCTCCTCCTTCTCCTCCTCCTCTCCTCCTCCTCCTCCTCTCCTCCTCCTCCTGCCTGTGTGGCTGCTGTCAGGTGTGTGACAGATTAGCTCTCATACCAGCATCAACATTTAATGACCCGGCCCGACACCGACACACTCACCCATGAAGCTCATTACATCAAACATGACATTCAGCCGGCATCTGTGTGTGTGTGTGTGTGTGTGTGTGTGTGTGTGTGTGTGTGTGTGTGTGTGTGTGTGTGTGTGAGACAGGCAGAGTGTTCTGGAACAGAATGTTTTTCTTGTTTGTTTGTTTGTTAAAGCCACACACATACACACACATACACACACACACACACACACACACACACACACACAGTTGTATTTGCAGCTTTTATACTTCAACTACATTAAGTTCCATGAACTCAAACAGCAACTGCGACTTAGACCTGATCATTTGGCTCATGACGATCTTTGTCCAGACCACACACACACACACACACACACACACACACACACACACACACACACACACACACACACACACACACACACACACATTTGCATAGCATAATCTGTCACAAACAGAGTGTGTGACATTTATTCTGCTCATCCTTAAAAAGAAATGAGAACAATTAAACCAGTTGTATTTACTCCACACCAGCACTATGCTGCACACACACACACACACACACACACACACACACACACACACACACAGCGTATATTTATAGACCCACAAAGCCAATGCACAATTAATTAGCAGCGAATAATGTAAACAGATAAAACTGTGGTGCACAGTCAGACGCTTGTAGAAAAACCCACAAACAAACACAAGGGAACAAATACAGGAAACACACACACACACACACACACACACACACACTTCCCATTCCCAACAGATAGGGTCTATTTTTATCTGGCTGCTGACAGCGTCCTGTCCCACTGTTCACACTAAGCTGAGCCACGTAATTGGCTGCCATCTCTCTCTCCATCTCTCTCTCCATCTCTCTCTCCATCTCTCTCTCCATCTCTCTCTCCATCTCTCTCTCCATCTCTCTCTCCATCTCTCTCTCATCTCTCTCCATCTCTCTCATCTCCCTCTCTCTCCATCTCTCTCTATACATCTTTCTGTTTGTCTTTAATTCTGCTCCTCTCCCTCCCCTCCTCCCCTCCTCCCCCCTCCCTCTGCTATCCCTCCATCTTCTGTCCCAGCAGGAGGTGAGAGCAGCCCTGCACCACAGGCTGGGTGTGCACCGGGGGGACAGAGGGAAATCACCTGTATTTTTAACCTGATATCAAGCGTGTTATTGAACACCAGCTGAGGAGGTGAGGGAGGAGGTGAGGGTGGGAGGGAGGGAGGAGGTGAGGGTGGGAGGGAGAGGTGAGGGATGGGGGGAGGAAGGGGGAAGAATCATTCTCTATTTTGTTTTTAACTTTTTAAACACAAGAAGCAAATGCATACAGAAACAATGATATCTGTTCACTTCACACTGAATCAAGTGGTGATGATGTCATAGTGACATCACACATGGGATGACTGATGACATCACCATGGCAACAGAACTGTGATTGACAAGCAGCTGCGGCCAGAACGTCACATCACACGATCGACAGAAAAGTTTGTGTCGACTCACAGAAGAATTAACCTTTCTCTCTCCGCTCCGTTTGATCCTGTCCAGGTGAGACACACACACACACACACACACACACACACACACACACACACACACACACACACACACACACACACACACCATGTTGTTGTGCTCAGTTCTCTTAAATCATATTGCACCATCCATCAGCGAGCTGTCAGTTATGACCTTCAACTTGAAAAAGAGCGAAAGAGGAGGAGGAATAACTCAAGTACAAAGAAGGAGAGGAGCAGGAGGAAGAGGAGGAGGAAGAGGAGGAGAGAGAGGGAGAGGAGGAGGAGGAGGAGGGGGGGGGGGGAGGGATGCTGATGGATGGCAGCATGGAAACAGCAGCACAATGTGACATGAATGAACAACAATGTGTAAAAAAGCTGATGATGCAGTTTTGTCAAATGTTTAAGTATCTTAAAAGATTTGAGAGCGATTCAAGAAAGAAGTCCAGACTCTCTGATCTCAGCTTCTAAAACAGCGATTTGTTCTGGCCTGTTTGTGCTGGGACACCTGGGAAACAGGCTTTCACTACTGACACTGTCAGTCATTCTGTTGATGAGGTCCATCATCCTGCGACTCCTGCAGGTCCAGCTCCGGATGAGGAGACCTTCTGCTGCTCCTTGTCCCGGCACATCGAGCAGCTCTGACCCAGATATTCTCATAAAGAATCTTCAGTAGTAAACACAGACTGGTGGAAAGTCTTTGATCCGACACAAAAACCTCTGACCAACCGAGAAGCGGAGGGAGCAGTGGCTGTGGTGCTGACCAGTGGACTGTCTGATGATGTGCTGATGACCAGCTTCAGAGTCCAGTTCACACTGGTCCACATGGAGCTTCACCAGCACACACACCAGAACACCTCAGCATGTGAATGAACCTGCTCCGGGGTAGGGACTGGGCGGGGCTTGAGGTATACTCTGCTCCGAATGGCTGAACCTGGAGATAACGGCTCCATGTTGACATCTCAGGTGTCTCTGAACATAGCTCCTCTCCTGAGTGGAGGACCAGGACCACATGGTACCAGGGTTATTATGGGATGGAGCAGGGCCACATGGTACCAGGGTTATTATGGGATGGAGGAGGACCACATGGTACCAGGGTTATTATGGGATGGAGCAGGACCACATGGTACCAAGGTTATTATGGGATGGAGCAGGACCACATGGTACCAGGGTTATTATGGGATGGAGCAGGACCACATCGTACCAAGGTTATTATGGGATGGAGCAGGACCACATGGTACCAGGGTTATTATGGGATGGAGCAGGACCACATGGTACCAGGGTTATTATGGGATGGAGCAGGACCACATGGTACCAGGGTTATTATGGGATGGAGGAGGACCACATGGTACCAGGGTTATTATGGGATGGAGCAGGACCACATGGTACCAAGGTTATTATGGGATGGAGCAGGACCACATGGTACCAGGGTTATTATGGGATGGAGCAGGACCACATCGTACCAAGGTTATTATGGGATGGAGCAGGACCACATGGTACCAGGGTTATTATGGGATGGAGCAGGACCACATGGTACCAGGGTTATTATGGGATGGAGCAGGACCACATGGTACCAGGGTTATTATGGGATGGAGCAGGGACACTCTACCTGGAGTTAATGGAGACACCTGCAGCTGGACTTCACCACTATGTTTGATTTTGAGAAAAACTATGATGTAAAGTCAATTAGAGGCCAACAGAGATGGACTCTGGAACAGGAGGAGAGAAAGCTGTGGGCTGGATGGACAGATGGATGGAGGAGCAGATGGGGGAGTAGATGGAGGGATTGGGGGGTATAGTAGCTGCGGTCGCAGGGATTAAACCACAGATTAATTCTTGAAGCAGACAGGAAGCTGCTGCCGCCTCGATGTAAATCATATATAGTGATCTGGCTGTGTGTGTGTGTTGGCCTCTTACCTGCTGTGTGTGTGTGTGTGTGTGTGTGTGTGTGTGTGTGTGTGTGGTGTGTATTAACGTGGAGCGGAAATGAAGAGACGTAACCCTGTGCAACAGATTGGGCTTGGGAAGATCAAAGTCTCCGTACGGGGAGATTTTTTTTCCCAAAGCTGAGAGGAAACTGGAGCGTGTGTGTGTGTGTGTGTGTGTGTGTGTGTGTGTGTGTGTGTGTGCGTGCTGTTATTTATTCTGTGGTCGGTGGGTCTGTTGAGTATTTGGTCGCTTATTGATCACTGTTTGGACGATGCTGACAGATGAAGTCCTCAGACCAGCCCAGGATCGTCACCCTGGTCCTCAGAGGAGCTGAGCAGAGATTCAGACTTGACTCCCATCAATAAACAAGAAAAGGGCTTTTAATTCTCAGTTCTTGTGTGTGTGTGTGTGTGTGTGTGTGTGTGTGTGTGTGTGTGTGTGTGTGTGTGTGTGTGTGTGTGTGTGTGTCTAATCTCACACTGTGGCCAGCAGCCAACCCACTACTTCAATGACCAGAGTTTGTATCTGGCAGGAAAACACAAAGTCTGGACTCAGGTCAGACACACACACACACACACACACACACACACACACACACACACAGTGAACTAACAGTCCCAGTCAGACTCACAGCCACAGTGTGTTCTCACATTTCCACGTCTACAGGAACTGTTATGGTTCCTAATGGAGTCCCTGCCTCTTGGTTGGGTTTGAGGTATACTCTGATTGGTGATTTCTGATGATGTCACATCCTAGAGCAGGACGTGACATCATCAGATATCACCAAATTGAGCAGAAAACCCAAGCAGAAGAAGAGCATTAGCTGTTAGCATTAGCCTAGCATATATCGCTGAAAACAACAGCAGATCTTGAAGAACCTTCTCCTCTGGTTCATCCACCACCATGAACACCACACACAGCACTCAGCTCCTCCATGTTCACCTCCTCCCTCCTCCTTGTTCCCTTCAGCAAAACAATGGCAAGTGAACCTCTCCAGGGTCATGGAGACCAAGGAACAGTTCCTGGAAAGTTCCTGTCCCCATCATTTAGCAGGAACTCCTGCAGTGGGAATACATCTACTATACAGTTCTGGGTATTCTGGACACATGGTCTTCCTCTTCATCACCTCAACCTTCAACATTACCATGTTTAGATTACCCAACACCCGGGATCAGTGTGTGCGTGTGTGTGTGTGTGTGTGCATCTGAATCACCTCAGGTTCTGTGCTCCTGTGTTTATCAGTGGAGAATGTTACAGTTGAACTCTGCACAGACCTGACACTCTCTCATGATGTCTAGAGGTCACATCCTCCTGGGTCCCTGCACAGCTGGAGATCCTCTGGATCTTTCTGATGTGTGTGTTGCACCTCCAGGATCTTGATGTTCCTGAGGTCTGAGGTTCCTCCTCTGGACGTTTCTGAGGTTCCTCCTCTGGATGTTTCTGAGGTTCCTCCTCTGAATGTTCCTGACGTTCCTCCTCTGGATGTTTCTGAGGTTCCTCCTCTGGATGTTTCTGAGGTTCCTCCTCTGAATGTTTCTGAGGTTCCTCCTCTGAGTGTTTCTGAGGTTCCTCTGGATGTTACTGAGGTTCCTCCTCTGGGTGTTTCTGAGGTTCCTCCTCTGAATGTTCCTGAGGTTCCTCCTCTGGGTGTTTCTGAGGTTCTTCCTCTGGGTGTTTCTGAGGTTCCTCTGGATGTTCCTGAGGTTCCTCCTCTGGGTGCTTCTGAGGTTCTTCCTCTGGGTGTTTCTGAGGTTCCTCTGGATGTTTCTGAGGTTCCTCCTCTGGATGTTCCTGAGGTTCCTCCTCTGGCTGTTTCTGAGGCTCCTCCTCTGGCTGCTTCAAAGGTTCCTCTGGACGTTCCTGAAGTTCCTCCTCTGGGTGTTTCTGAGGTTCCTCCTCTGGGTGTGTCCAGGTGCTGCTTCCTCCAGGCATAGCTGTGTCTCAGATACAGTAGCTCAGTGTGGAGCAGGTCCCCTCTGCTACGACTGCTGAATAACCTTATTTAGACTGTCAGGACTGTGTGTGTGTGTGTGTGTGTGTGTGTGTGTGTGTTCAGTCCCAAGGATCCTCCAATCAGATGTGATTCCTCTTCTTTCCGCAGATCTGCACACGAATTATGCAACACGATTCATATCTGACACAAGCTGCAAGAGAAACCTCACGATGTGAATGTTCTTCTCTCAGGACGCCCCCCGTTCCGCCCCCCTCCGTCCTCACCCCCCCCCCCCCCCCCCCCCCCCCCCCCCCCCTCTCATCTCTGAGCCCCCTGCATAATAGATGTGTCTGTAATGCCAGTCAGCTGAAGCGGGATGATGAGGCAGCCCCCCCCACCCCACCCCACAGTAAAACGGCCTGTTTCAACCGTGCACGTGAATGCGCGAAACCGGACGAGGCCGTTCACGCGCGCTCACACACACATACACACACACACACACACATTCCCTCACAGACTGAGACCCAAAATAAACGATCAGCCTCGTGACGCACCGGAGACCGGTGTCTGTGTGTGTGTGTGTGTGTGTGTGTGTGTGTGTGTGTGTGTGTGTGTGTGTGTGTGTGTGTGTGTGTGTGTTGGTGCAGAAACAGACAGCAAAAAAAGAACAGCGGCGACACATGCACACTCATAGAGTAATCAGAGTAAAGACTAACGAGAGTAATCAGATTAC
>CM055198.1:24877561-24882561 GCA_029224185.1 Karalla daura
GTTAATATCAGTTAACATCAGTTAATATCATTAATATCAGTTAATATCAGTTAATATCAGTTAATATCGTTAATATTAGCTAATATCAGTTAATATCAGTTAACATCAGTTAATATCAGTTAATATCGTTAATATTAGTTAATATCAGTTAATATCATTAATATCAGTTAATATCAGTTAATATCATTAATATCAGTTAATATCATTAATATCAGTTAATATCAGTTAATATCAGTTAATATCAGTTAATATCAGTTAATATCAGTTAACATCAGTTAATATCAGTTAATATCATTAATATCAGTTAATATCAGTTAATATCAGTTAACATCAGTTAATATCATTAATATCAGTTAATATCAGTTAATATCAGTTAATATCGTTGATATTAGCTAATATCAGTTAATATCAGTTAATATCAGTTAACATCAGTTAATATCATTAATATCAGTTAATATCATTAATATCAGTTAATATCATTAATATCAGTTAATATCAGTTAATATCGTTAATATTAGTTAACATCAGTTAATATCGTTAATATTAGTTAACATCAGTTAATATCATTAATATCAGTTAATATCAGTTAATATCATTAATATCAGTTAATATCATTAATATCAGTTAACATCAGTTAATATCAGTTAACATCAGTTAATATCAGTGAACATCAGTTAATATCAGTTAATATCAGTTAATATCAGTTAATATCAGTTAATATCAGTGAACATCAGTTAATATCAGTTAATATCAGTAAATATCATTAATATCAGTTAATATCATTAATATCAGTTAATATCAGTTAATATCAGTTAATATCGTTAATATCAGTTAATATCAGTTAATATCAGTTAATATCGTTAATATTAGTTAATATCAGTTAATATCATTAATATCAGTTAATATCAGTTAATATCATTAATATCAGTTAATATCATTAATATCAGTTAATATCAGTTAATATCAGTTAATATCGTTAATATTAGCTAATATCAGTTAATATCAGTTAACATCAGTTAATATCAGTTAATATCGTTAATATTAGTTAATATCAGTTAATATCATTAATATCAGTTAATATCAGTTAATATCATTAATATCAGTTAATATCATTAATATCAGTTAATATCAGTTAATATCAGTTAATATCAGTTAATATCAGTTAATATCAGTTAACATCAGTTAATATCAGTTAATATCATTAATATCAGTTAATATCAGTTAATATCAGTTAACATCAGTTAATATCATTAATATCAGTTAATATCAGTTAATATCAGTTAATATCGTTAATATTAGCTAATATCAGTTAATATCAGTTAACATCAGTTAATATCAGTTAATATCATTAATATCAGTTAATATCATTAATATCAGTTAATATCAGTTAATATCAGTTAATATCAGTTAATATCAGTTAATATCAGTTAATATCAGTGAGACCTGTAGCACCAAACAGAGAAGAAAGGACAGGGTGTCAACAGGTGATTGACAGGTGTCCACACATACACTACAGCTTTCAGTCATGGAAATTCACTATTCTATTCTATTCACAGAATAGAATAGAATAGAATCAAATAGAATAGAATGGAATCAAATAGAATAGAATAGAATCAAATAGAATGGAATCAAATAGAATAGAATAGAATCAAATAGAATAGAATGGAATCATCAAAAGAACACCGCCTGACTGTTCCGCCACCTCGCGCACGACAATCCAAACTCTTCTCATGCATTGTTCCACGCTGGTGGAACGAGCTACCGAGCACTAACAGAACAGGGGCGTCCCTGTTGGTCTTGAAGAAACTCTTAAAGACCCAGCTCTTCAGAGAGCATCTCCTGTCCTAACACTCCATCACTGCACCAAGAACAGGGGCGCCCCTGTTGGTCAGTGCACAGGTCTTCAAACTGAGGACTTAGCTCCTGGGAGAGCTGCTCCTATCCTAGCACTACACCATGACACTCCTTCTAGACCCACCCTATGTACCTTGTTACTCTTCTTCTTTGTAAGTCGCTTTGGATAAAAGCGTCTGCTAAATGCATAAATGTAAATGTAAATGTAAAATCAAATAGAATAGAATAGAATCAAATAGAATAGAATGGAATCAAATAGAATAGAATAGAATCAAATAGAATAGAATGGAATCAAATAGAATAGAATCAAATAGAATAGAATAGAATAGAATCAAAAAGAATAGAATCAAAAAGAATAGAATAGAATAGAATAGAATAGCCTTTATTAGTCCCACAAGCCCCCCCCCCCCCCCCCCCCCCCCCCCCCCCCACCCACCCAACCTCAACCCCCCCATTGCTTTTTTTAAACATTTGAGTCATACAAGGTTGTTTCCACACCTGATCTCTGAGAAACTGGCTCTGCAGTGGATGGCACAGAACAGTAAAACTGAGACCAACATTCACGTAAATTATTAACTTTGTACATATGAAGTCAACAGACGACACCAGTGACTCCAGCTGCTGCTGTTCTTGCTCCAGATGTTCTCAGGATGTTCTCCAGGTTCTGATCTGCTCCTGCCCCCGACAGCACGCTGCGTGGCGCCCACAGAGCAGAGAGAGCTGGAGAGCCTGGAAACATGGATCCTCTCAGCAGCTCATCCATGATGGAGGGGAGGAGCTCCGAGCTGCTGCCTCCAGCAGACCAGCTCACAGCTGGACTCTCAACCTCTACCATCTACTTCCTGTTTCCTGCTGAGGAGAAGCAGGAGGAGTAGACATGGCTCCAAGAGGAGGAGCACACAGAAGAGGAGTGACTGTGACTGTGACTGTGTGACTGTGACTGTGACTGTGACTGTGACTGTGTGACTGTGACTGTGACTGTGACTGTGTGACTGTGACTGTGTGACTGTGACTGTGTGACTGTGTGACTGTGACTGTGTGACTGTGACTGTGACTGTGTGACTGTGACTGTGACTGTGACTGTGTGACTGTGACTGTGACTGTGTGACTGTGACTGTGACTGTGACTGTGTGACTGTGTGACTGTGACTGTGTGACTGTGACTGTGTGACTGTGACTGTGTGACTGTGACTGTGACTGTGACTGTGTGACTGTGACTGTGTGACTGTGTGACTGTGACTGTGACTGTGACTGTGTGACTGTGACTGTGTGACTGTGACTGTGTGACTGTGACTGTGACTGTGACTGTGTGACTGTGACTGTGTGACTGTGACTGTGTGACTGTGACTGTGACTGTGACTGTGTGGCTGTGACTGTGTGACTGTGACTGTGACTGTGTGACTGTGACTGTGTGACTGTGTGACTGTGTGACTGTGTGACTGTGACTGTGTGACTGTGACTGTGTGACTGTGACTGTGACTGTGTGACTGTGACTGTGTGACTGTGACTGTGACTGTGACTGTGTGGCTGTGACTGTGTGACTGTGACTGTGTGACTGTGACTGTGTTACTGTGACTGTGACTGTGACTGTGTGGCTGTGACTGTGTGACTGTGACTGTGTGACTGTGTGACTGTGACTGTGACTGTGTGACTGTGTGACTGTGTGACTGTGACTGTGTGACTGTGACTGTGTGACTGTGACTGTGTGACTGTGACTGTGTGACTGTGACTGTGACTGTGTGACTGTGACTGTGTGACTGTGACTGTGACTGTGACTGTGTGGCTGTGACTGTGTGACTGTGACTGTGTGACTGTGTGACTGTGACTGTGTGACTGTGTGACTGTGACTGTGTGACTGTGTGACTGTGTGACTGTGTGACTGTGACTGTGACTGTGTGACTGTGACTGTGACTGTGTGGCTGTGACTGTGTGACTGTGTGACTGTGTGACTGTGTGACTGTGTGACTGTGACTGTGTGACTGTGACTGTGTGACTGTGTGACTGTGACTGTGTGACTGTGTGACTGTGTGACTGTGTGACTGTGACTGTGACTGTGTGACTGTGACTGTGTGACTGTGACTGTGACTGTGTGACTGTGACTGTGTGGCTGTGACTGTGTGACTGTGACTGTGTGACTGTGACTGTGTGACTGTGTGACTGTGTGACTGTGTGACTGTGTGACTGTGTGACTGTGACTGTGTGACTGTGTGACTGTGACTGTGACTGTGTGACTGTGACTGTGTGACTGTGTGACTGTGTGACTGTGACTGTGTGACTGTGTGACTGTGACTGTGTGACTGTGTGACTGTGTGACTGTGACTGTGACTGTGTGGCTGTGACTGTGTGACTGTGTGACTGTGTGACTGTGACTGTGACTGTGTGACTGTGTGACTGTGACTGTGTGACTGTGTGACTGTGACTGTGACTGTGACTGTGACTGTGACACTCACACACACACACACACTCACACTCACACACACACACACACACACACACACACACACACACACACACACACACACTCACACACACACATACACACAGCTGGCAGTAATAATAAAGCAGGGAATTTCCATTCAATTCTAGTTTTGAGTTGAACTTCAGTGTAGAGTTTGGTCTGAATCCAGTCATGTGAAGTGTTTCAGGAGCTTCTGAACATCCAGACCAAACTGTTGATGTTCTACTAACTTTCTTTCTTCATGAACAACAAAGCTACAACTTTTTCTTGTTGTGTAACAACCTGCAACCTGGGCTGAACTGACAACGCTCTGTTCTCCTAAATAACCTTTATGAAATATAAACAACTCTCTGGTCTCATCCTGAAGACGCCCCCCCCCCCCCCCCCCCCCCCGTCCCACTGTGACCTGTGAGCAGCGTGGCTCATTAATAATCTGCTATCATGCTCTTCACTCCGCTCCACGCCGAGTCTCATGTATAATCTCTGACCGATGCCAGGACATTAACTTTAATGAGGAGCGGCTCGTCCTGATGCTCTTTAGGCTGAATGTTTCATGAGCGCTGATACGACGCTCCAGCGAGCAGGTCCGCGTAAGTAGGATGAGCGCTCCCGGTAATTACCATGTGTACATTAAAGCCAAGCGATACTTAATATGAAAACGTAATGCAGCAGCTCTGAGTCCACTGCAA
>CM055198.1:24900061-24922561 GCA_029224185.1 Karalla daura
CAGGGAGGGACTGGAGGGACTGGGGGGACTGGGGCAGGGAGGGACTGGAGGGACTGGAGGGACTGGGGGGACTGGAGGGACTGGAGGGACTGGAGGGACTGGGGCAGGCAGGAGAGAGAGGGAGGTGGAGGACCAGAGCGCAGGACCAGTGCCCACGCTGCGATGTGTTTGGTGAAAAAAACAACCCAGAAAACAGAGCCACAGAGACGTCATAGTGACAGGTTATTCTTGAAAAATGTTTCATCACGTTGGCCATACGTCACATCTTATTTCCCTGTATCCTTTCTCTTTTTGAATGAAAATAAAACGCACTGTAAACAGCTCACAGAAATTAATTCAAATAATTGTGTGTCAAACTGGGAGGTTTTGCTCCTTCCTTTCAGACGTGTTAGATTTAGCCGCACAAACAGTCACTGCAATCGTTTCTGGGTTTGATAAATCGTTGTGCGTGGGCTAATATTTCCAATCTGCATATTCTCCTCCCAGGACACGAGCTGTAACGCCCCATATTACATATGCATTGAGGCCGAGGTACTAAACGGGCAGCGTGCGCTGTTTTCCTCACTATGAGGACCAGTCCACTGTACGCACCGTTAGTAAAGCAGCTTGCACATTGTTTTGCAGGTGACGGCGAGTTTGCACATGATTTTATACACGCAAAGCTTTAGTAAATCAGGCCCAGTGTGATGACTCCTCCTAAAGTCAACTCTGAATGGGGCACAAACAGGAAGTAGTCAGACTGCTGTCCTGAAGGTGCATCAGCTGAGGAGCTACTGAGGACCAGGACCAGAGTCTCCTGATCATTACTGTCAGCGGCACTGTGTGTGGTTGCCAGGTCAGCATGAACGGAGGCAGATGGAAGCAGGATTCCCACAGTTGAACTGGTCAGAGGGGAGAGATACTGCAGATGATGTTCCACCTCTGGATCACAGGCCTGGCCTGGCTCTGGAGCTTCGTCAGGTCTTTCTGTCTCCTGTGAACTGTGGAGACACAGACATGGAAACTGGTTTCACTGGAGCAACATGGCCTGGCATCACACACAGGACAAGAAGTCCAACGCTGGTTCACACTCAGCACAACAAACATCATGTCATGTTGTCAACAAACAAACAAACAAACAACAAAGACCCAGAGGAGTGATCGTAGCTCCAGCTCGACCTGTTCCTGCTGCTTTTTCATCTCATCTCCACCGCTTTGACCTGCAGCTCCCATCTGTGATTCTCACAAGCAGAGAAATACTGAATATAAATCTGTGTACATGTTGAGCGTGTTTGTGCTGAAAGCTTCACTGTGGCTCTCTTTGATCCAGCGATGAAGCAGAGATGGAGTCAGAAGATTCTCCTGCCACCGACACCTGTAAAACGCATGTCAGCGCCTTCTTCTCTCCATAAGGAGATCAAACGGCACAGTCAAGTCGCTGTAATCAACTTCTCCACAATAGGAGAGTGGGAGGGAGGCGGCAAGTGTGTGTGTGTGTGTGTGTGTGTGTGTGTGTGTGTGTGGGAGTCGAGAGCGCAGGTATGTCAGACTGCGGAGCCACAATGGTGTTATAATGTCCTGCGATTACTGTGATTATAAAAGAGAAAGGGAGCAAAAAGCAGCGGAGATGGAGAGAGAGGACAGAAGTGTTTCTTCTGAGGAGGAAGAAGCAATTAGAGGAAGGAGGGAGGCGAGGGAGGTGAGGAGGACGAGGAGGACGAGGGAGGCGAGGAGGACGAGGAGGGTGAAGGTGCCGCTGCAGCAGATTAGTTCTCAGCCTCTGATGGAAAGTGAGGCGAAGCTCTGAGCTGAAAGGTTATCTTATCAGGAGGGAGAAAAGAGTCAGCACACACACACACACACACACACACACACACACACACACACACACACACACACTCAGAGCTGAAGGTTAACCAGGGTGGAGGAGCCCAGCATGTTCTGCAGGTTTGTAGGTGCAGAGTTTAAACACAACCTCGTTCCTCCAGCGTCTCAGACAACGTGTGAAGATTTGTTAAAGTGTTCAAGTGAGAGAGGAGACGAAGAGCTGATCTATCTGTCTGTCTGTCTGTCTGTCTGTCTGTCTGTCTGTCTGTCTATCTATCTATCTGTCTATCTGTCTATCTAGCTAGCTAGCTAACTAGCTAGCTATCTGTCTGTCTATCTGTCTGTCTGTCTATCTAGTTAGCTAGCTAGCTAGCTATCTGTCTAGCAAGCTAGCTAGCTATGTAGCTAGCTAGCTGTCTGTCTGTCTGATAGATAGACAGACAGACAGACAGACAGACAGACAGAGAGACAGATAGATAGACAGATAGATAAATAGACAGACAGACAGATAGACAGATAGATAAATAGACAGACAGACAGACAGACAGACAGACAGACAGACAGACAGAGACCACGGCAATGAAAGTTGGATGAATAACGAATAACACTCGTTCTTTCGTTCAGTCTGTGGTACTCAAATTCAAGCTTTGTATGTGTGTATGTGTGTGTGTGTGTGTGTGTGTGTGTGTGTGTGTGAGTGTGTGTGTGTGTGTGTGTGTGTGAGTGTGTGTGTGAGTGTGAGTGTGTGTCTGAGGAAAGGCAGAAATTGCTATGAGGGGCCGACAGGGACATTATTCAGAAATACCTTTTACATACACTAGTGAAATCCTCTCATACACACCAGTGAAACTCTCTCATACACACTATTGAAATCTTCTCATACACGCTAGTGAAAAGCTCTCATACACACTATTGAAATCTTCTCATACACGCTAGTGAAAAGCTCTCATACACACTATTGAAATCTTCTCATACACGCTAGTGAAATGCTCTCATTCACACTAGTGAAATGCTCTCATTCACACTAGTGAAAAGCTCTCATACACACTATTGAAATCTTCTCATACACGCTAGTGAAATGCTCTCATTCACACTAGTGAAATGCTCTCATTCACACTAGTGAAATGCTCTCATTCACACTAGTGAAATCCTCTCATACACGCTAGTGAAATGCTCTCGTACACGCTAGTGAAACACGCTATAAATTATTTCACGATAATGTGTGAAAGGATTTCACTTAGTTATATGAATGCGTTTCAGTACTGTGTATGAGAGCGTTTCAGTTAAACAGGAAGGCCTTCCTGTCACCTGATGGAAACGGAGGGAGAATGGTTCTTGCTGAGCTGGAGGTACTTCAAGCCTTGCTTTGTCCACAATGTATGTTTTGTTATTCTTCATTTTTCTATCTCAAGCTTTATTTTCTGAAGTGAGGGGCAATGAGGAGGACATTGTCCTCTTTTTTAACAGTGCTCTACAATGCATTGAGAGGCTGCAAAGAGAGGACAACAATTTCTATCAGGAGAGGCTTTACAGAGAGCTTAATGAGCATGCTCACACTGTATCTGCATTTCTTGCTGTGTGTGATGATCGGGATGTCAGTAACCTTCTGGGGTCATTGTATAGATGCTTTCGCAACTTGCTGCATGAACATGAGGCCACACAGAACTCCACTGAAATGACCACAAATTTGACACCTCCAACAACCTTGACTGGCCATCCAGGAAGACCCCGATACAGCATAGAAACAGAACAGATTTCTCACTGTGTGTCCATCGGTATGTCATGGCAGAGAATTGCGTCATGCTTCGGAATTAGTCGAAGAACACCATACAGACACAGAGAGAGACTGGGAGTTGAACCGCTAAGGTATTCTCCATTGTCAAATGAAGACCTGGACAGAGTTGTAACTACAATACTACAGGACACTCCAAATGCAGGTGAAGCATACATTCTTGGAAGCCTGAGATCACGTGGCCTGAGGATTCAGCGCTGGCGGGTCAGACGGAGCCTGCATCAAGTAGATCCTATTGGACGATCATTTAGACGTCGTCTTGCTATACATCGAAGAGTCTATAGCGTTCAGGCCTCTAATCAATTATGGTAAGTAAATGTATAGGTTATGTATAGGAAAAATATATGTACATATATGTCGCATGCATAACATATTCAGTACTGAACAGATTTTTAAGTAATTTTTTCCTCCCCCCCCATAGGCATTTTGATGGCAACCACAAGCTGGTCAGGTGGCGGATAGTCTTTCATGGCTGTGTGGATGGCTTCAGTCGGACAATTATATACTTACGGTGTTCATCCAACAACAGAGCCTCAACCGTCTTGTCATTATTTCTAGAAGGAGTACAGAATTTTGGCTTGCCGTTAAGAGTCAGATGTGATCATGGTATGGAAAATATAAATGTTGCCCGTTTTATGTTGGAAAGAAGAGGATTGAACAGTGTTATTACAGGTGTTTCAGTACACAATCAAAGGATTGAGAGACTATGGGCAGAACTCAATAGAGTTGTATCTGCACACTTTATCAACATCTTTAACTTCATGGAGGAACAGGGTGTACTGGATTCATTGAATGAACTACATTTATTTTGTCTGCATTATGTTTATTTACCAAGAATTGAAAGAGCAGCAACAGAATTCCTCAATCAATGGAATAACCATGGCCTCTCCACTCAAGGAGGGCAGACACCTCTTCAGCTCTGGCATTCAGGTGTCATTAATAGTGCAGGAATCCATCCAGCTATAAATGACATTTTTGATGCCAGTAACTACTATGGTGTTGATGAAGAAGGGCCATTACCTGAACTTCAGACAAATAACAATGTGGTAATTCCAGACATAGACATAACAATTAATGAGACAAGAATGAATTTTATTCAACAGATAAGCCCACTTGAAAATGATGGGAACCATGGAATAGATATTTTTTCTACACTTCTGCACTTTCTTCTGTAAACATGTGAGTTATGTTAAAGGTTAGTTAAAATGTTTCACTCATTTGTGCAGTGTAAAACTTAAGTTCTGTTGAATGTTGAAATAAAGAAAAATCACAACTTGTTAAAAGGGTATAAAGATTGAGAGAGAAAAAAAACTTTTCAGAGCATGTTTATGGCCTGCCAAACCCATATGCGTTTCCTAATGCGAAGTCAAACTTCTCTTTGAACATTTTGTAGGAACTATGGAGTGGCAACTTGATGCAGTTAATGCATGTGTTGGCAAGAGGGAACATTGATGTAGAGAAGCCATCATCTCCTCCTCTGTGAATGAACTGGACAGACGGAGTAGGGGAAAAGCCGACAGGTGGTACCACAGATGCCCCTGTTGTGAAGGCCAATATCTTCTCGAGTTTGGATGGCCCTTCCTCTTCTGTAAAAACAAAATTAGTGATAGTTGGTCCAATTAATGTGTATGTGACATTGGCTGATACTGGACAAACCGTCCAGTAACAGTATGCAACTTCTCAGAACTAAAGCAACCAATATCTGAATCCCTCATTTAACAATTAACAGCGCCATCTTTCAACATCACAGGGTACTTTGCAAAGTCTGACAGCAAACAATCTGTAATGTTTGCTGTACAGAAGTTTTTTTGCAAAAAATAAAATAAAAACAATGCAAAAAATATATATTTGACCATTAAACCACATATTACCTTCTGCATCTTGGAGATAGTCTCTCCAGAAAGTAACAACCATCTCTTCAGCAGCTCTCTTGTTGCTCCCTTCTGGAGAGAGACAAATGTTGAAGAGATCGTCCATCTTGTCAGCAGTTAGTGTGTGCGGCTCATAGCAGAACAGAGATCGAAAGCTGTCTGGGTGTCGTCGTAGTTGTTCCAGAACCCCAAGAGTCTTCAGTCCTTCACAGAATCTGTTCAAACAACAAGGAATAATTGTACAGACCATTTTTCACTTGTACACTTTTTGGTGGTCTTAAATGTGGTTGGTCAGTGTTTAATATTACTCACATTGACAATCTGACACAACTAACACTGAATACCTTTGAAATGGACCTTGAACTCTGTGGATGACCTGAAACATGACAATGTCCTGTACCAGCAGATCCCTGTCTCTTACTGACTGCATAGGCCTCAGACATCCTGCATTGGCCAAGTAGTCTAGCAAAGGTGTCTTTGCCTTCTCAAGGTCCTCAAGGGTTGTACTTTCAGATACCTAGCATCACAAGAAGCAGCAAGGCATGCTTGATTATGGCAGGCACTAGTAGTCTGCATAAAACAGAATGGTAGAGGTCCCCTAACAGTTCATGGCAGTGCAGTTTTTTTTCCCCACACATTGCTACAATATGATAAATAAGAAAAATGTTTTGGTGTCAGCTCTCCCATCTGTTGAATAGTGGTGGATTGCAAAACAACAATGTAAAATAAATCTAATGCAGTACATTTAACAGTCATCAACTTACTTTTTTTACTTTTTCCAAGAGTTCTGTATCAGCTATGTCTTCGACTTTTGGACTTGCTGAGCCACTGACCAGAAGATTAAAAACTGTTGCTGAGAGGAAGTTTGGTGGTGGACCGCCATGTACCAGGCTTACTGCTATGGCTCTGCCAGCAAAGTAGTACCAGTCCTCTCTTAAAGCTGTAAAACAGTAAAACACAGACACACTACTACATGAAACCATGGAATTAACAGTATAATAAATGAATAACCTGTAAAGAAGTTGCATGTCAAAATCACTATCAATTAAAATGGCCCTCCTTATCAATTTTTACAAAAGCCAGGCATTACCAGTACTGTCAAGAGCCACATTCTTGCTGTGCTCTTTTCCCTCAAACATAGGTGACCTGGCAATGTTCTCCATCAGCAACCTTAAGAATTCTCTTCTTGGTCCTCCGACATCAACTCCCTCTTCATTTCTCCCCATGTCATCAGAGAATTTTACACATATCCTCAAGTTGGGGTCATAGGACGCTCTTCTGAAGCCCCTTAAGGCTCCCTCCCAGACAGCTGCACGATTTATATTGAATTTGCACTGTCCATTTGTTCTAATTTTGCTTGACAGGTCCAGCAGTATTGTTTGAATGGGGATCTTTTCTGTGCTATAAACACAAAATCAAAAAAGAATAATCAAAGACACACTATGTCATCATTAACATCTTGTATTTTCTGAAATTGTGGGTGTAAGCAACCACTTAATCCAAAACATGGATGTGATAATGTCAATTATGAGAGATTTATGAGAGATTTATGAGAAACTAAAGCTCACATTGTGTGCATTACTCACATTTCACTCTCCATACTAGCAATTATGGCTTGGTTTAATTCGTCATCATCCGAAGAGTCAGATGGAAGAGTAGAAACGAGTGTCAAATATGAAGCATAGTCATCATCATCACCACTGGTTCCAGGGTTCCCTACACTTCTTCCAGTGTAGCATGCATCATCACCACTGGTACCAGGATTGCCTTCACTTGTTGTGAAGCAGCCTCTGTCATCACCACTTGTTCCAACAACTCCAACACATTTGTCATCATCATCCTTAGCAATAGGCAAATTGTCATTTTCTTCATCGCTGTCAATCTTAAACAGAGAAAGAAAGAAAAAATACAGATACGCACTTTTTAAAAAATATATATACATTTTACGCAATTTTGTGTGACATTTTTAAAAAGTTTAAATTAAAGTACGTTTTAAAAAACAAAATAGCAAACATACTAGAAGTGTCCTCGATGGTCTCACATACAGGGCTTTGGTTTTAAAAACCTTGTGAATGAGCATCCCATTCAACTCCTGACCACTCTGGAGCTTAGGAGACACCAGCTTATTGCCGCAAGCCATGAGAAACTGGAGGCTAGAAAAAAGATGGAGATATTACAATGACAACAACAAAAGCTTTGGGCTATGAAGCGCAACACAATCATTGTTACTGTGTGAGTGTGTCAAAATAACTGTGTCACTGAATTAGTATATGTTAAAGCAAATAGTGAGCAATGATGACTGAATTTTTAAAAAGTTTTTCAAATGCACTACAATAAAAACAACATTATTAATGTGTGAGAAGAAGCAAGAGGGATTTACCTGACATCAGATGGAATGTGCTCACCAAAGCCATCCCTGATATGTTGTAAAACCATCTGGTGGTCCCAGTTTTTCTGAAATTCGAAGGCACTGAGGATGTGTCCATTTTTGTGCAACCATGTTTTTGGACCTTGTTTGCACACAACTGCCCATGTGTCATTGGGGAGTAATATTACATCCTTGTTGAAGTGCTCGTGATGCTGTACCCTGACTCTGAAATAAGAATGTAACAATTAGACCACATGAAATCAAGTGCAAGGATAAGTAATAATGCTACCAGAAGTATAATACAAAATACTATTCACCACCAGCTGTCCATAGATCTTTAAGCATGTAATAATGTGAATGAAAATATCGAGTCAGTGAACTTCGTCGCTAGCTGTTTAGCTCATTACCCCCCCACACACGCGCATGAACGCGCGCGTGCACACATACACTATAAGGGGAAACCGGGACAGGTGGCAACACTAGCCCCCACTAGAGTGAAGCTTATAGTATCCTCTATATGTTACTTTAAGTTTACATTTCTATGTATTTGAAGCCTACTGTACGTGCGCGGATGCGCCGCTGTTACTACAGGGAGGGTGCGCGCAGATGCGCCGCTGTCAATGGGGCGCGCGTGCGTGCGTGCGTGCGTGTGTGTGGGGCGGTTTTTGGTCTGACACAGGTGGCAAGCCTAGCCCCCACATATTATAATTACCTTTTTTTCCTTGTGCCCGATGTCCAAGAGCTGAAGCACTGCGCTTGATAACGCGGGGCACACACTCTTCGCACTGGAGCTGCGGCAGGCGATGTCATGTTTTGCTGTCCGGAGGGGAAAAGCGATGCTATGCGGCTGTCCACTGTATCCCGGCTCATAGTTGAAACGGTCGGGGGCTGCTGCCCGACTGCTGCCGCATTTGATAGTGTACTGATGGTCTCCGCCGAGGCCAATATAGTGTGAAGTAACGCTGCCGCCTCCGTTAGGCCACTTCCAGGCTGCTGGTTTGACATTGGTTTGCGATTATCCATAGACATCCACTCATGCGCTAAACACGTGCTGTGAAACGCCGGAGAGCCTTCCGGTATAACTGGAACACCTTCCGGTATAAGTGAAACGCCTTCCGTTTTAACTGAAATCCTCTCATTCACACTAGTGAAATGCTCTCATACATGCTAGTGAAATGCTCTCATTCACACTAGTGAAAAGCTCTCATACATGCTAGTGAAATGCTCTCATTCACACTAGTGAAAAGCTCTCATACATGCTAGTGAAATGCTCTCATTCACACTAGTGAAAAGCTCTCATAGATGCTAGTGAAATGCTCTCATTCACACTAGTGAAAAGCTCTCATAGATGCTAGTGAAATGCTCTCATTCACACTAGTGAAAAGCTCTCATAGATGCTAGTGAAATGCTCTCATTCACACTAGTGAAAAGCTCTCATAAATTCAAGTGAAACACTCTCATTCACAATAGTGAAATCCTCTCACACACATAATAGTGAAATAATTTATAGAGCATTTCACTCTTGTGTATGAAAGGATTTCACTAGCATGTATGAGAGGATTTCATTAGTGTTTATGAGAGGATTTCACTAGCATGTATGAGAGGATTTCATTAGTGTTTATGAGAGGATTTCACTAGCATGTATGAGAGGATTTCATTATCGTGTATGAGAGGGTTTCACTATAGTGTATGAGAGGATTTCATTAGTGTGTATGAGAGGATTTCACTAGTATGTATGAGAGGATTTCAGTAGTGTATATGAACAAATATTCTTTTAGTTTTGTGTGCGAGAGGATTTTAATAGTGTTTATGAGAGAATTTCAGTAGTGTATATGAGCAAAAAAATTTTCAGTTTTGTGTGTGAGAGGATTTCAATAGTGTTTATGAGAGTGTTTCAGTAGTCTGTGTAAAGGGTAATTCTGAATAATGTCCCTGACGGCCCCTCATAAATTGCTCCTGCTGGCTCGGTCACGCCTGGCAGACAGAACACGCTACACACACACGTTGAGCTGTTTAAACATGCAGTGTTTGAGGCTGAGGCTCAGTGAAGCAACTCCACTATATTTATTTCAGCTCATTGTGGTTGAATGTGTGTGTGTGTGTGTGTGTGTGTGCGTGTGTGTGTGTGTGTGTGTGTGTGTGTGTCTGGTCAAGCTGGGAACCCTGGGAGTCGATGAAGTGAAGGAACATGCGTGTTCTGGTTCTACACGGCTGCAGCCCAATCAGCAGAGCCCAGCGGGCGACACACACGTGATGCCAGCGCGGGTCAGGGCAGCGTCACGGACAGCGTGTCTTTCTTCTCTGTCCAACAAAATGCTGAACAGTTCTAGAATGAACCGTGAGGCGATGCTACATGACCTCTCTGCTCTTCATAGATCCACAACGCAACAGAGACCCTCACATGTGACTGAATCACATGACTTTTAATAAGACTTCCTGTCAGTCATGTGACTTCCTGTCAGTCATGTGACTTCCAGTCATGTGACTTCCTGTCAGTCATGTGACTTCCTGTGTGTCTCAGCTACACGTGTGGGAGGCCGTCTGAGCGGTACATCACACTTGCTTTCACCTACAACATCATACTGGAGAACCTGCTGGAGGGCAGGTACCGGAGAACCTGCTGGAGGGCAGGTCCTGGAGAACCTGCTGGAGGGTAGGTACTGGAGAACCAGCTGGAGGGTAGGTACTGGAGAACCTGCTGGAGGGTAGGTCCTGGAGAACCTGCTGGAGGGCAGGTACCGGAGAACCTGCTGGAGGGTAGGTCCTGGAGAACCTGCTGGAGGGTAGGTACTGGAGAACCTGCTGGAGGGTAGGTACTGGAGAACCTGCTGGAGGGTAGGTACTGGAGAACCTGCTGCAGGGTAGGTCCTGGAGAACCTGCTGGAGGGCAGGTCCTGGAGAACCTGCTGGAGGGTAGGTCCTGGAGAATCTGCTGGAGGGTAGGTCCTGGAGAACCTGCTGGAGGGTAGGTCCTGGAGAACCTGCTGGAGGGCAGGTCCTGGAGAACCCGGTAGAGTCTCTGGGCGGTGCTAGTGGCTAAGTCGCTCAGATTGGTTGTAGTAAACGACATCAGCAGATCAGAACCGTGATCTGCTGCTTCATGACAGCTTCATGACAGTCAGCTCACCTTCGTCTCAGTCTCAGTCGTGTTCTCGCTCCTCTACCTCAGATACCATCACTGTGTGAAGCAACAGCACAAACCCAACAAACAGCCCAACTTGGTCCGTGTCCATGTCTAGTCTTGTGATTTCCTCCTCTGCTGCTGCTTTGTTTTGGTGCTTTTCAGACGCGCTATGATGACATCATCACAGGGTTCTTACAGGGCCGTTACTGTAATGGAGACACGCTGGAGAACCAGCTCCATGTTGTTCTCCAGTCCAGCTCCATGTTGTTCTCCAGTCCAGCTCCATGTTGTTCTCCAGTCCAGCTCCATGTTGTTCTCCAGTCCAGCTCCATGTTGTTCTCCAGTCCAGCTCCAGCCTGATGAACAGCCTGATGTTCTTCACCAGGAAGTCGTGAACCTCTCTATCCTGAAGACCATCTACCTGACACAAAGTTGTTTTGTGTGGATTGTGCAGGTCAGACTGAGACGTCGTCTCCATGGAAACAGTCAGTTCATCCATTCATAGGACGAGATGAACAGCCACAGAGCCTCACAATAATACACACACAAGAAATACTAATAAAAACAACAATAATGATGATAGCAATATGACTGACCGATATGAAGCTTTGTAGAGACATAAAGTACAGATCTGTCAATCACACACACTCTCTGTCTCTCTCTCTTTCTCACACACACACACATACACACACACACACACACACAGGTGACGCTCTGATCAAACACCTACTCCGTCTGTCACGTTGTGAACACTAGAGTTTCCATCTATAGAACAAATCGTTGCATTTGATTTGTTTTAACTTGAATTCATTGCAACAATGAGTTCATCCATTCATCCTGTTTACGTGGGACTGAAGCCACTCATAACAACCCGGCGATGATTGTTATTCTCCCGTCGTTCTAAGGAGAGAAATAAAAACACGAGGAGACTGTTTTCAGGAGCAGAATTAAAGCGTCGCCAAGGTCAAACAAACAGAATAAAACATGTCGGCGGTGACAGGAAGATGCTAATGCTTCCTTTAATGAGGGAAACCCAGCAGAGGAACAGAAGTGCTGTTTGACTGTGAGTGAGTGAAGAAGGAAGACGTTTATTAGGAGAGGAAGTGTTCAGGATGCATCACAGACTCTAAGCAACATAAAAGGCAGAAGGAGGTGGGAGACGGCTGACGACCCAGAGTCAAACTAACGAAGCACTCTGACCTGCAGCGTCTCCGCTTCCACAGGTCTGGACTCATCAGTTCATCTGAGAGAAGCAAACCAGATGAAATCACATCAAACAGGAGCAGTTTGTCTGTGTGTGTGTGTGTGGGGTGTGTGTGTGTGTGTGTGTGTGGGGTGTGTGTGTGTGTGTGGGTGTGGGTGTGGGTGTGGGTGTGTGTGTGTGTGTGTGTGTGTGTGTGTGTGTGTGTGTGTGCGTGTGCGTGTGCATGTGTGCATGTGTATGTGTGTGTGTGTGTATTGTCTGCTAGAGTTCACTGGTGTGACCTGAGTGTGAGCGTGTGAATACCAATTAAGCCTGTGTGACGTGAGTGAGAGTGAGAAAGACGTGTGTGTCTGTGTGTGTGTGTGTGTGTGTGTGTGTGTGTGTGTGTGTGTGTGTGTATTCCTGCAGGTTGCCCTGAGTTTCACTGTGTTTTAGTTTAAAAGTTTTATTTTGTGTTTCAGGAGGAGGAGCGGGAGGAGGAGCAGGAGGAGGAGCAGGAGCTCAGCCTGAACTGGTCCAGCTCATACAGAGATAGACTAGAAGATCGTGAGGAGGCTGAAGCTCCTGGCTGCAGCTCCGCCCACTAACACCTGACCCACAGGAGCAGCAGTGCAGATAGTTTTATTCTACTGGCCTTTTCTTGGATAAATCATCATCTCTCCACCATCATCTCTCCATCATCATCTCTCCACCATCATCTCTCCACCATCATCTCTCCATCATCATCTCTCCACCATCATCTCTCCACCATCATCTCTCCATCATCATCTCTCCACCATCATCTCTCCATCATCATCTCTCCACCATCATCTCTCCATCATCATCTCTCCACCATCATCTCTCCATCATCATCTCTCCACCATCATCTCTCCACCATCATCTCTCCACCATCATCTCTCCATCATCATCCCTCCATCATCATCTCTCCACCATCATCTCTCCACCATGTTCTCTCCATCATCATCTCTCCATCATCATCTCTCCATCATCATCTCTCCACCATCATCTCTCCACCATCATCTCTCCACCATCATCTCTCCACCATCATCTCTCCACCATCATCTCTCCATCATCATCTCTCCATCATCATCTCTCCACCATCATCTCTCCATCATCATCTCTCCACCATCATCTCTCCATCATCATCTCTCCATCATCATCTCTCCATCATCATCTCTCCATCATCATCTCTCCACCATCATCTCTCCATCATCATCTCTCCACCATCATCTCTCCACCATCATCTCTCCATCATCATCCCTCCATCATCATCTCTCCACCATCATCTCTCCACCATGTTCTCTCCATCATCATCTCTCCATCATCATCTCTCCATCATCATCTCTCCACCATCATCTCTCCATCATCATCTCTCCATCATCATCTCTCCACCATCATCTCTCCACCATCATCTCTCCATCATCATCTCTCCACCATCATCTCTCCACCATCATCTCTCCATCATCATCTCTCCATCATCATCTCTCCACCATCATCTCTCCATCATCATCTCTCCATCATCATCTCTCCACCATCATCTCTCCACCATCATCTCTCCACCATCAGTCCTTCGTCTTGTTAGAAGTGACGTGGCAGCAGACAGGAGCACCCTGAGGAGGTGGCCTGCAGCCTGCCGGGCCTCATGGCTGTTAAACTACAGCTGTTGGAACAGATGTTCAGACCGTCCATGAGGGAACTTCAGCAGAAGGTTGAGACTTCCAAAGCCAGCACACAGCAGGATTAGGACTAGGTCTTAGGCTAGGCCTTGGGTTAGAGTTGGGATGGGGTCAGGGCTAGACCTAAGGTTAGGACTGGGGTCATGGTTAGGGCTAGGGTTAGGGTTCTAGTTAAGGTTAGTGTTGGGGTTGGGATCAGGGATAAGTTAGGGTTAGGGTTCTAGTTAAGGTTAGTGTTGGGGTTGGGATCAGGGATAAGTTAGGGTTCTAGTTAAGGTTAGTGTTGGGGTGTTTTCTTTTTATTGTCCACAGCACTTTGGGCTGCTTCCTTTTGAAGGAAGCACACACTTTCCCCCTTGTAAAGTACTATAAATACATTTTGATTGATTGGTTGATTAACTAGTTGATCCAGTGAGTAATTTATTGATCGATTGATCAGACTGACATCTGAAGGTGGAATCAGGATGATGGATGAACCATCGGCAATCATTAGAGATGATCATTGTCCCACAGAAACAACATGGTAACTCTGACCCGATCAATGATTTAAGTTCTGAGCAGGAAACAAAGCGGAGCTGGTTCTTCTTCTGGACCACAACATCAGTTTCCAGCACAAACTCAGAAACAGAAACAGAGAAGCTGCAGCATCGTGCTGAGTTCCTCCTGGATGAAGGATCTCAGCCTAACCCTGGTTCTCCAGAGAGAAGCGGATCCTGAGAGCAGAGCAGAGTGTGATGTGAGAGGAACACAAGCTGTTTCCTGTTGATGCAGCTGTGAGCTGTAACACCGCAGCCTTCAGTGAATCCTGCCGGCTGACTCACCGCTGACTTATCTGCAGGTTTTAGCTGCTAATCGTGTTTCACGCTCATTTGGATCTGATTGGACGAACACAGACGATGCTAATTGCTCGTTATCCTGTGTTTTGTGGAGCTGTCATCCTGGGTGAGAGGCATACGTTCACGTACACACAGAGAAGCTTTTCATGTTTCCTCTTTCAGTCGTACGTCTACAGACGTGGAATCTACGCATGGAGCAGAAATCCTCCCACGTTGCGTGGCGGTGTAGTTGAGCAGTGAGTCCACTGGGAGGCAGCGCTGAGCTCAGAGCTCCGTCTGAGGAGCACAGGAACACAGGCAGGAGGCCCAGGAGGTCTAACCCCTGCTATCAGTGACCAGTGTGTGTGTGTGTGTGTGTGTGTGTGTGAGTGAACAGAGATGTGTATGAGCTTCAGCTCTGCTTCAGTCCGCCTCAGACGTGGTTTCCAGTCTCTCAGTCACATCATGACTCTCCAGCGTGGAGACAGGAACATGGATGGAATGTTCCGTGCGGGTCTGGAGTGAACACACGCGCTGCTGTCTGTTCAGCAGCGAGGTTGGTGCGTGAACGTGTGCGGAGACGTGACCGGGAACGTCACCAACACGCAGCCATGTTCCGTTCTCTGCACACTGACCTTGAGAGAGAAAAACGGAGACGTCTCTCAGCTGAATGTGACAACTGGGATGTCACGCTCTGTCCTCTCCCTCTCTCTCCCTCTGTCTCTGTCTCACACACACACACACACACACACACACACACACACACACACTCACACTCACACACACAGAGCAGCGCTCCCTGAAGGACAGACTGGTCAGACTCCATCCACTCTATTTGATAAAGAATTCACATTCTCCCATGATCAGAGCGTTTGCTTCAAGCAGAGCCACTGCTTGACTGTGTGTGTACATGTGTGTTTGTGTGTGTGTGTGTGTGTGTGTGTGTGTGTGTGTGTGTGTGCATATGTGTGTGTACGTGTGTGTTTGTGTGCGTACATGTGTGTACCTACGTGTGTGTGTGTGCACATGTGTGTGTGTGTGTGTGCGTACATGTGTGTACCTACCTGTGTGTGTGTGTGTGTGTGTGCGTACATGTGTGTACCTACATGTGTGTGTGTGTGTGTGTGTGTGTGTGTGTGCCTGGTCAGCAGCTCAGGAGCAGCTCAGTTAGCCAGCGAACCTTCCCACACACACCTGTTGCACTAAGTTACTAGAAGCACTGTGATGTCTCAACCCGTTCTCATCCCAACGCGTCAAATACCGACTATTTGTCACGCCCCTAAGCGTTGCATATGGACGCAGAGGGTACCCTTCCGCGTCTGTTTATTGACGCTCCGGGTTTTCCATTCACTCTCATGCAAACCCCAGCTCGGCAGGACGCTGAGAGCAGAGGCTCCAGCCAAAGCCCCTAAACGTCAAATAGAAACGCGGAGGGTAGAAATCCGCGTCCGGATTTGACGCTGCGAGTTCTGCATTGACTCTCATGCAGACCCCGGCTCGGCAGGACGGGACGCTGAGAGCAGAGGCTCCAGCCAAAGCCCCTAAACGTCAAATAGAACCGCGGAGGGTAGAAATCCGCGTCCGGATTTGACGCTGCGAGTTCTGCATTGACTCTCATGCAGACCCCGGCTCGGCAGGACGGGACGCTGAGAGCAGAGGCTCCAGCCGTCCATTCACTCCCATAATAACCCGGTCACGCGAAGCATGACGCCGCTTACTACTGTCTCATTGAAGAACCGAGTATCCTCTGCCCGGAAGTGTTTTTCTCACTATTTTCTCACTATTTGTACACTTTGTCCCGAGAATATATCCACTGACACGTTAAACAAGGCCAAAATGTGAGATACCTGGCTAAATAACTACGTAAATAATGTGAATTTATACTAAAACAACAATGATAACAGTGGATAAATTGGATTTCAACAGACTGTTTACATTTACTTAGGACCCGCCCCCCTCACGTGTGCGGCGTGTTACCATGGAAACGAAAGGACGGCGTTGCTTCAGGTAGTCTCGTCAGGGTTTCCCCAAAAAAATGTATACAGACTTTAAATTATTGTAAAGTAAACGCATTTAATTTTCAAACTGTAATGGAATTTCTAAACATTATTTTTATTTGATTTTTTATCATCTAAAGTCTATGCCATGAGACCTACAAAAGTCACCGAATTAATAGCAGCTACTGAAAGTGAAATATGCAAATAGAGAATTGTGTGCAATCCACATTGTCAGCAGTGACTGGATCAAATTATTGATTATGATTATTATTATTATTATTATTTGGTCGTTCTCCGTCTCACAGAGAGAGACAGACAGAGAGAGACAGAAATATGTCATGTTTATACATATTTCTTTGAATATTGACTTGGTATATGAGAATCTCTGAGCTCTGATGAGAAGATTGAAAGATTGATGAGAAGAAGAAATTGTGGTCAGGAACCTTGGAAGCTTATTATAGATTTTGGGGCCTGCTTGAACGGTGTTGCTTCTGACCTCCCCATAAACATTCTAAAATGTCATCCTCATTGCTCAAAAAATCTATGGAGGGCTGGTTCTTGCCATAAGTGTTATGGGCAGTCACATGGAGCGCCATCTGCTGGAGGGGTGCTGTCATGTCACCCTTGGCATGTCCTTCAATTGTGTATGGCCCTCTCAGACACTTTCTGAGGTAGTAGGAGCCTGAAACTCAGCACGATGGATGCTCTTGACCTACTATTGAACATAGTAAAATTTCAGCCATTTAGCTCCAAGTGTTGAGGTGGAGTCGCTGATTGAACAATGAGAGGGTCTAAAAGCTATAGCAAACTAGACCATCAGATTCTGAAGGCCAATCTGGAGGAGATCTCTTTCTAAAGGTGCTGTGAATCTGACAATTTAGTATGTTGTAGGGGGCCCCTGGACAAGACGATATGTGTTGGTTTGGTCCTGATTGGAGCCATACTTTTCAAAGGGCGGGGCTTTGAACGTTCGCCATTTCCCACCTTTGAGGACTTGCCACGGTCTCAAAAATACACCAAATGGCCTGAAACTCAGTCTGCAGACCCCATAGCGGACCTGGAACAGACCCTCCGAGCCCTGCCTCCATAGACCCTTGGGGGCCCTTGGGGACGCAAAGTTGCTCTAGGAAGGTGCTATTAACTTGGAGGCAGCAGATCCTAATACAAGACCTTCTGACAAGTAACATAAACAAAAACCAGGAGGAAATTCCAAGGGGAAGGTATTTTTCTCTCCCCTCCTCCCTTTTGACTCAGACACATTAGGACTACAAACAAAATGGCGGAGCACATGAGTGTGTATTGCAATGTAGTTCATTTTTGGTTAAGGCTTCAGGGGGTTCAGAAAACCTCTTTCTAAGAAATATATATAACTACAACATATATA
Organism: Karalla daura; assembly: GCA_029224185.1. NCBI lineage: Eukaryota > Metazoa > Chordata > Actinopteri > Chaetodontiformes > Leiognathidae > Karalla > Karalla daura. The sequence goes on from CM055198.1 coordinate 24,918,099, forward strand.
TTTATTTAATGTGACACAGTACATTATGAATCATAAACATTTACATTTATTAGAACTAGTGTAGAACTAGTAGACACTGCATAGCCAGCTTATCATGTGCGGCGCGGCTATGACGTCATGAAAAAGTGCGGCGTGGTGGCTGCTGGGAGTTGGAGTTGTGTCAGAGTGAAAACGTAGTAAACCATAAGAAACAGTTGTGGGGTTACCTCTCCAATAGTCTCGGTTCCTGAGTTTTTGGCAGTCATAAGAGCAGTTCAAGAAACCCTACACCTCGGACGCTTCATTAGTTTAGTTTCGATTCCTGCCTCAGTCTGCAAATAGTAAACACTCACTTTGTGTCGCAGACTGAAGAGGGTGCATTCAAAGTCAAAATTGCTTCAGCAACGTTTGAAAACCACTTCCTGTGCTTTTTTGTTTATTTGTAAGAACTAACAAACAAAAGATCATATCCACTCACTGAAGGAATAAAAGGAGACTATAAGGAAGCGAATTATGTCGGCACAACTGCGAAGCGAAACAACCCTTTCGTTTCCATGGTAACACGCCGCACACGTGAGGGGGGCGGGTCCAAAGTAAATGTAAACAGTCTGTTGAAATCCAATTTATCCACTGTTATCATTGTTGTTTTAGTATAAATTCACATTATTTACGTAGTTATTTAGCCAGGTATCTCACATTTTGGCCTTGTTTAACGTGTCAGTGGATATATTCTCGGGACAAAGTGTACAAATAGTGAGAAAATAGTGAGAAAAACACTTCCGGGCAGAGGATACTCGGTTCTTCAATGAGACAGTAGTAAGCGGCGTCATGCTTCGCGTGACCGGGTTATTATGGGAGTGAATGGACGGCTGGAGCCTCTGCTCTCAGCGTCCCGTCCTGCCGAGCCGGGGTCTGCATGAGAGTCAATGCAGAACTCGCAGCGTCAAATCCGGACGCGGATTTCTACCCTCCGCGTTTCTATTTGACGTTTAGGGGCTTTGGCTGGAGCCTCTGCTCTCAGCGTCCCGTCCTGCCGAGCTGGGGTCTGCATGAGAGTGAATGGAAAACCCGGAGCGTCAATAAACAGACGCGGAAGGGTACCCTTGGCGTCCATATGCAACGCTTAGGGGCGTGACAAATAGTCGGTATTTGACGCGTTGGGATGAGAACGGGTTGGATGTCTGCATATTCTGCAGAGACAATACAGGAGACGCCAAATTTCCAGTGCTTTATCACAATACATGAGTTCCAACCTGCTTCCTCTGGTTTGTGTCTCAGCGCGCGCGTGTGTGTGTGTGTGTGTGTGTGTGTGTGTGTGTGTTTGCAGCACGGATGGAACAGTTTGACTGCTGCCTTTTGAAAACCGTGTGCAGCATCTCATATGTTGTCTGCAAACACACACAGCCTCCAGCTGCCTGACAGGAGCCTGCGCCTCACTGTGTGTGTGTGTGTGTGTGTGTGTGTTTGACTGCATGTAAACAAAGCTTCAGGTCTGTGTGTGTGTGGATGCAGTACTTGCTGTCATGCAGGTCAGTGTTCATTTCTGTGTGCGCCTCCTCTGACCTCATATCTCAATATCAAAGTCTGCAGCCGCTCATGTCTCTCAGCGCCTGACAGCTCCTGTGTGTGTGTGTGTGTGTGTGTGTGTGTGTGTGTGTGTGTGTGTGTGTGTGTGTGTGTGTGTGTGTGTGCATGTGACAAATAAATGTCTGTGTTTCCTTCCATCTGTTTTCTCTTTAGAGCTCCAATATTAAAGTCTGAGCAGAGGAGAACATCTGTACTGGTGATTGGCTGTCGCCTGCAGGTGGCGCTGCAGGGAACAGCACGCTACGTATTTATGTACTGAGTCATGATCAGTTCATTCATTTAATTCATTTAAAGCGACTAGTCCAGCAGCTCTTCACTGCTCATCCTGCTCCAGCTGAACGTTATTGATTATTGGGAATGATCAATACTGAGGTGAGCTGTGTGTGTGCGTGTGTGTGTGTGTATGTGTGTGTGTATGTGTGTGTGTGCATGCGTGTGTGTGTGCGTGTGTATGTGTGTGTGTGCATGCGTGTGTGTGTGCGTGTGTGTATGTGTGTGTGCATGCGTGTGTGTGTGCGTGTGTGTATGTGTGTGTGTGCATGGGTGTGTGTGTGCGTGTGTGTGTGTATGTGTGTGTGTGCGTGCGTGTGTGTGCGTGGGTGTGTGTGTGTGTGCTCTGCAGCAAACAGCTGCCTGACAGAGACAAGCGAGCAGTGTGATTAGAGAGATGAGGAATCACCTCGTCTCCACACCATGATGCACCTGACAAGCACAGGCACAGCTCTGTCTTCACACACACACACACACACACACACACACACACACACACACACACACACACACCCAGAACATGTGGACAACATGCAGAGTCCTGCTCCCTGAGATAAGACAAACCTTTGTTTGGGAGATCTGCGTCTCTGCAGCAGCAAAGACAGCAGAAGAAGAAGAGCATCAGTCAAAGGTGAAACAGACAGTTATGTCTGTGTCTGGAGGCAGAGGAGGAGCTCCTTCCTCCTCTGCTCCTCTACTCTGAGCCTCCCCAGGGTCCTGACTCCTCAGAGGAAGCTACAGCTGCTTGTTCTCACAGTATCAATATGTTTGCACCCGCGACGTTTCTGTTGATGACAGTTTAAAGTGATAAATGTGCTCAACAGTCTTTACTGGTCCTGTCCCAGTGCTCCCAGCGCTCCCAGCGCTCCCAGCTCTTCCTCACCTTCTGCCACGTTTTTCAGCACCAGCTCCAGATTCGTGGCAGACAGGCAGGAACCTGGATCCCTTTGGGGAATTCAGGTTCAAGTCACTAAGGATGTGTCTCGTACCGACACTCCTTATTGATCCCGATATATGTCAATACTTTACATACTAATTTTACAACAAATGCTTCTTAGAACAGAAGATTAAAGATAAAAAACATAAATAGAACCAGTAGAACCAGTGCCTCCAGTGCAGTGGAGGCACTGGGGGCTCTTCTCCTGCTCATTTGGCCCTGAAAGGTTTTGTGAAGAAAGAGCAACACATTTACTTTATCAGACCTGAGACCTGAGACCTGAGACCTGAGACCTGAGACCTGAGACCTGACCTGAGACCTGAGACCTGAGACCTGACCTGAGATCTGAGATCTGAGACCTGAGACCTGAGACCTGAGACCTGACCTGAGACCTGAGACCTGAGACCTGAGACCTGAGACCTGAGACCTGAGACCTGAGACCTGAGACCTGAGACCTGACCTGAGACCTGAGACCTGAGACCTGAGACCTGAGACCTGACCTGAGATCTGAGACCTGAGACCTGAGACCTGAGACCTGAGACCTGAGACCTGACCTGAGATCTGAGACCTGAGACCTGAGACCTGAGACCTGAGACCTGAGACCTGAGACCTGACCTGAGACCTGAGACCTGACCTGAGATCTGAGACCTGAGACCTGAGACCTGAGACCTGAGACCTGACCTGAGATCTGAGATCTGAGACCTGAGATCTGAGATCTGAGACCTGAGACCTGAGACCTGAGACCTGACCTGAGACCTGAGACCTGAGACCTGAGACCTGAGACCTGAGACCTGAGACCTGAGACCTGTGTGGACAGAGCGTCTCCAGAGGTGCAGGACTGGTCCAGGCGGTGTGGACGAGGCCTGGACTCATAGGCAGGAGAGGCCGAGTCAGGGACGTGTCTGTCTCTGTCCACCACCAGTGGACAGGGTCTTGCTCCGCAGGGACAGGAGGAAGGTCTCCGTCAGCTCGGCTGCTGAACGGGTTTCCTTTGCAGCCGTCTGTCGTCCTCTGCGAAGACTTGCTGACACATGAAACAATTATAAAACAATTCAAACAAGTTTTTCTTGAAGTTCATTCCTTTTTTCCTGCAACACAGCAGGAAGTCCTGCTGTGACTGTCTGTGATCATATTGAATCAATGAGGCTTATTTTCTTCAGTCTCAGCTTCTCTGCAACCAGGTTCTTCACAATGGAAGATCTCCACACAACAAGTCCTGGATCCTTGCAGTCTGAGACAGCCTGGGGGGTGTGGACCGTCTGAGCACTGAGGCTGAGAGTGTGCACAAAGCATCCCAGCTTCCTGCTTTGGAGCTCACAAGCACCTCTCTCTGTGAGGCCGCTACTGCCCTCAGCATCACCTGGTGGAGTGTGACGGTGACTGGTGATCCTGTGTGGTACTTCTCCACCCATCACTGGTTATGGCGCCTGTCACACCATAGCAAGCCTGACCATGGCTCTCTGGAGGGGGGGTGTCACCTGGGGGGGTGTCACCTGGGTTAAGGGCAATCCCCGTAGAGAAGGGCCTCAGCCCCAGGGCGTTCCTCCCTCTCTGACCTTTGACCTGGCCTCTCACCGCCTCCAGCAGGGTCACCAAACTGAAACTGAGGGCCACTTCTACTGATTACTACAAAAGGCTGCCAGTCTGATACACGCTTCTGAAATCACACCCTAACCCTAACCCTAACCCC
>CM055198.1:24932561-24942561 GCA_029224185.1 Karalla daura
TGTAGGTGCGTGAAACACAAAATGGCTCTTTTCCCAACATGCGTCACCACACACACACACACACACATACACACACACACACACACACACACACACACACACAGGATGGTCCTCTGTATAAGCCAGCCTCCCTCAGCTGGACAGAGAACATTGAGCATGAGATGATGATTCTACCTGAGCAGTTATCACACCTGGAACACTGTCATGCTCAGGGGTTTATCTTGTGTTTCATAGTTTCATTTATTTGTTTGTTTGTTTGTTGGACAGAGTCTTTGCTCTCGGTGTGAGGCCCAGGACACCTGCAGGACGCTCTGCAGGACGCTCTGCAGGACGCTCTGCAGGACGTTCTGCAGGACGTTCTGCAGGACGCTCTGCAGGACGTTCTGCAGGACGTTCTGCAGGACGCTCTGCAGGACGTCCTGCAGGACGTTCTGCAGGACGTTCTGCAGGACGCTCTGCAGGACGCTCTGCAGGACGTTCTGCAGGACGCTCTGCAGGACGCTCTGCAGGACGTCCTGCAGGACGCTCTGCAGGACGTCCTGCAGGACACTCTGCAGGACGTCCTGCAGGACGTTCTGCAGGACGTCCTGTGACAGACTGCTGCTTCACGCTGGCTGGAAGGAACGAAGCCGCGAGAGGGAGGGAGGGGCGATGAGTTCTGTGGAGACGGAGGCAGGTGTTTCTGTGGACCTGGGCCCTGCAGCACTTCAGACTGCGTGTGTGTGTGTGTGTGTGTGTGTGTGTGTGTGTGTGTGTGTGTGTGTGTGTGTGTGTGTGTCTGAGGCTACTTCCAGCTCTGCTCATTACTCTCTTAATGGAACAGAGACATCTGCTTCATCTCTTTTCTCTCTCCTTCCTCATCGCTCCCTGGAAACTTAGGAACAAGGGAGAGAATGAAGAAAGAGAGAGAGATAGAGAGAGACAGAGAGAGAGGGAGAGGGACATAGAGGGGGGGGGGCAGAGAGAGAGAGAGCAGGGGACAAGGATGAGCTGCCAGGGAACAAATGAAGAAGAAAATAGGCCGATGGTGCCAAAGCACCAAGAGGGACACTGGCAAAGAGGAGGGAGGAGGAGAAGGAGGAGGAGGAAGGGGAGGAGGAGCGGGAGGAGGAGGATGGGGAGGAGGAGCGGGAAGAGGAGGAGGAGGAATGGGAGAAGGAGAGGAGGAGGTGGAGCAGGAGGAGGAGGAAGAGGAGCAGGAGGATTCAGAGGAGGAGGTGCCTCTCACTGCTGCGGGTGGGGGAATAATGATGCTAATGAGTTGGATCCACATGAGTCTCCAGCTCCACAGATGAAGATGTTTCCTGGCAAACACACACACACACACACACACACACATACACACATACACACACACGCACACGCACACGCACACACACACACACATCCTCAACCTCTCCAAGTGGGGTGGGTGCAGGAGCATGTCGTGCTCGTTGGACAGTCCCTCACTGCCTGAGGGACGTCTGCAGCTTCTGTCTCCACATCTGGAGCTCTGATGGGCCGGTCATCACTGGACTGTCTCATTCAGGAGTCGAACATTCTCATTATCGCCTCCATGCACAGTTCACCAGTTTCACCAGCTTTGGGTCCTGCTGGTCCTGCTGGTCCTGCTGGTCCTGCTGGTCCTGCTGGTCCTGCTGGTCCTGCTGGTCCTGCTGGTCCTGCTTTTCTGTTGTCCTCATGTTTCTGGGTGTAGAGAGGTTTCATTCTCTGGTTTTTGGTTGTGTGTTTGAGGCACTTAGCTGGTTTGTCCCCTGAGGATGCCGTCCCTCCATGGCGGGGGCTCGTCTCCTCTGTCCCTCAGACACGGGGTGAGGATGGAGGCGGAGCCTCGGTTCAGGGTGGAGCAGGTCCTCCTGGCTGCAGGTCAGACACCGGAACATCTCGTGGGGCTCCCTGAAGAACAAGCCTGTGGTGGCGTGAGGAGCGTCTGGTCCACCTGCTGCTGGAGAAAGGCCTGGTACTGGGAGACCAGTACATCCCAGTCTCTCCACTGTACCAGCGGCCACACACATCACTGTGCCCGATCACCCCCACCGAGCTGCTGTGCCCGCACCGAGAGGAGGCGGGGCCGGCGGAGACCTCCAGGAGACGACCAGCAGCTGAGCAGTCGCTGCTGGAGGAGGCTGGAGCTGCAGCACAGTGACAGGAACCAGCGAGAGCCAGACCACCATCAGCTCAGCTGCCTCGCACCTGACTGCCTGTCTAGGTGATTCACTGTTTCATCATTTGTCTGCTAATTATTGCAAAACTAACATAGAAATATGACTATAATGATCCTGCTACCTTAGCTGATTGCATAGGTGCATGCGCAGGGTTGCCACGTGTCCTAGGAAACCTGGAAAATGATTGTGAAATTCTTTAAGTTGTCCTGGAACTGTATCTGTCCTCCCCCTGCCCTGTGAGTGAATACAAACGGGTCAAAAGACATGCACATGCATGTGTGCTGTCACCTTATCTACTTAGCAACATACAACACAGAACCCCTCCATGGTTGGACAAGTTCCACCACAGGCTGAAGATGTCCTCGAGGAGTCCGGGATTGATGGGCTCCCTGCAGAATTCTATAAAACTGTTGGGAAACGACCTGCATCACACTGCTTCCAGAGACAGGACAGCTGGCATTATTAAAGAGCTGGAGACCAGTCTGTCTCTCTCCAGTCTGTCAATGTTTCTCAAACCGACTAAAAGACTGTATGGACACAATTATCCACCCAAACCTACCTACATACATACCCTACATAGCCTACAAACATACTGTGTACTGGAGCGGACTATCATGGACAATGTCTTTCTTATCAGAGATGTTGACATTTCCAAAGTGCAGAACCTGGATGTTGGTCTCTTCTCCATAGACCAAGAAAAAGCATTTGACAGGGTTGATCACAAGTTTCTTTTTAAGACATTGAAAAGTCTTGGGTTTAAAGAAAATTTCACTTCATGGATCAAAGCTGTATATCGTGCAGCCAGCGTGCTACTTCAGGCTCAGCAGACCCGCGGCAGTGAACGGGCCCTCGGGACGCCGTCTCTCTCCCTCGACGTGCTGGCCGGGTCCAGACAGGACGGTCGGTGCCGGTGGAGGAGGTTCTCCTGGCAGTAGGAGACCTTGTGGCCATGAGAACCTGAGCCATGCCTCCAGGATGAACCCGAACATGGTGGTGTTTCTGAAGAGGAGAGGTCCGAGGCAGACCGGAGACCTGCGCCCTCCACCCGGGTCACAGTGTCCGGGGCTCCCCCGATCACCCCCCCAGCCGCTGCAGGAGCAGCTGGAGGAGCAGCTGGAGGAGCAGCCGCTGCAGGAGCAGCTGGAGGAGCAGCTGGAGGAGCAGCTGGAGGAGCAGCCGCTGCAGGAGCAGCTCGAGGAGCAGCCGCTGCAGGAGCAGCTGCAGGAGCAGCTGGAGGAGCAGCTGGAGGAGCAGCCGCTGGAGGAGCAGCTGGAGGAGCAGCCGCTGCAGGAGCAGCTGGAGGAGCAGCTGGAGGAGCAGCCGCTGCAGGAGCAGCTGCAGGAGCAGCTGGAGGAGCAGCCGCTGCAGGAGCAGCTGGAGGAGCAGCTGGAGGAGCAGCCGCTGCAGGAGACGCGGTGCTTTGGCTGGCGAGTGGGTCCAGATCGGTGGGGCTCGGCTGCAGGAGTGAGAAGCTGAAACATGTCCAGTCCTTCAGGAGGCAGGTGTTCATGTCCCTCAGCTGTCCGTCTCAGACTCTGGAGGTCTCCTGCAGAGTCAAACACAGAGAGGAGCACGACGCGGTCCAGCAGTGGAGATCTGTACACGCTGGAGGAAATGAACCGTTTCCTTGATGACACCTTTGGTAAATGAGTGAAGGTGGCTGAGTATTTTCCTGACACCCAGAGACTTATTACTAGTGATGACCTTGCTGAAGGTCGCTGGACTGGACACGTTGGATGGGTCTCAGTCAGTTTAGCGTGAGTCGGTTACACCTGGTGTTTTCTGACGGTTTTCTTCTCGTCTTCTCTCTCTGCTGGGATGCACCAGGTTCAGTCGGCCTGTCAGACATTAACGGGGAGAGATCAGCATCGGAGGGCAGTCATTCCAGAGACGATGACACAGAAGAAACTGGACGCTACTTTTCTCCAGGAGACACATAGTGACTGGGCGGACTGGGGCCGCTGGGACATCAGCATCATGTCCACCATGGAGACAGAGGCAGGCAGGGCAGGGGTGGTGAGGACAGACATACGTAATACGATGTCTCTGCTCCAAACCAGGGCCCACACAGGCGGCTCTCTCTCAGAAACTGGAAGGAGTTTTACAGCAGTGGGATCAGTGAGTGTGTGGTGGGCGCTGACTGGAGCCTCATCTCAACGCTTCACTTTTATTGTCGCAGCTGGTTTTAGTTTTTAGTGGTTAGTTTCAGTCTCTGGGTGAATGGTGGGAGGCGGGAAAGGCACACATCAGGGTTTTATGTCAACAACACTCAAGTCATTAGAAGAATCATTCAGGAGCTCAAAAAAGAAATCAGGGATTTAGAACACGATTAACTGGCAGGAGCAAAAACCTTCAGTTAAAGAAACAGGAACTAGGATCTTTTCTCCATGAAAGGGTTGAGGGAGCCTCGGTCAGGTCTCGGTTTTTAAGACATGGAGTGGAGGAGGACACGTACTGGTCTGAACCAGTGGAGGAGGAGGACACGTACTGGTCTGAACCAGTGGAGGAGGAGGACACATACTGGTCTGAACCAGTGGAGGAGGAGGACACGTACTGGTCTGAACCAGTGGAGGAGGACACGTACTGGTCTGAACCAGTGGAGGAGGAGGACACGTACTGGTCTGAAACAGTGGAGGAGGAGGATACGTACTGGTCTGAACCAGTGGAGGAGGAGGACACGTACTGGTCTGAACCAGTAGAGGAGGAGGACACGTACTGGTCTGAACCAGCGGAGGAGGAGGATACGTACTGGTCTGAACCAGTGGAGGAGGAGGATACGTACTGGTCTGAACCAGCGGAGGAGGAGGATACGTACTGGTCTGAACCAGTGGAGGAGGAGGATACATACTGGTCTGACCCAGTGGAGGAGGAGGATACGTACTGGTCTGAACCAGCGGAGGAGGAGGATACGTACTGGTCTGAACCAGTGGAGGAGGAGGATACATACTGGTCTGACCCAGTGGAGGAGGAGGATACGTACTGGTCTGAACCAGTGGAGGAGGAGGATACATACTGGTCTGAACCAGTGGAGGAGGAGGATACATACTGGTCTGAACCAGCTGTAAACCTCTGGAAGATTGTGAAAATGCAACATGAATGGTCGGGACGTTTGTCTCCAGTCTCAGAAGGTGTCCTCCTCCATCGTCCCTGTGGACCTGCAGCTCTGTGCAGCTCTCACATCCTGAGCAGATGTTTTCATAGTGCTGACAAACAGGCTGCGTCGCCTCTAGCCCTGCCGGCTGATGGGATTATTATGGGATTATTATGGGATTATTATGGGATTATTGATGGGATTATTAGAGCAGCAGCTTGATCAGGATCCAGGTGTGGCTGCGTCTGGAGTTCAGGAGAAGAACAGGCTGATGAAAGCCAGCAGCTGCTGCCTCGCTCCACCGCTACCGTCTCAGTCTGTCCTGAGACAGACCTGTGAGGGCCAGGAACCAGGAGCATCACGGTGGGAGGAGGAGGAGACAGAGGAGGAGACAGAGGAGGAGGCAGAGGAGGAGGCAGAGAGGAGACAGAGAGGAGACAGAGAGGAGACAGAGAGGAGACAGAGGAGGAGACAGAGAGGAGACAGAGAGGAGACAGAGGAGGAGACAGAGAGGAGACAGAGGAGGAGACAGAGAGGAGACAGAGAGGAGACAGAGGAGGAGGCAGAGGAGGTGACAGAGGAGGAGACAGAGGAGGAGACAGAGGAGGAGACAGAGAGGAGACAGAGAGGAGACAGAGGAGGAGACAGAGGAGGAGGCAGAGAGGAGACAGAGGAGGAGACAGAGAGGAGACAGAGAGGAGACAGAGGAGGAGACAGAGGAGTTCAGGTGAGTTCCACCACAGAGACAGGAAGATGACTGGGACAGAAGGAGGACACGGATCAGGAGCTGCAGAACTCTGAAGGTCTTCACGAGATGTGCAAGACAAATAATGAAGAAAGCAGCACCAACCTGAGGTCAGCCAGACAGTACCTCTGCCTCCAGGAGGAGGCGCACCTGAGCTCACCTACACGCTGCCTTCAGGGGCTGTGGGAGTTATGGAAACTACCAGCAACACAGGAGAAGACTACACATGAATTAACACTGGGAGATGGAACTGGGAGATGGTTTGTGTGTGTGTGTGTGAACTGGAGACAGAGAGCAGACTGGGTCAGATGACCTGACACACAAATCTACAAACAGTGTGTGAACTTTACAAACGACTTGATCAACTCACCTGAGACATGAAGGACGTGCTGCAGACAGACAGGTAGACAGGCAGACAGGCAGACAGACAGGCAGGCAGACAGGCAGACAGACAGGCAGACAGGCAGACAGGCAGACAGGCAGGCAGACAGACAGGCAGACAGGCAGGCAGGCAGGCAGACAGGCAGACAGGCAGACAGGCAGACAGGCAGACAGGCAGGCAGACAGACAGGCAGGCAGACAGACAGACAGACAGGGGTCCAGCAGGGCCAGGGTCCAGCAGCAGAGTGCAGCAGGGTCCTCCAGGTCCTCCAGGTCCTCCAGGTCCTCCAGGCCCTCCAGGACCTCCAGGTCCTCCAGGTCCTCCAGGTCCTCCAGGCCCTCCAGGACCTCCAGGTCCTCCAGGTCCTCCAGGCCCTCCAGGACCTCCAGGTCCTCCAGGTCCTCCAGGAGAGCAGCATGAATGAAGGCATAATTAATCTGCAGGAAACAGAGAGGAGAACAAAGACAAACAGAGGAATAAAAGCAGGCAGGCATCAGAGCGAAGAGGAGGAGGAGGAAGAGGAGGGTTGGGAGCGTGACTCAGAGCAGCACAGCGGTGTGTGTGTGTGTGTGTGTGTGTGCGTGTGTGTGTGTGTGTGTGTGACAGAGAGCGAGGGCTGACACGGAGTGATAGGAGAAACATCGAGAGAGAGAGAAAGAGTATAATTACAGAGGTTGAGCCACAGGCTCCTCTCTGGATCATTAGGCAGCTTAAAGAGTGTAGAGTGTAGAGTGTGTGTATGTGTGTGTGTGTGTGTGTGTGTGTGTGTGTGTGTGTGTGTGTGTGTGTGTGTGTGTGTGTGTGTGTGTGTGGAGAGGCTCTTCTGAAAAGGTCACAACGTGTGCAGCTCTGGATGAATCGTGTTGAGACCATGTCGCTACATTTATCTCTGCAGAGGAAACAGGCTGGAGATAAGGAGCACACACACACACACACACACACACACACACACCCACGCACACACACACACACACACACACACACACACACACACCCCAGCTTAAACCTGTTGCCTGCTCTGATACTCCACCTGTGTGCTGCAGTAGCATGACCTGACAGTCTCAGGTCAACAGAAACATCAGATCAGTGTGTTCTGAGGCTGAATAGAATAGAATAGAATAGACTTTATTGTCATAGTACTGAATAGGTGCTTGCCTGTTGTTAGCCAGCTAAGGGGCTATCTAGCTAAGGTGCTAGCCAGCTAAGGTGCTAGCCAGCTAAGGTGCTAGCTAGCGGCTACGGAGCTGTCCACATGCAGTTGGTCTGCTGAGGTGGAGGACATGTCCTCTGGTGCTCCAGGTGTCGGCAGGCTCGGCTCAGACACAGGTGACACAGACAGGACCTCACCTGTCTGACCTCTGCCTGGGACTCTTTATTGCTCCAGCCACAATTGGACCAGACCATTGTAACTCTGCAACCAGAGTTAGTGGTTCTACTGTTTGTCTTGTGTGAGGGATTGATGATCAAAGAGTTGAAAAAAGGAGCAAAGACAAAAATATCCAACATCAGCCTCTGCAGCAACACTACTAGCAACACACACTCAAAGACACACACACCCCCACACAGGCAAAGACACACACACACACACACACACACACACACACACACACACACACACACACACACACACACATACACACACACACACTCCTCCTCCTCTCAGCAGCCTCTACACTTCTAAAGGTTGGAGCTCATGTCTGCTTCTCTCTTTGTTCTTCATCAGAAGCAGATGTTGTGTTGCTACAAAGCAGAAGAACACGAGTGGCCACGCTCCTTCTACTGTTCCATGGTCCAGACCAGGAGGAGACCAGGAGGAGGAGTAGGAGGAGAGGAGGAGCCAGATGTGAGGAGCAGCAGGATGTGAGGAGGACCTGTAATGTGGGCCTGACATCTGGAGGACACAGACAGTCTGTCCTGATGGACACAAGGAGAAGACGAGGACGAAGGAGGTGAAGAAGGGACGTCACCTCCCACTGGGAGGAGCAGGCAGGGACAGAGAGGCACCTCCGCACCCAGAGGCCCACAGGCTTTTAGACTGGGAGTGTGTGTGTGTGGGTGTCACTGAGACTGTGTGTGTGTGTGTGTTCTCAGAGGACACACACACAGAGTCTCCGAGCCACTGATCACACCAGGGCTCACTCCCACTTTCTCACATTTTCTCACCCTTTCACTCATGTTGTAGCCGACTGCATGAACTGTGCGTCAGAACATTCTGGGACCGGACGCTAAACATCGTCTCTCGACCCGCCTCCGACCCACCTCCGACCCACCTCCGACCCGCCTCCGACCCGCCTCCGACCCGCCTCCGACCCGCCTCCGACCCGGCTCCGACCCGGCTCCGACCCGGCTCCGACCCGCCTCCGACCCGCCTCCGACCGGCTCCGACCCGGCTCCGACCCGGCTCCGACCCGCCTCCGACCGGCTCCGACCCGGCTCCGACCCGGCTCCGACCCGCCTCCGACCCGCCTCCAACCCGCCTCCGACCCGCCTCCGACCCGGCAGAGACAGAATCCAACAGTGGAAGCCTTTGCTGTGTGACGGACTGTGAGGGTCAAAGTGTCCAGCGTCTTCACATCCTCCACACTTTGACACGTGTCCTCAGCACCTTGTGTTCTGTGACGTTTTAGTAACATCTGGTAACACCTGGTAACATCTGGGAACATCTAGGAACATCTGGTAACATCTGGTAACATCTGGTAACATCTGGTAACACCTGAACAGATTTAGTGAGTCGGTCTGAGTCGGGGGACTGAGATCAGCTGCTGGGAGCTCTGGTTTGTGTCAACAGGGGGTCTGTTGTCAAGTGTCAGACTGTAAATGTAACTGAGCTGCCTGTGTGGGTGTGTGTGTGTGTGTGTCTGTGTGTGTGTGTGAGTGTGTGTGTGTGTGTGTGTGTGTGTGTGTGCGTGTGTGTGCGTGAGTGTGTGTGTGTGTGTGTGTGTGTGTGTCTGTGTGTGTGTGTGAGTGTGTGTGTGTGTGTGTGTGTGTGTGTGTGAGTGTGTGTGTGTGTGTGTGAGTGTGTGAGTGTGTGTGTGTGTGTGTGTGAGTGTGTGTGTGTGTGTGTGTGTGTGTGTGTGTGTGTGTGTGTGTGAAAAATGAGCTAACACAGCCGCAGTGATTTGCTGTTGAACAGGGTCTCAGTGTCAGGGTTTCATTAGCACTCGTTAACTGCAGGACAGACGCTCATTAGGACATTAATCACAGGCTGATGGAGACAAGCTGCTCCCCCTGCTCCCCCTGCTCCCCCTGCTCCTCCTGCTCCTCCTGCTCCTCCTGCTCCTCCTGCCCTTCCTGCCCCTCCTCCTGCTCCTGCAGGAGCAGGAGTGTCCCCACACAGCTCCTCCTGCACTGTGAGATCACCTCTGTTCTTAACGCTTCTGTGTGTGTGTGTGTGTGTGTGTGTGTGTGTGTGTGTGTGTGTGTGTATGTGTGTGTGGAGTATTTTCCAGGATGTTCAGCTACCAGAGACAGAATGTGACGGACAATTTGTCACATTTGAACAAAATCATGAGCTCTGTCCCGTGTTTGGACAAATTATCAGCTCTGGAACTTTTTCTTTAGGGAACCATTAACTGTCACTGTCCGGGGGCTGAGCAGTCCCAGCCTATCAGGGGGCG
>CM055198.1:24947561-24955061 GCA_029224185.1 Karalla daura
CTATGATCTATGACCCAACAGGACACAAGAGACAAGAGAGGAGGAGGATGTAACCTCCTCCACTTCCCCTCCTCAAAGGGCTGAGCAGGGCTGAGCAGGGCTGAGCAGGGCTGAGCAGGGCTGAGTAGGGCTGAGTAGGGCTGAGCAGGGCTGAGTAGGGCTGAGTAGGGGTGAGCAGGGCTGAGCAGGGCTGAGCAGGGCTGAGTAGGGCTGAGCAGGGCTGAGTAGGGCTGAGTAGGGCTGAGTAGGGCTGAGCAGGGCTGAGTAGGGCTGAGTAGGGGTGAGCAGGGCTGAGCAGGGCTGAGTAGGGCTGAGTAGGGGTGAGCAGGGCTGAGTAGGGCTGAGCAGGGCTGAGTAGGGCTGAGCAGGGCTGAGCAGGGCTGAGCAGGTCTGGGTGTCATCAGAAACACCAGGTATCAGCTCCAGTTATAAAAATCAAACAAAGAAAACGTTCCTCCCTCAGTGAAGTTGGACTGGACACAGAGCAGTTCATACCTGGCATCCCCGTACAACCCGACTGGTTCCGTCCTCTGGTCTCTGTAGTATTTCCCAAACGAGCCTTTGTTGTTCCTCAGTATTTGGTTCCTCTGCCTCCAGCCTGAACAACTCTTTCCTCCTGGCTGTGGCAAACAGCCACACACCCAGGACCACAGATCATCCCCTCCATGTCCTGTACCCACTGTGTGGGTGTTGTTGTTGTTGTTGTTGTTGTTGTTGTTGTTGTTGTTGTTGTTCCTCCTACTTTTAACTGGCGGTCAGCGGCGTCATGTTGAAGATGACGCCTCGCACACGTTGCTATGACGACCGGACAATCTTTACATCCACTTATAGTATAATAATTACTTTAGCATTCACTATATGATTCTACTCACAGGACCATGTTCCAACAGTTTGTTTATTATTCTAACAGTTTTTATATCAGTCCACTTCTTGTGTTAATTGATGATACAGACTATATATACATATATATGTATTCTGTACACATATTTAAGGATTTTAAATTACTATGTTCAACATGTTAACAACATGCTTAATAGAAAGACACTGTTCTGAAGCATTCTTAAGCACTGGTTCGGGCACCATTTAAGCACTGGTCTGGCACCAGTATCAGATAAAACCAACACGATGCCCAAGGCTGCTCATAGGAACACACTGCAGGATCAGACCATCATGCCCTGCTGACCCCAGCAACACAGCAGCACATAATGCAGGAGAATCCAGCAGAATCCAGGATATGGAGAGCTCACTCTCTATATCCTGTGTGTGTGTGTGTGTGTGTGTGTGTGTGTGTGTGTGTGTGTGTGTGTGTGTGTATATTGTGTTTATTCAGTCTAACGACATGTTCTCTCCTGTGTCCTCATTAGTGCTGATCACTGCTGTCATGTCAAGCAGCTTCCAACCCAGAAACCACACACACACACACACACACACACACACACACACACACACACACACACACACACACACACACTGTTTATATGCTGGACCTCTTCAACTGGTTCTCTATGAGGAACAGGTCCAGGTACACAGGTACACGTCCTGTCTGTCCACGTCCTGTCTGTCCACGTCCTGTCTGTCCACATCCTGTCTGTCCACGTCCTGTCTGTCCACGTCCTGTCTGTCCACATCCTGTCTGTCCACATCCTGTCTGTCCACGTCCTGTCTGTCCACATCTAGAGGTAATTTGACTGACTGGTTAAGCCTGGTCTAAATGAATAATTAGATAATAGTCAGCTGGTTCTAGGTTCTCCTCCTCTGGAGCTGTCTCACCTCCAGCGGTGTCAGGCCAGCTAAAGGGGACCCGGAGTCGGTCCCAGATTGGCAGACTGGACCGTCCCAATAGTCTATGAGGACAGCTGTCATCGTCACAAGTGACTAAACTAGACGTGACATGATCAGTAACCAGGACTAGTCAACCCATCATCAGCTGCTGCATCTACTCACAGATCTGCTGAGAGCTCACCCCTCATTCACACACACACACACACACACACACACACACACACACACACACACTGACACACAGTCACATTCTGGTGATGAGCACACACTCCTGTGATTTCACCCCCCCACACACAAACACATTCACACAATCACACTCTCTCACACACACACACACACACACACACACACACACAGGCAGTGAGTCACGAGGCTGTTTCCTCGCTGGGTTTGGTTCAGGTTAAAAATAACGAGACGCACCTCGAGGCACTGAGAGAAATTTAGTGCAGGAGAAAAGAAGATGTTCATGTTTAATAATGAACTTATAAAAGCTCTTAAATGTTTCTGCTTGTGTGTGTGTGTGTGTGTGTGTGTGTGTGTGTGTGTGTGTGTGTGTGTGTGAGACGTGTGAACAGCAGGTTGGACCATGATGTTTCTGGTTCTTATTGGACTAAATGAGGCTGAGGAGGAGACGTAAACACACACATACTGGGTCCTGATAACAACATTAGAAATTATAGAAGCAGCCTTTCTCTCTCTCTCTCTCTCTCTCTCTCTCTCTCTCTCCCTCTCTCTCTCTCTCTCTCTCTCTCTCTCTCTCTCTCTCTCTCTCTCTCTCTCTCTCTCTCTCTCTCTCTCGTCAGCTTAAGTTTTTACTCCACTTTTTATCCTGTAAAACCTCAGAATGCCCTCAAAAGTAGAGGGCTCTAAACGCAGCAGCAAGAACACACACACACACACACACACACACACACACACACACACACACACACAGTTAAAGACTTTTTGTTTCTCTGTGCTGTAAACGATCTAGATCTCGAAGAAGTAGATCAGCCTCACTGTCTTCACCTCCTCATCCTGCTTCTAGCTGGGCAATAGTATGGAGAATTACATCATTAGAATTATCATATAATTATGTGTATTATATTTAACTATGTGAATATTATCCAGATCCATCAGTAATAGAACATCTTCTGTTCTATTTCTACGTCTCTACCTGGACATCATACACAATATAGAATCAAACAGAGACGTGTCAAAAGACAAAGGTGTGAATACCAGGCTCTCTCAAACGCAGAGACAGACAGACAGTTTGAAGGAATTTATTGGTGACTGGAATGGACGGATTGGGGCAGGAAGTGACCCGAGCAGGGGCAGACAGGTAGGGCTGCAGGCAGACAGACAGGCACGCAGACAGGCAGACAGGCAGACAGGCAGGCAGACAGACAGACAGACAGACAGGCACGCAGGCAGGCAGACAGACAGACACGCAGGCAGGCAGACAGACAGACACGCAGGCAGACAGGCAGACAGACAGGCAGACAGACAGGCAGACAGGCAGACAGACAGATAGGCAGACAGACAGACAGGCAGGCAGACAGACAGGCAGACAGACAGACAGACAGGCAGACAGACAGACAGGCAGGCAGGCAGACAGACAGGCAGACAGGCAGACAGACAGGCAGACAGACAGGCAGACAGACAGGCAGACAGACAGGGAAGCAGGAGCTTGGATTATGTTCCCTCAGCGTAGTCGGTCTCAGATCTGGCAACCCCTCCTGGGGCGCCAGGGCTTTTGTAGCAGCTAAGCTCCACCTCCAACAGCTGCAGGACGTTACGGAGGAGCAAAAGGTGAATATGAAGAAACATCTAAAATACTGTAGTGGTCAGGGCAGTATGGCAGAGAGGTCCTGAGAGGAGCAGCCCTGTCTGTGAGGAGGAGAGACAGCCCTCTGATGATATCCAACACATTATTATTCATATTAATATTATTGTTATTGTATCTGGTGCCCTCTCATGCTTATCTGGCAGAATCTGTGATTCTACTGACAAGCAAAGCTTCAGTTTCTGAAGCGTTCCCAGAAAGAGTGTTGTCGTCTGATTTGAGTAGGAGGAGCAGGAGGAGCAGGAGGAGCAGGAGGAGCAGGAGGAGCTGCTGTGCTGTCTGCATCATTCAGACCAGGAACCATCATGGAGCGAGGCCACAACATTGTTCTGCTTTTAGCAAGAGACGAACCTCATGTAGCAGAACAACCAGTCCAGGACACACCTGGACCCAACGTACACAGCTCTAGAAGGACTGGTTCAGACCAGTACGTATCCTCCTCCTCCACTGGTTCAGACCAGTATGCATCCTCCTCCTCCACTGGTTCAGACCAGTACGTATCCTCCTCCTCCACTGGTTCAGACCAGTACATATCCTCCTCCTCCACTGGTTCAGACCAGTACGTATCCTCCTCCACTGGTTCAGACCAGTACGTATCCTCCTCCACTGGTTCAGACCAGTACGTATCCTCCTCCTCCACTGGTTCAGATCAGTACGTGTCCTCCTCCTCCACTGGTTCAGATCAGTACGTGTCCTCCTCCTCCACTGGTTCAGACCAGTACGTATCCTCCTCCTCCACTGGTTCAGACCAGTACGTATCCTCCTCCTCCACTGGTTCAGACCAGTATGTATCCTCCTCCTCCACTGGTTCAGACCAGTATGTATCCTCCTCCTCCACTGGTTCACCTGCTTCTTCCACATATCTCCATCCCCATGTCAGCAGCATCCAGAGCTTCATCCTGGTCTCCGCCCTCAACATCTACAGCAGCACAGACCCATCTTCTCCTTCTCCTTCTCCTTCTCCTTCTCCTTCTCCTTCTCCTTCTCCTTCTCCTTCTCCTTCTCCTTCTCCTTCACCTTCTCCCTCTCCTCCTCCTCCTCCTCTCTCTTCTCCTCCCTCTCCCTCTTTTCCTCCCTCTCCTCCTCCTGGCACTAAGCGGCCTACCTCCCTCCTCCCCTGCTCCTCTTCGCTCCCTGTGAGTCAGATAAAAGTGGCACCGAGCTGCTTCAAATATTCATAGTCTTGCTCTAATCCAGAGTAAATGTTGGTTTGATGCTGTTAATTTGTTTCCCTCCTTCACACAGTCACACTGCAGCGTGACGGAGTGTGTGTGTGTGTGTGTGTGTGTGTGTGTGTGTGTGTGTGTGTGTGTGTCTGTGTGTGTGTGTGTGTGTTTGTGTGTGACTTCCATTAACATCATGGTCTGTCCCTCGTTCCTTCCCTCCTTCTATCCTTCCTTTTTCCTTCCTTTCTCCCCTCCTTCCTTGTCATCTCTAATTGTTCCTCTTCTCTCTCTGGACACGTCCAGTCCCTGAGGAGACATGTCCTGATGTTCCTGGACTGTCCCAGCCAGACCCTGGACGTGTCCCTCTGTGCTCAGGGCGTCCTCAGGAAGAAGTCCTGCCAAGGCCCGGGGGGGGGGCTCAGATCAGGGTGTCCTGCCAGCAGCTGGAGATGGAGATCAGAGACCTGGAAACTCTCTGTCTCGGCCCGATCACCACGCCCAGCACCTCCTCCAGGCCAAGAGGCAAGAGCTAAAGTCCCTCCTCCACGAGCGAAACAAAGGAGAGAGAGAGAGAGAGAGAGAGAGAGGGAGAGAGACAGAGAGAGAGACAGGGTCTGGCTGGTCAGCTCTGTCCCTACATGTGGCGCTGAAACCATCAACATCATTAACAGCATCATTCACCAGCTCGTCTGCTCAGCTATGGTTGTCTGTCAGTCTCTACCTGCAGCTGCTGAATCTCCCTGAGAGGTCAATCCAGGTTCTGTCTCATCTCATGCAATCTGATGTTTTATAATAGAATAATACAATAATATCTTATAACAGAATATAAATCTACTCTACTCTAGTCTGTCTGCTCGTGAGGAACTCAGACATCTATCGTCATAACTTCAGGAGAGAAACAGCTGCAGCTTCCTCACAGAGGTGGGAGTGAGCTCTGCTCACCTGTCAGGCAGTCATCCAGGATCAGCCATCCAGGATCAGTCATCCAGGATCAGCCATCCAGGATCAGTCATCCAGGATCAGTCATCCAGGATCAGTCATCCAGGATCAGTCATCCAGGATCAGTCATCCAGGATCAGCCATCCAGGATCAGCCATCCAGGATCAGCCATCCAGGATCAGCCATCCAGGATCAGTCATGGAGGAGAGTTTGACTTCAGGTCTCGTCATGATGATGACCAACACCGCTCCAATGTGGTTCTTAGTCCTGATGCACACACACACACACATAAACACACACACATACACATGCATATATACACACACACACACACACACACACACAGACCTATAAATAGTTCAGGCTGTTACCAAGTGGATGAGAGAACGTAGTTATTAATATTCAAGGTCTTGCTGTAATTTCCCCCCAATCAAAAGATGGAATCTGCTGCTGAATCTGAATCATGCTGACCTGCACACACACACACACACACACACACACACACACACACACAGACACACACACACACACACTCACTCACACACACACACTCAGACTTGGCAAGTAGGTGCAAAAACTCAACACAAGCTTCAGGTTCACACAGGATTACAGCGCACAAACATGCACAAATACATTACACTCAAACTCAAGATTGGCCACACACGCACACACACACACACACACACACACACACACACACACACACACACTCACACACGCATACACACACACACACACAAACATACACACACACACACCTCAGTCTCCTTTGCAAAATAAATTAACCACTAATGAAAACACTCAGGGTCAGGATTCTGAGACTTAGAGACCCACCTCAATCACACACACACACACACACACACACACACACACACACACACACACACACACACACACACATGCCAGCGTTTCAATTACATTACACACTGGTGGCTAATTGCTGGAGCGTTGGTTTCTGTAATGGCTTCTCAGGGAAAAGCTGAATTAACATTCAAGACGATGTTCCAGCTGCTATGATTGACCAGCACACACACACACACACACACACACACACACACACACACACACACACACACACACAGAGTGTTTGAGTGAGGCTGAGCTGAAGGGCTTCAGGGACAGAGCCAGCGAGGCTGCTAACGTCTCCGTCCTGGTCTGTAGTTATTAAGCAGCTGTAATGAACCAGTGATGGGTGGAGTCGGGGGTGCAGCTCATACTGGAACCAGGCCCGAGGGCGGAGCAGAGTACTGGTTTTTATTTGGAGTTGAAACGAACGTGGAGCAGGTCCTGCAGCTTCACTCGTCACCCAGACGGTTCCTGAAGGGAGAGGAACATCAGGGGAACATGTGAACCTCTGAGGCCGGAGGCGCCTCCAGCACACCAGGGGGCGCCACTGGTCAGTGTGTGTGAGTGCGTGTGTGTTTAACTTCATTCATTGTTTTCTATGTCTTTCACACCAACACATGTTCATGTTGTTCATCTGCTGAAAGTATATGCAAATCAAGTCGCTGTGCAAACAAGCCCCAGGAAAGATCTGCACAGACCTGTCTGTGTATGTGTATGTGTGTGTGTGTGTGTGTGTGTGTGTGTGTGTGTGTGTGTGGGTGTGTGTGTGTGTGTGCGTGTGTGTGCGTGTGTGTGGAATTGACACTAATCTGCTGTGGCTGATACCTACAACCCTCCAGAGACTTTTATAATTGGAGTCTCTCCACATTAATAAAGCTGGAACCTTTGTCGTCTCACAGCCAAACACTTTTCAACATTTGTAGTTAAACATCAGACGTTTTC
>CM055198.1:24972561-24982561 GCA_029224185.1 Karalla daura
TAAGAGGACAGGAGGACAGGAGGATAGGAGGACGGAGGACAGGAGGATAGGAGGATAGGAGGATAGGAGGATAGGAGGATAGGAGGATAGGAGGACAGGAGGATAGGAGGATAGGAGGATAGGAGGATAGGAGGATAGGAGGATAGGAGGACAGGAGGATAGGAGGACAGGAGGATAGGAGGATAGGAGGATAGGAGGACAGGAGGTTTGTGACGCTCAACATGGTTAAAAAGCAACAAACCAATGAGACTTTTATAGTTTTATTCCTCCTCCTGCTCCTCCTGCTCCTCCTGCTCCTCCTGCTCCTCCTGCTCCTCCTCAGGTCAGAACAACGGCAGGAGGCCACTCAGGTGGTGAGGTCAGATCTAATCCTAAACAAAACAACAACATGCAAATACAGTATATTTTTGTCCTTCTTCCTTTGGCCCTCACTGCTCAGACTTGTTGTTTCATTCATGCTGATCTGGCAACCACACGAAAGCTGCACTCTGATTGGCTGTCTCTCCACTCACAGATATGATCATGTGACACTTTGCTTGACTAAAAATGACTGAAAGATGACGTTATGACACTTTATTTGACTCTGCGTGACTCTAGGAGACTCTGGTCCTGGTCCTCAGTAGCTCATCAGCTGGTTCTCCTTCACTGAGAGGTACTGGAGCTCTGCTGCAGCTATGGAGTGATGCTCCACATCCAGCCTGAGATGTTGGAACCAGAGACTGAGGAGGAACCAGAGACTGAGGAGAACCAGAGACTGAGGAGGAACCAGAGACTGAGGAGAACCAGAGACTGAGGAGGAACCAGAGACTGAGGAGGAACCTGAGACTCATCTGTGATCAGACTCAGTTTGAGGAACCTGAGGATGTTCTCCGTAGTGTTTGGGTCAGACTGAGTGGACAGAGGGATCTCCTGAGCTGCCTTTGTTCTGTGTGTCACTGTGCCTCCACGCAGCATATGGGCCGCCTGGACAATGGAGCTGTTGTCACACTGGCCCCAACAAAGAGGCCAAGACGAGCTCAGACTGGCTGTGTGTGTGTGTGTGTGTGTGTGTGTGTGTGTGTGTGTGTGTGTGTGTGTGTCAGGGCTGTAGTAAACTCCTACCGAGGACGACCCTTGAAGTCTGACCAACCAACCAGAACCTTTCCACTCCAGACGAAGCTCCAGAGGAACTCACACACCATTCATGGGACGTTTTCAGAAATAAAACTGTTCAAAACTGTCTGTGACTGACTAGTACTGAGTAGTACTGACTAGTACTGACTAGTACTGACTAGTATTGACTAGTACTGAGTAGTACTGACTAGTACTGACTAGTACTGACTAGTATTGACTAGTACTGAGTAGTACTGACTAGTACTGACTAGTATTGACCAGTAAAGGATTAAACCTACTGCTCTACGCTACTTCATGTCAACAGTCTCTCAGTCATGTCTCTGACTGAGGCTGGAGCGGTCGGTGTGTGTGTGTGTGTGTGTGTGTGTGTGTATGTGTGTATATGTGTGTGTGTGTGTGGTGTAAACCCAGCCAATCGGGTTGTGCGGCGGCCATGTTTGTGGCTGTGAGGGGCGGTTGATGTTAAAGAGGCTGCGAAGACAAACTGTAAAACACTCCTTATCACAACGCCTCACTCATACGTTACTGGCGTGTGTGTGTGTGTGTGTGTGTGTGTGTGTGTGTGTGTGTGTATGTGTGTGTGTGTTAAATAACTGTAAGCCTGTGTGGTTTCCTCCCTGTGGTCGATGGTTTGGTAACAGACCGACTGTCGTTACGTCTCTCCTTTCTCCCCATGCCGTTGTTCACCGTTCCTGCTCAGCTCTCTCTCTCTCTCTCTCTCTCTCTCTCTCTCTCTCTCTCTCTCTCTCTCTCTCTCTCTCTCTCTCTCTCTCTCTCTCTCTCTCTCTCTCTCTCTCTCCTCCTCTATCTGCTCTTCGTCTCTCTCTCCTTCCTTTCTTCTAGCTGTGTTTATCTGTGATGTGGTGACACGGGAAGAGTTTGTTTTTAGTTTTTATATAATTTATTGTGTATAAATAAATAAATAAATAATGATAAAAATAATAATAATTTATATAACCACCAAGCCTGTGTGTGTGTGTGTTGTGGGTCTCATTCAGGTTGTGTTGATGTTGTAGTCTGCAGGCGCTGGTCTAAGGCCTCATCCTGCAACTAGTTAAGCCTGGTTAGTTGGGATGAACCAGCACAGGTTCAGGAGAGGGACCGACCACGACCCAGGAACTAACCAGCACCCTGACTCAGGCCGCATGGCCATGCAGTTACACACACACACACACACACACACACACACACACACACACCTTCACATCTGTCTGACCTGGGATCAGTGTCACTGGAACGGTTCATGTATTCTCACATGGAAGACGAGTGCAGCACCAGGTCTGCTGCTGGGTGTGAGTAACCTGACCATGAGGAGACTTAAAACAGTTAGACAGAGGAAGACAACGTAGAGCTGCAACATCTAGAGCATCAACCATCACATCATCAGCGATTGTTACCCAAAACAAAGGGTTGAAGGATGTTAACAAACAAGGACGTAAACAAACAAGGACGTAAACAAACAAGGACGTAAACAAACATGTTCTGACAGAGAAGAGGAGTGACGTGAACCTTCAGCTCCGTCTGCTGCTGCACTAGTGACTGTAGCACTGTCAGTATTATCACACACACACACACACACACACACACACACACACACACACACACACACACACAGAGGGAGGGGGGTCGCTAGAAGAAGAATGCCTCTTTAAGGATCTGGAAATGAATGGGTTGAAAAGTAGCCTCATTCACCCCCCCCCCCTCCCAGGGCCCACCCTGCCCCCCAGCCCTGCCCCCCCCCACCATTACAATACAGGAACCCGTCCTCCCCCTCCCCCCAACTCACACACACACATCAACACACACGCAGGCAGCCCGGCCCCTCGGGGGGGCGGGGGGGTCCCAGCTATTTAAGCAGATTCCAACAGATGGTCTCAGAACTCTCCTGCTGGGGTCACGTTGCTGGTCCTGCTCCACTCTGGACGCCTCCTCACGGCTCCTCTCTGCTCCAGGACCAGCACCTCCTCTCTGCTCCAGCACCAGCACCTCCTCTCTGCTCCAGCACCTCCTCTCTGCTCCTCCTCCTCCTGGGACTGCTCCACTCTGGGACCAGACCTCCAGCTCCTCTCCTCTCCTGCAGCCTGGGCCTGGACTCCAGCATGCCGTCAGACTTCCTGACTCCATTCCTGGAGCTGGACGAGGAGTTCTGCAAGGTGAGAGCAGGATGGGCTAGAGGACTAGTTATCTCAGGGTGTAGTATGACTAGTCCTCAGCAGCTTCTGGTTACAGCTTACCAGTCCAAAGCTGGTTCTAGTCATTCAGCATGAGTGAATTAATAACTCATCAAAGTGTGATGATTGAGAAGGTCCTCAGACCAGTAGGGACTGGAGGATCAGACCAGTAGGGACTGGAGGGTCAGACCAGTAGGGACTGGAAGTTCAGACCAGTAGGGACTGGAGGGTCAGACCAGTAGGGACTGGAGGGTCAGACCAGTAGGGACTGGAGGGTCAGACCAGTAGGGACTGGAAGTTCAGACCAGTAGGGACTGGAGGGTCAGACCAGTAGGGACTGGAGGGTCAGACCAGTAGGGACTGGAGGGTCAGACCAGTAGGGACTGGAAACAACCCAGTTCAGTTCAGATGTTCCATTCAAAGACTGAGTGACTGAGTCAGAGCGGAGAGAGGAGGATGCCACCTCCGCCCCCACACACACACACACACACACACACACACACACACACACACACACACACACACACTTTGACATGCATCATCAGCCACTACTGCTCGGGTCAGATAAAGCAGCGGTTAGTGTTCAGTTCAGTGCGTGTCAGTGTCCATGTCCAGACCTCCGTCCATCAGATCGTCTCACTGTTCATTACGAGATGTTCCTGCTGGACCCGCAGCGTCTTCTATTTTTAGGCTAAAGCTCTTATTCTACGTGTTCAACCTTACAGTATAGAATAGAATAGAATAGAACTCAGAGTGGAGCTGGAGATTGAGCCCAAGGCCTCATACATGTGAACCATGTACCCTACCAATGAGCTACATCCTCAACTATCTCATTTCTAGATGTAGCAACCTTCTGAAAGATCTAGAAAGCTACCTTGCTGCATGGACTCCTCACGCCACTAGTTTCTAGTTCCTTTTTCCTCAGAATCTGTTTCTGTCTTCCAGTTCAGTGTTCTTCCCAGCATGTCGACAGCACTCCATCCTGTTTCCTGTCCCTGCAGCGTTCTCATCTCTTCTTCTTCTCTGGCAGAGTTTCCGCGGCCTGGAGGCCTCGGACGTCCCGCCGCCGTCCTCGCCGCAGCCTCAGAGCCTCCGTGTCCTGGGCTTCCAGCGCCGCCACTCGCTGTGCCCGGTGTCTCTGCCCAACTCCAAGTTCAACGGTGAGGTGGGCGGGGCCGGGGAGGTGGGCGGGGCCGGGGAGGCGGCGTGGGCGGCGGGCCGTGCGCTGCCTCGCTCGGCGCTGAGCCTCATCCCGTTCAGGGTGGACCGCTCCGTCAGCATGATCGAGAGCCTGCCGCCGCCGCCCGGCCTCGCCCTGTCCCCGGCCTCGCCCGGCCCCCGCGCCTCCTCCGCCATCTCCACGCGCTACAAGACGGAGCTGTGCCGCACCTTCGAGGAGAGCGGCGGCTGCAAGTACGGCGCCAAGTGCCAGTTCGCCCACGGCGTGGACGAGCTGCGCGGCCTCAGCCGCCACCCCAAGTACAAGACGGAGCCCTGCCGCACCTTCCACACCATCGGCTTCTGCCCCTACGGCGCCCGCTGCCACTTCATCCACAACGCCGACGAGCTGGCCCCGCCCCCCCCGCAGAGGCCCCGCCCCCCCGCTGCTGCGCCACAGCCTGAGCTTCGCAGGCTTCTCCTCGTCGGCTCAGAGCTTCCAGCCTCTGGAGGCGCCGTCCCCTCCGCTGTTCGCCCGCGCCTCCTCTGTGTCACCCTCCCCGTGCTCCTCCTCCTCCTCCTCCTCCTCCTCTGGGAGCCCAGAGCTGCTCTCCCCCCTGCTCCCGGAGCCGGGGAGTCTCAGACACTGTCCGTACCCGTTCTCCACCGCCAGCGACGCCGACGCGCTGCGTTTCTATGCTGTGTCCGACTCCCGGAGCCTGGTGGCCTTCCCCCCGGCCCCCCCGGCCCCCCCGGCCTCGCTGGGCGCCCCCCCCGGCCTGCAGCGCTGCTCCTCCGCCGACTCCCTGTGTGAGGAGGGCTACGCCTCCTCCTGCTCCCTCAGCTCCGCGTCCTCCAGCGGCACAGAGTCTCCCAGCTTCGAGGGCCGACGTCTGCCCATCTTCAGCCGCCTATCGGTGTCCGACGAGTAGCGGGGGGGGGGTTACCTGGGTGGGGGGGGTTACCTGGGTGGGGGGGGTTACCTGGGTGGGGAGGGGGGTTACCTGGGGGGGGGGGGGTTTACCTGGGGGGGCACCAGCGCCGCCCGTAAACTTGCGTAACTTTGTGCATATTGCATCGTGATCCCAGCAGCTGTAGCGCTGCTCCGTGTTGTCCAGTTTTCGCCGACTCGTCTTCTTCGTTGGTTCCTGTCGTGTGTGTGTTGTTGAAGCCACTGTAACTGCTGTATACTGTTGTATACCTGAGACACAATGTCCTGATTTAAGGAGGATCCTGAGATTAGCTGCTGCTGCTAGCCACGTCCATTAAAACATCAACACTTAAACTCAAAACTCCACCTGATTTAAAATGGTTTCACTGACATTTTATTTGTGAACAAGATGAACTTTAGTTCAAAGTGTCAGAATGGTCAGTGACGCCTGGTGTCTCACCGACCTGATGGGAACCTGGCCCCGGTCGATCACTGAGCTCCTCGATTGTATTTGTCAGCTGCAGCAACAACCCGTAGAGCATGTGTAGAGAACCAAAGTTCTGCTAACAGCTAGCGTAGCATGTAGCGAGCACAGGTCACTCGCAGGCCTCTGGTCACTGTGATTGTAGCCTTTCTAACACTTTTCTAGACATATTTATTGATTTTTATATCAGTTCTCGTTTTTTCACTTTGTGATTTTGTTTAAGCATTTTTTATAATGCCGGAGAAATTGTGCTTTACTGACGCATCCGTGATGTTGCCTGCTTTGACTTTACCCGTCATCACGTAGCTTTAAGGAGGCGTGTGGGGAGGAGAGGAGGCGTGAGGAGCAGCAGAGTAGGAGGAGGGAAACATTTTGGCATTCTACATTTATGTTGCCTTAGAGAAATCAAGACGCTCTCCTCTCTGGGACGCCTCCCACTGTAACCACGCTCTGCGTAGCTTCCTCCAGAGTCAGATCAGCTCAGCTCTAGTCTGAGCAGAACAGATGAGATTCTATGTCTGAGATTCTACATGGTTCTACTCAGAGTAGAGCAGAACAGAGTAGAACAGCTCTGCTCTGCTCAGCCCCAAGACATTAGTGCCCGGTGTGATTCTATCTGGAGGAGACAAGACAGAAGTCCAGTGTTTGGCACAGGTGACATGTCAGTGTGTGTGTGTGTGTGTGTGTGTGTGTGAGAGAGAGAGAGAGAGAGAGAGAGAGAGAGAGAGAGAGAGAGAGAGAGAGAGAGAGAGACAGGGGAACCTCCCACCAGCTTGTCTTTGGATCCTCGTCAATCTCTGGAAGCAGCAGTGAAATCACTCCGCCTGCTTGTTGCTGTAGCTCGTTGCTTGTTGCTGTAGCTCGTTGCTTGTTGCTGTAGCTCGTTGCTGTAGCTCGTTGCTGTAGCTCGTTGCTGTAGCTCGTTGCCTGTTGCTGTAGCTTGTTGCTGTAGCTCGTTGCCTGTTGCTGTAGCTCGTTGCTGTAGCTCGTTGCTGTAGCTCGTTGCTGTAGCTCGTTGCCTGTTGCTGTAGCTCCTTGCTTGTTGCTGTAGCTCGTTGCTGTAGCTTTGCTTCACAGCAAGTTTTTTGTAACTTTTGTTAACTTAAAAGTCTTATTTATTTTGTTTTATAAGCAAAACCTATATTGTATCCTTTGATATTGTGTTTTCTTTTACATAATTTAAATGCATTTATTGTTTACATTCCATGGGTTATGTCGATATCCTCGCTCTGTATCTTAATATATTGGTCCATCTTTATTTCAAAATAAAAGACTTTGAAAATAAGGCTCTCTTTCTCTCTGTTTCTACTGAGTTTAGTCAGATTTCATTTCTCAAAGCTTTCAAATAGAATAAAGAAACAGCAACACAAAAGCACAAAGCATAGGAGCTCATCCTCAGAGTCCAGATCTCTCCTGACCTGAGCTGCTCCTGTTCCTCGGTCCAGCAGAAGACCAGTCCATCTCCACCAGGATGATGTGGAGGAGCACCAGCGCGCTCTCCCAGCAGCTTCAAGAGCGCTTTACGATCATCTGCATCTCATTGACACACAAAAGAAACCAAGATTAACTCTTTCACTCTGTGGTGTTAAGGGAGCTACCAGTGTGTGTGTGTGTGTGTGTGTGTGTGTGTGTGTGTGTGTGTGTGGGGAGGGCAGGGCAGGGAGTTTTGTTGCAACCCGTCTAAACAGACTAATTTAGAGCGAGTGACACAGTGGAGAATGTTTGGGCAACAGATGCTCGAACAAAGACTCCTCAGCAAACAATGGGCCTCAGAGATACTTGGGACTGATTTCCATCCACGCACACAAAGTGGAGCAGAAGTTGTCCTCCCCCTGTGTGTGTGTGTGTGTGTGTGTGTGTGTGTGTGTGTGTGTGTTGGCATTCAGCTGAGGATTTCCCTCTGGTGAATGAATAACAGTGGAGTGAAGCAGGAGCAGACTCCCACAACCCCCATCACTACTTACCATTCAATAGCGCGTGTGTGTGTGTGTGTGTGTGAATGAGAGAGAGAGAGCGAGAGAGAGACCTTGAAAAGGCTGAGGGCCGCCCTGTGCAGCCCTGCGACCCTCCCTCTGCTCCCGGTCACGCAGACCTTTGTGCCGCTCTGCTTTCCCTTTTCAGGCAAACATCTGTATGTTAATGTTGTTCAGTGGGAATGGACTGGAATCACCCTGGGAGAGCCCCCCCCCCCCCCCCCCCCCCCCCCCCCCCCCGCCCTCCGGCCAGTGTGTGTGTGAGGGGGGGGGGTGAATTCAGCAGCAGGAAGGGTTTGTGCTGAGCTTAAAGAGAGAGAGACGACTGAAAAAGAATTATTGATTAACGGCAGCTCAGGAGGGAACAGAGCATGTGGGGCAGAGTTTAAAGGAGGTGTGTGTGTGTGTGTGTGTGTGTGTGTGTGTGTGTGTGTGTGTGTGTGGGAAGGATGACTGGGTAACTCCTGCTCAGCTCTGATGTGATGGTGATGCTGCTCTACTAAAGCGAGTGGACAATCACGGCCTACTTACAGGAACAGAAAAACAAAGTCAAACCAGTTTAGACTGAACAGGTTTGAACCGTGGATGTATGATAAGAACTGGATAGGGCGCCGCCCCTGTCCCGTGGCCGTCCGCGGTACTGCAACAGACATGGACGGCAGTAGTAAAAGAGGCGGTAGTCACAACGTTGACAGGGCGTCTCCAGCTGTAACAGCTAACTCCTAATCTGTGAATAGTACATTTCAAGTCATTGACTATACATGTCAGAAAGCTTTCCACACGGCAGCTAAGCCGCTGAAAGGACTGCTCGTTCACCTTCCCCACACGCATGATGCGAGTGACTGCTGCACAAACTCTGTGGGCCACATAATGCAGGAGTGAAGGTGGAAGCCAGACACTTTGTAGGATTATGTGTCGGGTGAGGAATGAATGTGCCGCCATCTCAGGTCAGTGTCTGGTTCTTAGGAACCACCATGGTTGGTACACAAGACACACAAGACCCAGTTTAAACTCTGAACTCAAGCCTGAAGCCACTGAGGCAAGACGAGGTGAGGACACCTGGTGGACGCTGCAGGTACCTGCACCGCTGGAAGGAGATTTTTTTTGTCTGTAAAAAGTTGTCAAAAAACAAAATGACTTAACACTGCTCAATGAAACATCCTTTCACTTTTCATGTCTAATCTATATAATATGTTTGTATAAGTTATAAATATACTATATAATAGTTTTTATAATGTTTTTATCATGTTCATGCAATTTTCATTTGTTTAATTTGCTAATATTTTCCTACTTTAAAAGGACGATCAGCTGCACTCGCTTTTATTTTTCTTCCGTTCAATAAAAAAACAAAGAACAGGCGGGTGTCCTCCTCGGTCCACCTGGGAAGTGTGTCCGGGTAGTTTCCGGTGCTCCTCCCTTTCTCTTCCTCCTTCTGTTTCTCTCCCTCTCTCCTCTGGTTCCGGGACCACGTGCGCTCTAGTCGCGTTTTCTCCTCCGAACCGAGCTGAACATCAGGTCCAGATGTCTTCGTCCTTCGAGCAGATGAGAGCCAACGTGGGGAAACTCCTGCGGGGGATCGACAGGTGAGGCTAGCAGCTACTAGGCTAACGGGCTAACAGCTAGCAGGCTAGCAGCGGCTCGGCCTGGTGGTGGACTGCTGGGGTTGTTGTTCTGAGGTTTGTTCTCAGCAGCAGCTGAAGAACATGTCACTGGTTCTGACCGGGCTCGTGGATCCTGCATCATGGAGGATCTGACCTGGTCCGGGTCCCGGTCTCAGAGGAGGAGCCCAGATTCTCTCCTCCTGTCCTCCTCTTCCTCAGCTCTTCCAGGGAGGTGCCTTCAGTCCAGCAAAGATGTGTCGTGGTCCTGCTCTGGTCTCCTCCTCCAGGAGGTCCAGGAGCAGTATGAGGAGCAGCAGCCTGTGCTGTGGGTCTCCTGGTTAAGAGGGGGGACCAGGCCTGGTCCCAGTGGAGCCTGTCCCAGTGGAGCCTGTCCCAGTGGAGCCTGAACTCGCTGCTGCCACTGCTGTGTCCCTTGAATTTTTCCATCGTGGGACAAATGTAGACAGACACCATTCAATTATAATCTATCATAATCTACTCTGCTCTACCCTGTTCTGTTTTATTCTACTCTGTTCTATTCAATCAGTTCAGTATGGACTGACCGAAGA
>CM055198.1:24987561-25014177 GCA_029224185.1 Karalla daura
CCCTCTCTGACTGTCTGTCTCTGTCCGTCTCTGTCTGTCTTTGTCTGTCTCTGTCTGTCTGTCTGTCTCTGTCTGTCTGTCTCTGTCTGTCTCTGTCTGTCTGTCTGTCTCTGACTGTCTGTCCGTCTGTCTCTGTCTGTCTCTGTCTGTCTCTGTCTGTCTCTGTCTGTCTGTCCGTCTGTCTCTGGTCTGTCTCTGTCTGTCTGTCCATCTGTCTCTGTCTGTCCGTATGTCTCCGTCTGCCCCTGACCCTCTCTGACTGTCCGTCTCTGTCTGTCTTTGTCTGCCTCTGTCTGTCTGTCTGTCTGTCTGTCTGTCTGACTGTCTGTCCGTCTGTCTCTGTCTGTCTCTGCCGGTCTCTGTCTGTGTCTGTCCGTCTGTCTCTGACCCTCTCTGACTGTCTGTCTCTGTCTGTCTGTCTGTCCGTCTGTCTATCTCTGTCTGTCTGTCTGTCTGTCTCTGACCCTCTCTGACTGTCTGTCTCTGTCTGTCTCTGACTGTCTGTCTCTGACCCTCTCTGACTGTCTGTCTCTGTCTGTCTCTGACTGTCTGTCTCTGTCTGTCTCTGACCCTCTCTGACTGTCTGTCTGTCTCTGTCTGTCTCTGTCTCCAGATGACTGCTGGCTGCTGGCGGCCATAGCCTCCCTGTCCCTGCACCCAGAGCTGCTCCAGAAGGTCCTCCAGCCCCAGCAGAACTTCCAGGAGAGCTACGATGGCAGCTTCACCTTCAGGGTACACCTGTCTGTCTGCCGGGTTACTTGCTCACCTGTCCACCTGTCTACCTGTCCACCTGTTTTGCTGGTTACCTGGTTACTTGTTTGTTTTTGTCTGTCCGTCTCTCTCTCTGACCCGTCTCTCTCTCTGGTCCAGTTTTGGCAGTATGGTGAGTGGGTGGAGGTGTGTGTTGACGACCTGCTGCCCACTCAGAACGACGCCCTCATCTACCTGAGCTCACCTGACAGACACGAGTTCTGGAGCCCGCTGCTGGAGAAGGCCTACGCCAAGTCAGTCTGTGTGTGTGTGTGTGTGTGTGTGTGTGTGTGTGTGTGTGTGTGTGTGTGTGTGTGTGTGTGTGTGTTGAGGTGTGGTCTCCTTTAACTTCTGTTTTATGAGCTTAGGATTGATCAAACAAAGAACTGCGATTCTATTGGACGAACACGCTGGAAACAGACTCTAATCTGTGTGTGTGTGTGTGTGTGTGTGTGTGTGTGTGTGTGTGTGTGTGTGTGTGTGTGTGTGTGTGTGTGTGCAGGCTGAAGGGGGGGTACCGGGCTCTGGACATGGGCTTCCCTCATGAGGCGATGGTGGACATGACGGGGGGCGTGGCCGAGGTTCTGGACGTGGCGTCGCTGGGCAGAGACCTGACCACGCTGCTGCGCCTCCTGCTGGACAAAGGAGCACTCATCAACTGTGCCAACAGCCAGGTAGGAGGAGCTCACCTGAGGAGAGGAGGAGTGTTCCAGTGGGCGGAGCCTCAATACTGCTTCCTGTTTCCTGTCTCTTCAGGGTCCTCTGGAGCAGCGTAACGAGCTGGGGATCATGTTCAGACACGCCTACGCCCTGACTGCTGTGGAGACGGTGTGTGTGTGTGTGTGTGTGTGTGTGTGTGTGTGTGTGTGTGTGTGTGTGTGTGTGTGATGTCACAGGAAACGTATATGGTTCAAACATGGTTTTCCTCCTCTCCCTACCTCCCCCTCCCCCTCCTCCCCCTCCTCCTCCTCCCCACAGGTGAAGACGTCTCATGGGACTGTGGACTTGGTGCGGATCTTGAACCCCTGGGGAAACACAGAGTGGGAGGGGCCATGGAGTGACATGAGAGGGTCAGTACCCCCCCTCCCCCACCCACCCACACACACGTTAACATACACATAACTTAATTTTGTGTGTGTGTGTGTGTGTGTGTGTGTGTGTGCAGGCCAGAGTGGAAGACTGTGAGTGTGGAGGAGCAAAAGCGATTGGCCAGAGTGAATCGGGAGGATGGAGAGTTCTGGTGAGATTGTAAATTATGATTTACATGATTGATTTATTATTATAATAATAATGATTATTGTTATCATTATTGTTATTGTTAGAGGTAGTAGTACTAGCAGCAATAGAAGACTCTGGTGAAGACCAGAATGTTGATGAAACATCAACGTTCTGGTCTGGAACTGGTCTGGAACGTTCTGGAAACGTACCTCCTACACACACACACACACACAGAGCAGGCCTGTGGGTGTATGACCTCTGACCCCCTCCAGGATGGCGGTGTCAGACTTCAGGCTGAACTTCCAGGTGATGGAGGTTTGTCACCTGAGCGACACGCTGGGCGAGCCGGGCTCCACCGCGCCGCCCTGGAGCTGCCTGATGCATCATGGGAGCTGGGAGCCATACATGTCAGCTGGAGGGCCCGGCCCCGGGGGTGAGACACACACACACACACACACACACACACACACACACACACACACACACAGCCAGTGACCAGAGAACTCAGAGTGAAAAAGCTCAGATTTTACTTTCATTGAAATCTAGAGCGAGGCATCAATGCACTGTACTGAAGCAGCACAGACGCAGTTTTTTAAACAAAGTATGGCAAAATGCTCTGATCTGTGCCTCTTTAATGTT
Source organism: Karalla daura (assembly GCA_029224185.1). NCBI lineage: Eukaryota > Metazoa > Chordata > Actinopteri > Chaetodontiformes > Leiognathidae > Karalla > Karalla daura. The sequence continues at coordinate 24,990,169 of CM055198.1, forward strand.
TCTCATGATAGAAAATGTTTTGTTGCTGTAGTTGTTGCTGTAATAATTGTTGCAGCTCTAATAAATCTAATCTGTAGCTAACGGTGAAGTGAAAAGGAACATCAGTATAGTGATATATATAAATACAAGCTAAGCTAAGGAATGGAGTGGAATGCCTTTCATTCACATGTACAACTTACATTCTACATATTCACAATGAGACTGAAAGCAACTCACTTCAGTGCAGACATTAAGTAGACATTTAAGTAGGATATGCACAACACAGTATAGAACCAAAAAGGAAGAGATAGTGTTTGTGCAAAAAGGTTGAGTGCAGCTGGCTGCTCGTTAGTTAGTGATTGGTCAGACATTGCAGCAGGTGTGACACGTACTCTACAACCATAGATACACACACCTGGGCGTGTCCACAGAACTTTGTTTAGCATATTGTGCTGTACTAAATGTTGCTGACAGGCGATTGCCCTGTATTTGGTATTGTACAGACAAGATAGATGAATAACTAGACCTATGCGTTCAGCTCTGAATGTGATGATATGTCGCTCCGAGGCACAGCAGTATGGGGTGGGAGTGTTCAGGTGAAGGTTCAGGTGAAGGTTCAGGTGAGTGTTCAGGTGAAGGTGTTCAGGTGTTCAGGTGAAGGTTCAGGTGAGTGTTCAGGTGAAGGTGTTCAGGTGAAGGTTCAGGTGAGTGTTCAGGTGAAGGTGTTCAGGTGTTCAGGTGAAGGTTCAGGTGAGTGTTCAGGTGTTCAGGTGAAGGTGCTTCTGGCCCTTGAGGAGAAGCTGCTGTTAGTCTGGTGGTCCTTGCTGTGATGCGCCTGTAGCGCCTCCTACAGGAGGGCAGCGACTCAAAGAACCCGGAGCCAGGCTGGAAGCGTCCCTGGCAGCGCTGCTAGCTCTGCTGAGGCAGCGCAGGTGCAGGAGCCTGTCCCCGTCCCCGTCCCTGTCCCCGTCCCCGTCCCTGTCCCCGTCCCCGTCCCTGTCCCCGCCCCCGCCCCCGTCCCTGTCCCTGTCCCCGTCCCCATCCCCGTCCCTGTCCCTGTCCCCGTCCCTGTCCCTGTCCCCGTCCCTGTCCCTGTCCCCGCCCCCGTCCCTGTCCCTGTCCCCGCCCCTGTCCCCGTCCCTGTCCCTGTCCCCGCCCCCGTCCCTGTCCCCGTCCCCGTCCCTGTCCCTGTCCCCATCCCCGTCCCTGTCCCTGTCCCCGCCCCCGTCCCTGTCCCCGCCCCTGTCCCCGTCCCTGTCCCTGTCCCCGCCCCCGTCCCTGTCCCCGTCCCCGTCCCTGTCCCTGTCCCCATCCCCGTCCCTGTCCCCGCCCCTGTCCCCGTCCCTGTCCCTGTCCCTGTCCCCGCCCCGTCCCTGTCCCCGTCCCCATCCCCGTCCCTGTCCCCGTCCCATCCCCGTCCCCATCCCCGTCCCCGTCCCTGTCCCCATCCCCGTCCCTGTCCCCGTCCCCGTCCCTGTCCCCGTCCCCGTCCCCGTCCACCATGCAGCAGCCGCGGCAGACTGTCAGACAGGACGTCAGCAGGTCGTACTTCCTGACCACTTCCAGGAAGTGCAGTCGCGGCTGGGCCTTCTTAGCTGTGATGTTCTCAGTCCAGGAGATGGACTGCAGATGAAAACACCAAGGAACCTGGTAGATGTAGAGGGGCCGGGTCTGTGAGGTGCCTTCTGAACTCAATGATGTTTTCTTGGCATTCAGAGCTAGACTGTCCTCTGTGCACCAGGCAGCCAACCTCAGCTAAACTAAGCTAAGCTAAACTAAGCTAAACTTAGCTAAGCTAAGCTAAGCTAAGCTAAGCCAAACCAAGGGCTGCTCATACTGTAGCTGTGGAACAGGTTTCATGTGTCCTGACAGGATTCTGATCTCCATCCCCGTCCCTGTCCCTGTCCCCGTCCCTGTCCCCGCCCCCGTCCCTGTCCCCGCCCCCGTCCCTGTCCCTGTCCCCGCCCCTGTCCCTGTCCCCGTCCCTGTCCCTGTCCCCGCCCCCGCCCCCGCCCCCGTCCCTGTCCCCGTCCCTGTCCCTGTCCCCATCCCCGTCCCTGTCCCCGCCCCTGTCCCCGTCCCTGTCCCTGTCCCCGCCCCCGTCCCTGTCCCCGTCCCCATCCCCGTCCCTGTCCCTGTCCCCGTCCCATCCCCGTCCCCATCCCCGTCCCCGTCCCTGTCCCCATCCCCGTCCCTGTCCCCGTCCCCGTCCCTGTCCCCGTCCCCGTCCCCGTCCACCATGCAGCAGCCGCGGCAGACTGTCAGACAGGACGTCAGCAGGTCGTACTTCCTGACCACTTCCAGGAAGTGCAGTCGCGGCTGGGCCTTCTTAGCTGTGATGTTCTCAGTCCAGGAGATGGACTGCAGATGAAAACACCAAGGAACCTGGTAGATGTAGAGGGGCCGGGTCTGTGAGGTGCCTTCTGAACTCAATGATGTTTTCTTGGCATTCAGAGCTAGACTGTCCTCTGTGCACCAGGCAGCCAACCTCAGCTAAACTAAGCTAAGCTAAACTAAGCTAAACTTAGCTAAGCTAAGCTAAGCTAAGCCAAACCAAGGGCTGCTCATACTGTAGCTGTGGAACAGGTTTCATGTGTCCTGACAGGATTCTGATCTGGGAGGAGATCAGCTGTCAGCTGCGGGCATTTGAGCGTGAGAGAGTGTGTGTGTGTGTATGTGTGTGTGTGTGTGTGTGTGTGTGTGTGTGTGCTGAGGTAAGGTCTCTTTTCACCTCTGTTTCACTAGCTGAGGACTCTACTGTAGTTTTATTTCTTCCAATTTTATTGGACGTCCAACTTAGACTGACAAACAGAGAAGTATACAAAGCAAACACACAAAGTAAACACACAAAGTAAACACACAAAGTAAACACACAATATAAACACACAGCGTAAACACACAAAGTGAAGACACACAGTAGAAACATGTAGGTGAAAAGAGAATGCTGATTTTATTTATCTCCTGAATATTCCTCATCAGATTTGACTGTGTGTGTGTGTGTGTGTGTGTGTGTGTGTGTGTGTGTGTGTGTGTGTGTGTGTGTGTGTGTGTGTGTGTGAGAGAGCAGGCTGGTTCTGGCAGAACCCTCAGTTCCAGCTGCGTCTGTCGGGGGCTGACGGCTCCTCCTGCTCCTTTGTTCTCGCTCTGATGCAGAAACATCAGCGACGTAGAGGCATCAACCTGTCCATCGCCCTGCACGTCTACCTGGTACACACACACACACACACACACACACACACACACACACAGACACTCACACACACATATACACACACACACAGACACACAAACACACACTCACACACACACACACACACACACACACACACACACACTCACACTCACACACACACACACACACACACACACACACACACACACACACACAGACACCTGACCTGCATCTCAGTCTGGAGTCCATCAGCTCACGTCTGACAGTGTGATGGTGCTGCAGGTGCGTCCCACCAGCAGCTTCCTGTCTCCAGATGACCTGCGCTCCCAGCGGCCACTGCTGTGCACCTCCCACTACTCCCCCCGGCGGGAGGTGGTCCTGCGGGGTGCCCTCCCCCCCGGACGCTACGCCATCATCCCCTCCACCTCCCAGCCCAACCAGCAGGGGGCCTTCCTGCTCAGAGTGCTGACCGAGCGTGGCCACGCCCTCAGGTGAGGCCAGACATGGTCCTGAGTTGGGCGGGGCAGCATCCATGCTGATCATGCCAGTCTAAACTTCCTGTGTTTCCTTCTCTCAGCCCCACCCACACACCTGTTCCACAAGACCCCTCCTCCTCACCGGTGAGGTCACCTGAACACACCTGAATATACACCTGAACTCACCTCACTACATACCTGAACACACACCTGAACACACCTCAATACATACCTGAAAACACACCTGAATATACATTGAACACACCTGAACACACTTGAACACACCTGAACATACACCTGAACACACACCTCAATAGCTTGCAGTAGCAACATTTCCAGAAGAGACAATGGTCCGTAACATCTGGATCAATGATCGGTTTCATCTGGAACCTGCAGCTGTAGCCTGTGTCCAGCTGTTTCCAGATGTTCTGCTGGAGATTCTGCTGTCTGAGCTCGGTGTTTTCTTTCTGCAGCAGCAGCTCCGCCCCCACCAGGGGGCGCTGCCCTCCACCCAGACCACCAGAGCCCTGTTCCAGAAGCACTGCAGCAAGGTCAGGGGTGTGTGTGGTGTGTGGTGTGTGGTGTGTGGTGTGTGTGTGTGTGTGTGTGTGTGTGTGTGTGTGTGTGTGTGTGTGTGTGTGTGTGTGTGCGTGCTGACCTCCTCCTATGGTTTCAGGGTGTGTGTGGACCACTGCAGCTGTTCAACCTGATGACTGAGGCCCTGCAGGGTGGGGGTGAGTTGCTGTCCTTCTGTCCTTCAAACTCTGTCCCCTGACCTCTGTCTTCTCACCTCTGACCTCTGTCCTCTAACCTCTGTCCCCAGTCCTCTGACCTCTGTCCCCTGTCCTCTAACCTCTGTCCCCTCTCCCCTGACCTCTGTCATCTGACCTCTGTCCCCTGCCCTCTAACCTCTTTCCCTTCTCCCCTGACCTCTGTCCTCTGACCTCTGTCCCCTCTCCCCTGACCTCTGTCCCCTGTCCTCTAACCTCTGTCCCCTCTCCCCTGACCTCTGTCCTCTGACCTCTGTCCCCTCTCCCCTGACCTCTGTCCTCTGACCTCTGTCCCCTGTCCTCTAACCTCTGTCCCCTCTCCTGTGACTTCTGTCCCCTGTCCTCTAACCTCTGTCCCCTCTCCCCTGACCTCTGTCCTCTGACCTCTGTCCCCTGTCCTCTAACCTCTGTCCCCTCTCCCGTGACTTCTCTCCCCTGTCCTCTAACCTCTGTCCCCTCTCCCCTGACCTCTGTCCTCTAACCTCTGTCCCCCTCCCCTGACCTCTGTCGTCTGTCCCGTGTCCCCTGTCCTCAGCCCTGGCCGGCAGTGAGCAGCTCCTGGCCCTGGAGCACTGTAAGAGCATGGTGGTGCTCATGGATGTATCCTTCAACACTGCAACTGACAATAGAACAATCTGTTTCACAAACATAGAGACGACGTCCTCCAACACCTGGTCCAGTCTCCTGTGATGGAGACAGCAGGAAACAGACCTGGAATGTTGCAGCTGCTTCTGAAACATCATCCAACATCATCACCATCCGCATTCATGTAGAAACTTCAGGTTCTGAAGGGACGAGGACAACCTGTCAGTCAGAGCCTGGATAGTTCAGTCGGTAGAGCATCACACTTTTAATCTGAGGGTCCAGGGGTCACGTCCCTGTTCGTGTGGGCTCAGTTTTACAGAGAAGAAGACAGCAGCAGAACATGAAGTTTATGAGCAGTAGAGTTTGATGGACCTGGAGCGAAGTATGACCCAATTCCAATCCATCCCCCAAAGACTCAAAACCTTAACCCTACATGACTTTAGGGACACCAACTGTAAAGGACCTAGTGTGAGAGTGTGTGAGGGCTCCAGATGCTGAGTGTGAGAGTGTGTGAGGGCTCCAGATGCTGAGTGTGAGAGTGTGTGAGGGCTCCAGATGCTGAGTGTGAGAGTGTGTGAGGGCTCCAGATGCTGAGTGTGAGAGTGTGTGAGGGCTCCAGATGCTGAGTGTGAGAGTGTGTGAGGGCTCCACAAATTCTGAATGAACAGCACAGAGCAGCAGTCTGTCTCTCACGTTACCTTGACAACATGTTGTTGAGACCGACTTTGGATTGACGCTCTACGAGCAGCTCAAGGCGTGTGAGGAATAGATTCCCTGACCAGTCAGTGGTTTCTAAATAATGATGGTGCCCACTGACAGACTGGCCGCACGGGCAATATGGGAAACAGACACACTGGCTGAATAAAACAGCTTTTTTATTTTACTGTTCTGTATTGTGATTGGCATCGGCTGTATGACATCACAGCACTATGAACTGCTATGAACTGTGGGGGATTTCCTTCCAGAGAGCGGGCATGGATGCTGACTTGCCGTAGGGGGGCATTAAGACTTCACATGAACGCTAAGTCGATGAGTCTGTAAGTTCTTCTTAGCCTCACAAGTCTTGTAGTACACACACACACACAAACACTGCAGTTTGATGATTGATCAAGAACCTCTACAGCACCATGGCCTGGAATCATTGCTGCCTGAACAGGGACTTGAACCCTGGACCCTCAGATGAAGAGATGCTCTACCTACTGCTCTACCAACCCTAACCCATGAACAACATGTTTATATGAACAGCAACAGTCTGGAGATGGTGTTGGGCAGGCGACGGCTCCCAACTAAACATGACTCCCATAGTTCATGTTAATGAGCCATTCAAAGGATTCGGTTCGTCGTGAACGTCACATCACTCCGTTCATCTCCCTCAACGTGTAGAGCTGCACAGCCTGAGTTTAAGCCTCATCCAGCAGCTCCTCCTCCTCCTCCTCCTCTTCTTCTTTGTCTGTCAGCGACATTGAGTTTCCTTGACCTCAGCGTTCTGTCAGAGTCAGGGCATCGCTCAGCTCAAATGGTCCGAGTTCCAGAGTCTGTGGGACAAGATCTGCAGGTGGACGGTAAGATCACAGACCAGATGTGTCCAGGACGTCCAGGACGTCCAGGACGTACTGATGACTTGTCTCTTTCTCTTCAGGACATTTTCCTCAAGTTTGATAAGAATAAAACTCAACGTCTGGAGTATCAGGAAATCGGCCCTGCCCTGAAGGAAGCAGGTGGGACGCACATACACATACACACATATCTCTGTCCAGTAGGGGGAGCACCTCAGCTCACTCTGTCCCAGTGAAGATAGATTCCTCCTCCCACAGTGAATGAATGAAAATGTCACAATTGTGATGAATACCCTGCAGCTGCCCCAGTCTGACCTGGCAACCTCTCTCTCTTCCAGGTATCAGGGTGGATGAGCTGGTCATGCAGCTGGTGGGACTGAGGTACACGGAGCCCGACATGACCGTCAGCTACCCTGGCTTCCTGTTCCTGCTGATGAAGCTGGAGAGCATGATCCGTAAGCTCAGAGTCTGTGTCTGCCTGGCCACCAGGGGGCAGCAGCAGCACACACCCACACCTCCTGCATGACTCAATCACCTCCAGGCTGACAGGAGGCTCAGGAGGTGGGAGGGGCTGATGACCCGACAAGTGGGAGTCTGACCTGGATGTGACAGTGGGAGCAGGGCTCTGGTCTGAACTCCAGAGGCTGACCTGCTCTGACTGTCTCCATCACACTGTACATGAACCAAGCCTTATGTGGAGAAACTGCATGAATATGAACCTGAGATCCAGTTCTGCTGGAGATGCTGTAGCAGAGGCTCACTGCTGCTCTGACACAACTTTTCTAGGACTGTATCTCTCATTAGATCCTCAAACCTGATGCTAGGAGACACCACAAACACTCGACTGTTTTGTCTGTTCAGGGGTGGCTTTGGGGTTAAGTTTCTTATTTTCATATATGTCTTGTTAAATTGAAAAAAAGTATTCTAAACACACACACATCCTATTGGTCCCCACAGGTTTCATGAGCATCTTCTTGTTCCTCTTGCAGAGAAGTTCCTGGCGTATGACATGGCAGGCCTGGGCTCAGTGACCGTCAGCTTCAGACAGGTGAGAACATCATCATTCAATCATCAGAACCATCCTGACACAGCTGACTCCAAATGTTCTCCTCTCTCATTGGCTGCAGTGGCTCCACATGACCATGTACAACTGACCTGAGGGACTGCAGCCAGGGCCACGTCTTCACAAAGCAGTGACCATCTGTGTGTGTGTGTGTGTGTGTGTGTGTGTGTGTGTGTGTGTGTGTGTGTGTGAGACAATTCTCTGACTGAATGACTGTCTGACCCCACAGGTCAGTGTGAAGGAGCTGCTGCTCAGACTGATCCAGGGCCTGATTTTATCTTCACTTGTTTTTAAAATTAACTCATAAATGGAGCAACAGTCAGAAGACAATGTTTCAAGTCCAGACTGTGTGTGTGTGTGTGTGTGTGTGTGAGAGACAGAGAATCAGTGGTACCAGGATGTCACCTCTGAATTTCATGAATTTTTCAATCTTTCAATCCTTTTATTCTTTTAATTTTCACATTTCTAACATCACTAACAACTACGACCCAACCACACTGTGTGTATGCTGCCCCGGTGTGTGTGTGTGTGTTCATGAAATGAAATCAAGAGATTCATTTATTTCTAATGATGAATGCAAGGTATTGTTTTGTTGTTTCACTGTTTTCAAAAATCTGCAGTGAATTATTTTGTATATTGTTAATGAAGCAAAAATATAATTCTAATAAATCCACACTGTTTTATCTGGTTCCTGTGTATTCACTGTACTCATGTTCAGTATCATTGCATCGTCCATGTGTCATTGTTTTAGCAGCTCAAAGTAAGATATGAGATAGATAGATAGATAGATAGATAGATAGATAGATAGATAGATAGATTTACTTTATTGATGCCAAACTGGGAACTTATATTACAGCATAGACATGAAAACACACACTGAATGGGTTTCCCCGGTACCTCTGATTGAATTATTTTCTTTATATAATCTCACTTCTGATTTATTTACATTTAAATGTTTTTCTATTCCATTTTATTCTGAAACCTCAGGGACTTCGCCTGACTGTCCGTCCCGCGCATGTGCGAACACGTCAGACATGCGGAGTGGGCGGGGCTAGTGGAGCAGAGTGGGCGGGGCCTGTGCCGCCCGGGCCCCACTCCCCCGCTCCCCCTCACAGCGGCAGCGGCGCTCGGTGAGTGAACGACCGGACTCTGTCGGTGCTCCTCCCGCCTCCTTCTGATCCTACCCTCGGTGCTGCCCCGGCTCTGTCCCCGGCTCTAACCCCAGCTCTAACCCCGGCACTGCCCCCGGTTCTCCCTTGGAGCTCGCTGCCGGTCGGACGGTGTTGTCGGACGGTGTTACCTCCTCAGACCCTCGGTTCCCGGTGTTCCCCCCCGCCCCCCCCCGCTGCTCCCCCCAGACATGGTCGACTATCATGCCGCCTCCGGGCCGGGCCTGGGCCCGGGCCCCAACACCTACATGGAGCAGGAGAACGACTGGGACCGGGACCTGCTGCTGGACCCGGCCTGGGAGAAGCAGCAGAGGAAGGTGAGTCCCGCCGAGCAGAGCCAGGCCCGGAGGAGGCCGAAAGGGGAGGGGGGGGGGGGTGAAAATGGAGGGAGGGAGGAGGTCAGAGCTCCGAGCCTCCGAGCCCGGGCCTCCTCCTCCCCCGGTTCTGCTGCGGAGCTCCGGGGCCGCTCCCCGGCCAGGAAACCGCCCCGACACCGGTGCCAGAACCACAGCAGCGGTGTGTGTGTGTGTGTGTGTGTGTGTGTGTGTGTGTGTGTGTGTGTGTGTGTGTGTGTGTGTGTGTGTGTGTGTGTGTGTGTGTGTGTGTGTGTGTGTGTGTGTGTGTGTGTGTGTGAGAGAGGGAGAGAGGGAGAGAGAGAGAGAGGTCGGATCGGGCCTGTTGTGCGGGCTGGAGGCCCAGGTTCGGTCCAGATTCGGTCTGTACAGACATGGAGCGAGTAGTGCTGCGTTTAACTGACCCGGTTCGTATAGATCCAGATCCAGATCTAGAAGGAACAGAGCAGGTTCTGCTGTTTCTGCAGCGACAGGCAGGAAGATAGATCAGAGATAGATCAGAGCGGAACACACTCTGTTCTCCCAAAGCTCACACCCAGAGCGAACATGGAAGCTGTGAAAGCACCCCAAACGGTCCAGGACCTGGTCCAGGACCTGGTCCAGGACCTGGTCCAGGACCTGGTCCAGGACCTGGTCCAGGACCTGGTCCAGGACCTGGTCCAGGACCTGGTCCAGGACCTGGTCTGACACTGCAGGTGGAGTTGTGAGAATCTAACACGCCTCTAGTTTGTGCTCACATTCCTGGCTGCAACGCCCAGGTGGAGTGGGAAGACTCCCAACCAACCAGGCGGCATGTGCCTCACACCTAGTTCACCTTGATACATATCACACACCCTCCTCCTCCTCCTCCTCCATCTTCATCCTCACAGGCTCTTAGCACGGTCCAGGAGAGGGAACACTCCAGAATAGGTTTTCATCAGGACAGGGAAGCAGGAACATTAGGGATGAAGGGTTGAAGAAATTAAGATGACTCCTCAGGGTGGAGGGTGTGAGGACCTCCTCTTTCTCCTCCTCCTGCCCTCTGAGCATTGTTGCGACTTTGTACTGATGTGTTCAGCCACTCAGGTGTGTGTGTGTGTGTGTGTATTGGAAGACAGAACTGGGATCAGTTCATTTGCTCCCTGCGAGGGCGTGATGATGGATTATCTGATGAAGCATTGCTTAACAGTCTGGAATGACTGACAGGGTGTGTTCCTGTGCGTGTGTGTGCGTGTGCACACTCAGACTCCACTCCCCGCCCGTGTCACTTCCTCTCAGATGGCTGGCATACCTGCCAGTGGTGTGACTGCATGCCGAGCATTGAGTCGTGCGTGTGTTGATCAGGACCGGTGTTCTGTCACAGTCTTCTTCCCCATAGAGTTGTGCTGCTCAGCTGTTGTGAGCGACACCCCTGACAACCCCATCAGAACATGCTGCCCTTGTTCTCACAGTGGGGAGGAGGACTCTGCTCTGGTAGCAGTATTTGATGAGTGCTGATGCTCTGTTGACATCTGCCACCCTTCAATGAGTTTACATTCTTTCACAAAATTAAAGTGATGTGTCCAAATTCATTGATGTTTTGCATATGAGCCTTAACTCCAGGTAGAATGTGTTCCTGGTCCATCCCATAATAACCCTGGTACCATGTGTTCCTGGTCCATCCCATAATAACCCTGGTACCATGTGGTCCTGCTCCATCCCATAATAACCCTGGTACCATGTGGTCCTGCTCCATCCCATAATAACCCTGGTACCATGTGGTCCTGCTGCATCCCATAATAACCCTGGTACCATGTGGTCCTGCTGCATCCCATAATAACCCTGGTACCATGTGGTCCTGGTCCTCCACTCTGAGGAAGATGGACGTCCAGAACATAGTTTTCTTAGATCTTTGAATCAGATGTAGAAACAGTTGAGTCTCCTCCTCTGTCCAGGGAACTGGTCATGTGACCCCTACGTCAGGTCACGTGACCTGGAGATGTCAACAAAGTGTTTCCATCACTTTGAGATCAGCTTCTAGATGGACACGTCTGGAGGAGCAGCTCAGGAGAGGAGCTGAGTTAGAGACATTGCTGCTCAAGTTTAGGTGTGTCTATTGATATGTGCAAGGTTTACGCATTTCTAGAATAGTGGGAAACACACAGGCTCATGTGTCCGACAGCGGCCTGTCAGCTCATGCTACCACAGCGTTCCCCAGAACTGACACAACACCGAGCTTCCTGCAGCGCCACAGGAAACAGGAAGTGTAAAGATTGTGTTGTAAATCTGTGCTGCTCAAACATCAAAGTGACCACAAAACAAAACCTGACTTATGGGATGTAAGCTGGACAGAACTGTGTGTGTGTGTGTGTGTGTGTGTGTGTGTGTGTGTGTGTGTGTGTGTGTGTGTGTGTGTGTGTGTGTGTGTGTGTGTGTGTGTGTGTGTGTGTGTGTGTGTGTGTGTGTGTGTGTGTGTGTGTGTGTGTGTGTGTGTGTGTGTGTGTGTGTGTGTGTGTGTGTGTGTGTGTGTGTGTGTGTGCGTGCGTGTGTGTTTGCAGGCAGAGTAAACAGGTCAGAGTGTGTGCAGGAGGAAAGTCCAACCTGTGGATCATTAACACACGCTCGGTCCTTGTTGTGCAAACGCAGGGCCGAGGTCCAGTCCCCGGTGCTCTGGGGGGGTTAGAGAGGAGGGGTCCAGTCCCCGGTGCTCTGGGGGGGTTAGAGAGGAGGGGTCCAGTCCCCGGTGCTCTGGGGGGGTTAGAGAGGAGGGGTCCAGTCCCCGGTGCTCTGGGGGGGTTAGAGAGGAGGGGTCCAGTCCCTGGTGCTCTGGGGGGGGTTAGAGAGGAGGGGTCCAGTCTGTGGTGCTCTGGGGGGGGTTAGAGAGGAGGGGTCCAGTCTGTGGTGCTCTGGGGGGGGTTAGAGAGGAGGGGTCCAGTCCCCGGTGCTCTGGGGGGGGGTTAGAGAGGAGGGGTCCAGTCCCCGGTGCTCTGGGGGGGGTTAGAGAGGAGGGGTCCAGTCCCCGGTGCTCTGGGGGGGGTTAGAGAGGAGGGGTCCAGTCCCCGGTGCTCTGGGGGGGGGTTAGAGAGGAGGGGCCCAGGCTGGGGGCAGGCCCCGCCACCCCCCCGCCTGAAGAAGTGCGGGAACCAAGGGCGAATTCCTGCGGGTCATTCACGCTCACTGTGCCAGTTCTGACATAGAGCGGGTGAGTGAGTGCGTCCTGGGGGGTGGGGTGGGGGTGGGGTGGGGGTGGGGGGTGTTAATGAGTGTGGGAACGGACCCCGTGTCCATCGCCCAGGTCACTGGAGTGTCCTCACTTCAGCCACAGAAATGTGGAGATGTGTGAACATGTGACCTCCACAGAGGAAGGTGCTGAGATATGAACCAGGACCTTCTCACAGCCCTGCAGCTCTTGTAGCAGCCTGCAGCAGTGGGTGGAGGGCAGGGCTGCACAGAACATCTCCAGTGAGCGGCCATTAGCAGGACGTCCACCTCACACTGAGCTCTGATCACTTGATGCTCTCTGCATGCTGATATAATTAGCCAATCAGAAGAGCCGGAAGGCCTTAGGGGCCCCTGTCTTGGTCCACGTCTTTGACTATGGTCCAGGTCTGGGTCCACTCTGGAGCAGATGGATGCCTCCTCAGAGCTCACACACTGGAACTTCACTCTCCCCTCGGCTTCCTGTCCTTCAGGGAGACAGGAAGGCTTCAAGAGCTACTTCCTGTCACATGTCAGGCCAGGGAAGTCATACAAAAGATCTGAGTGACTTCTATTCGTATTTGTTAGTTCGTGTTCTGCCTCTCTTAGGCTCTAAGATCTTTGTTTTCCTCTGTCATCTGTGAAAGTACACACCAGACTTATTTCTGTTGCACACACACACACACACACACACACACACACACACACACACACACACACACACAGCTTTGCAGTGGTGGGCAGCAGCTTCAGCAGCTGGACACAGTCTCTCTGTTCTTTCTGCCCACTCTCACATGCCTGTGGCTAGTTGTGGGCGGGGCCAGTGGGTGTGGGCGGGGCCTAGTCAGATGACCTCAGCTGACTCTGGACCAGCTGTGAGTGGCAAAAATAATTTGTTTGGTCTGCTGATGTGTGTTCAGACACAAGAGGAATCGGATCCTCTGATCAATGGGTGTGAATTGTGGAAGCTGATGAAGTGTCTGTTCAGTACCTGTACTACCTGTATCTGTGTTCTACCTGTATCTGTGTTCTACCTGTATCTGTGTTCTACCTGTACCTGTGCTTCTACCTGTATCTGTGCTTCTACCTGTATCTGTGCTTCTACCTGTATCTGTGTTCTACCTGTATCTGTGCTTCTACCTGTACCTGTGCTTCTACCTGTACCTGTGCTTCTACCTGTATCTGTGCTTCTACCTGTATCTGTGTTCTACCTGTACCTGTGCTTCTACCTGTACTGTACCCCCCCCCCCTTAGTTCAGCAGTTGTTTCATTGCTGGACTGCTGCATGATGAAGCCAGCAGGAAGCTGGAGGTCCTCAGCTTCCTGCAGTCAGTCTGAGCTGTGTGTAGACCCAGGTCACAGGTCACATTCCCCCAGCTGAGCTGAGAGGTCACGCCCCCTCTCCCTCCACAGGGTTTCTGTTGGACAAGTTGTCCAATCAGCTGCAAGGAGCACACCTTGATTGATTGATTTACTTTAATGATCAAACTGGGAGCTCCTTATGCTACAGCATCATATAGACCAACACAGCTGACTTGATGTCTCAGCCTTCAGACAGCTGATTGGTCCAGCTGTGCTCGCTGGATTGGTTGGAACAAAAGCCTCTTTTGTGGAGTCAGTCAAATAAAATCCCCCACTGTACAGTATAAAGTAAGTCTAAATGCATGATCAAGGTGCATCCAACATGTGGATGTCTGTGTTGTGGTTCAGATCTTTAGCCTCTGGTCTGGACACGGAGCTCTCAGACAAACCATCAGTAGATGGAAGAATGACCTTCGTATTCCAGTTATGACCTGCTCCAGCTGCAGATCCTCCAGCAGCCTCAGACCGTGCTGTCACAGTGTTGACGTCTCCATGGAAACGTGCATCATGGAGGGCGACGCAGCTTCCGGTCCGGTCGCCATGGAAACCCCAGACAGTGGAAGCGTTGATACTCCAACCAGTGATGAGATGTGGATGAGGGGTGTGAAGGCGTGTTCCTCTCAGTGTGTTCTGCATAATGAGGGATGCACACACAGCCACTCCTAGACAGGTTCTGCTCCTGTGTGTGTGTGTGTGTGTGTGTGTGTGTGTGTGTGTGTGTGTGTGTGTGTGTGTGTGTGTGTGTGTGTGTGTGTGTGTGTGTGTGTGTGTGTGTGTGTGTGTGTGTGTGTGTGTGTAAGGAAGGGGGGCAACAAACAGGCTGCCTCAGAGCGAGCTGCGACACGATGCCTCATGCTTCATACGTGATACACACACACATATATGTTCTGTTGTAGAGTCACTCTTCCACAGTGCCACACACACACATATAGACACACACAGCATATGAGAGAGAGCGAGAGTGTGTGTTTCCTTACTGCTGTCTCTGATTCCGTGCTTGTTGGATTATTTAGCAGCGTTCAAACTGGGTCACTGGGCGAAGAGGTGAAGAGGACTCTCTCACACACACACATACACACACACACACACACACACACACACACACACACACACCCGGGGCCTGTTTGAAGCTTCACACAGCTGATTTATTATTTAGTCAACTAATAAAATAATCAACAACTATTTTGAAAATGGCTTGTTGTAGTTAAGCATTTAAAAACGTTTTTTGAGAATGAAATAACTGAAGTTAGAGTTCTCTGATCTCAGCTTCTTAAATGTTCTGGTTCCTGTCTGGTTCCTGCGACAGAAACCTGAACTTGTTTGAGGTGAGGACCAGATGAAAACCCTTCCTCATCCTGGCCTTTGTGTTGCTATTTTTACTGCTTTTGCAACATTTTATGAACAACTAAACAACTATGTGAAGGAGGTGTGGGCTCAGGTGAAGCTGGGAGCTGGAACTGTGTCGGGTCACCTGAGCTGCTGCTAAATATTTACTGATGCTGCCAGGGTTCCAGGTTCCCCCCAGCCTCAGGAACAGTTCCAGGAACACACTGAGGTCTCGCTAGTTCCTCTGCTGCTGGAGTAAGGAGCTAAAGTGACGTTAGCTGTACCGTTGAACTTCATCAGGCGTGTTTCCACTACGCTGGTTCTGGTTCTTTTTGGGGGAGGTTCTCCAGGACCTGCCCTCCAGCAGGTTCTCCAGGACCTGCCCTCCAGCAGGTTCTCCGGTACCTGCCCTCCAGCAGGTTCTCCAGGACCTGCCCTCCAGCAGGTTCTCCGGTACCTGCCCTCCAGCAGGTTCTCCGGTACCTGCCCTCCAGCAGGTTCTCCGGTACCTGCCCTCCAGCAGGTTCTCCGGTACCTGCCCTCCAGCAGGTTCTCCAGGACCTGCCCTCCAGCAGGTTCTCCGGTACCTGCCCTCCAGCAGGTTCTCTGGTACCTGCCCTCCAGCAGGTTCTCCGGTACCTGCCCTCCAGCAGGTTCTCTGGTACCTGCCCTCCAGCAGGTTCTCCGGTACCTGCCCTCCGGCAGGTTCTCCGCTGGTCCCTGTAAAGGTTCCTGAAAGTGGCCCTGTCAGAACGACCTGGTCAGTGGAGACATGCACATAGCATGAAGTTCCTGTAAAACGGCCCAGAAGTTCCCATAGTGGAAACACGCCTACAGTTTACTGCTGCTGTCTGTCCTCTATACTCCTGTTACTTCACTAGAGCTGTCAAGACAGCAGACAAAGAGAAGTGTGTGTGTGTGTGTGTGTGTGTGTGTGTGTGTGTGTGTGAGCTGCTACTCTAGAGATATTTTTAGGTGTATTACTGCAAATTGTTTGTGTGTGATTCTGCAGCTCAGCTCTGTCTTCTCTCTCTGAGCTGTTGGGTTAGTTAAGGCTGGCTGGCTCCTGGTCCTGGTCCTGGTCCTGGTCCTGGTCCTGGTCCTGGTCCTGGTCCTGGTCCTGGTCCTGGTCCTGGTCCTGGTCTGTCAGGGTTCACAGGCTCAGCTCAGTGTGCAGAAAGAGGAAGGAACCTTTGTGGTCTCTGTGGTTTCTGTCAGTTCCTGCTTTTCAATATAAAGTCACCATACACACACACACACACACACACACACACACACACACACACACACACAGACCCCCCCCCACACACACACACTCACGCTCACGCTCCAGCTGCTGTGGATGATGCATATTTTCCTGTATCAGTGGCAGTAAAACCAGAAGCTGCAGCCGTGACGAGGCTGAAACAGCAGGCAGGGTTTGTCAGAACGATGAAGATGAGGATGAAGAGGAAGGGAAACAAATCATCACTTTATTATGGGACTCTGTCTTTGGTTGAACATCTTCAACCAGTGTCCACCAGAGACCTCCAGCAGCTCTTCAAACATTGTCTGTCTGTCTGCTTGTCTGTCTGTCTGCCTGCCTGTCTGTCGGTCTGTCTGTCGGTCTGTCTGCCTATCTGCCTGTCTGTCTGCCTGTCTGCCTGCCTGTCTGTCTGTCTACCTGCCTGTCTGCCTGCCTGTCTGCCTGCATGCCTGTCTGCCTGCCTGCCTGTCTGTCTGTCTGTCTGTCTGCCTGCCTGTCTGTCTGTCTACCTGCCTGTCTGCCTGCCTGTCTGCCTGCATGCCTGTCTGCCTGCCTGCCTGTCTGTCTGCCTGTCTGTCTGCCTGCCTGCATGCCTGTCTGCCTGCCTGTCTGCCTGCCTGTCTGTCTGCCTGCATGCCTGTCTGCCTGTCTGTCTGTCTGTCTGTCTGCCTGCCTGCCTGTCTGTCTGCCTGTCTATCTATCTATATCTAAAAAGCTGAAGGAGCAGCTAGGAGGGGGGGGGCGTGGCTGCAGCCCTGTTCTAATGTGGGTCAGGGAAGTCCTCTGCCCTGCAGCCTGCCATCCTGTCCGATCCAATCAAAGCCAGCCTGTGGGGGATAAGACCCCCCCCCTCCCCCACACACACACACACTGTTTACACTGTGTTTACACTGAGGCTACAGTGCAGTAGCTGTACAGTCTCCCTGAGTCTGTCTAGCCCCTCCTTATCCTGTCCTCCTCTCATCCTGCTCCTCCTCTCATCCTGCTCTTCTGTCAATTCTGGTTCTATCAGAGATCTGGCTATTTTCATGCTCATCCTGGTCTCCTCCTCTCCTCCTGCTCCTCTTCCTGGTCTCCTCCTCCTCCTGGTCTCCTCCTCCTGGTCTCCTCCTGGTCTGGACCATGGGACAGTAGAAAGAGCGTGGCCACTAGTGTTCTTCTGCTTTGTAGCATTGTGTTGCTACAAAGCAGAGCTTTGCTCTTCTCAAGCTGCTTCTCACAATCTTCCAGAGGTTTACAGCTGGTTCAGACCAGTACGTATCCTCCTCCTCCACTGGTTCAGACCAGTACGTGTCCTCCTCCACTGGTTCAGACCAGTACGTGTCCTCCTCCTCCACTGGTTCAGACCAGTACGTATCCTCCTCCACCACTGGTTTATACCAGTACGTGTCCTCCTCCTCCACTGGTTTATACCAGTACGTGTCCTCCTCCTCCACTGGTTCAGACCAGTACGTATCCTCCTCCACCACTGGTTTATACCAGTACGTGTCCTCCACTGGTTCAGACCAGTACGTGTCCTCCTCCTCCACTGGTTCAGACCAGTACGTATCCTCCTCCTCCACTGGTTCAGACCAGTACGTGTCCTCCTCCTCCACTGGTTCAGACCAGTACGTGTCCTCCTCCACTGGTTCAGACCAGTACGTGTCCTCCTCCTCCACTGGTTCAGACCAGTACGTATCCTCCTCCACCACTGGTTTATACCAGTACGTGTCCTCCTCCTCCACTGGTTTATACCAGTACGTGTCCTCCTCCTCCACTGGTTCAGACCAGTACGTATCCTCCTCCACCACTGGTTTATACCAGTACGTGTCCTCCACTGGTTCAGACCAGTACGTGTCCTCCTCCTCCACTGGTTCAGACCAGTACGTATCCTCCTCCTCCACTGGTTCATACCAGTACGTGTCCTCCTCCACTGGTTCAGACCAGTACGTGTCCTCCTCCTCCACTGGTTCAGACCAGTACGTGTCCTCCTCCTCCACTGGTTCATACCAGTACGTGTCCTCCTCCACTGGTTCAGACCAGTACGTGTCCTCCTCCTCCACTGGTTCAGACCAGTACGTGTCCTCCTCCACTGGTTCAGACCAGTACGTGTCCTCCTCCTCCACTGGTTCAGACCAGTACGTATCCTCCTCCACCACTGGTTTATACCAGTACGTGTCCTCCTCCTCCACTGGTTCAGACCAGTACGTATCCTCCTCCACCACTGGTTTATACCAGTACGTGTCCTCCTCCTCCACTGGTTCAGACCAGTACGTATCCTCCTCCTCCTCCACTGGTTCAGACCAGTATGTGTCCTCCTCTTCTACTGGTTGAGACACCTGCTTCCTCCATATGCTGTATCTCCATTCCCATGTTGGATGTTTTTTAGTTTGTTTTTTGGACATTATCCAAACATTCATGCTGTCTCCATGCTGCAGCATGTCTCCATGTCTGATCATGTGACTAGGACGGGTTAGGGTTGTCTGTCAAACACCTGCTTACGTACAGCTCCATAGCGTCTCAGTCCCACTGGAGCATCAGTGTTGACGTTTCCATGGAAACCTGATCCGTGATGCTCATTTCAGCCCGTCACCTTCATGTTTCTGAGCAAACACAGCTGCTGCGTCACCACGACCATGACCTTCCAGTTAGGAGGAGGAGGAGGAGGAGGAGGAGGAGGAGGAGGGGTGAAAGTGAGAGTGTTTTAGAGCAGGAGGAAGATGCAGAGGTGTGGAGCAGCTTCTCACGGGGTGCAGGGAAACATTTTAAAGCAGCTAAAAATAAGATGCTGTAGTCTGTGGTTGCTTAGCAACAGCTGAAGCAGGGCTGCAGCATCCTGCACGGCTGCTCCTCCTTATGCACCTCCTCTGAGAGGAGCAACTGGTCCTGGACACCTGCAGCTGTCATCACATCCATCACGTCAGTCACATGTCAGTCACATATTGATCTTAGGTGATTGTTGGAAACTGTTGGCAAAGAGGAACAAACAAGTTTAGGATGTGAATAGGAAGGAAGTCAGATATCACACCACTCACACGTTACACCACACACACACACAGACACATTACACCACACACTCACACACACACGTTACACCATACGAATACACTCACACACACCACACCATAAATAGACAATGCACATGCTCATATATACATATGCTATATACTATACATAAGTACTATACATAACTATATACTATATATAAGTAATACACATAGTAATAGACTTACAAGTCCTGCAACTCAAACAAGAATATGTTTGTCCTCAAAAGAGGTGTGTGTGTGTGTGTGTGTGTGTGTGTGTGTGTGTGTGTGTGTGTGTGTGTGTGTGTGTGTGTGTCTTTAGTCTGTCAGTAAGAAGACGAAGATGTTGTGGCCTCAGTGCTTAGGAGCAGATTCAAACAGTGAACAAACCCGGCAGCTCTTTCACACACACACACACACACACACGACACCATGTAAATACACACACACACTTAAAACCTTAAGTTGATTTAATGCAGTGATCCTCATGCCCCAGATAGACTCCTGCAGAGCTCTTAAACCCACCCCCTGAACACACACACACGGCCCCCCTCATTGTGCCTGGGGCAGTAATCAGTGACAGTCTGATTCTCTGAATCACTTTCTGTTGGTCTGAAAACTGTGACTGAGCCTGGAATACCTGGAGACATTCACACACACATACACACACACACACACAGCACCACATCAGTCCAGCAGGAAAGCTGAGATTAGTATTTTTGGAACAATTTCAAAAGGAGGTAAATTGCTCTGTGTGTGTGTGTGTGTGTGTGTGTGTGTGTGTGTGTGTGTTTCTCTCATCAGGAACTCAGGGGAACAAACAGAACTGTTTCTTGAACTGGAGCCTCCAGGAAGAGCTTGTGTGGAAGCACTTGTGTTTTCTTACCTGGAGCATGAGCACACACACACACACACACACACACACACACACACACACACACACACACACACACACACACACACACGTCACGTCAAGCCAAGCCAGAAGCAACGCCCCATTCAGCTCTGTCACACATTCCTGCAGCATCAGCCTAAGTGTGTGTGTTCACTTTCAAGTTCGTGTGTGTGTGTGTCAGCGGGGGGTGCACCTTGCTGCCCTCTTACATCACCACTGTCGCAGTGCTGTGTGTGTGTCGTGGCCTTATAAGGTAAAAGCATGTGTGGTTGGTGGAGAGGGGGAGGGGCAGGAAGAGCCTGTTACCGTGACAATGTGTCTGCTGCCGGGCAACTGGGCCGGCCGGCAACTCCCGTTTGACTGCATTTTCACACACACACACACACACACACACACACACACACACACACACACAGTTCTTTGCCCATTTTTTTTACCTCCATTATCTCTTCCTCCAAGTGCCACATCATTGAATACTTGCTTCCCCTTCTCTACACACATGCACACACACACACACACACACACTTTATTTGTTCTCACTCTAACCTACAGTCTGTTTGAGTTTCCTCCCTGTTTGTTCCAAATGTCAGCACAGAGGCGTCGCCCTGCTGTGACCTTGTGTGTGTGTGTGTGTGTGTGTGTGTGTGTGTGTGTGTGTGTGTGTGTGTGTGTGTGTGTGTGTGTGTGTGTGTGTGTGTGTGTGTGTGTGTGTGTGTGTGTGTGTGTGTGTGTGTGTGTGTGTGTGTGTGTGTGTGTGTGTGTGTGGCTGACAGATGAAGTGAGCTGCCAGCAAAGCACGTTTTGGCTCATGTTGGTGGTAATGATTAAAATAAATGGGTGCTGAGTAACTGGTCCTGGTGGCTGACTCTTTCTATTGATGGCCACTCTGTCACACCTCGCTCTGTGTGTGTGTGTGTGTGTGTGTGTGTGTGTGTGTGTGTGTGTGTGTGTGTGTGTGTGTGTGTGTGTGTGTGTGTGTGTGTGTCTACATTCTCTGGTTCAGCCTTTGAAATTTAAAAGTTTTCTGGTTGCTTGAAACTTGAATGCCACTGAGGTGAGGACAAAATAAAGACCTTATTATATTATTCATTTGTGCGTGTGTGTATGTGTCTCTCTCTCTCTCTCTCTCTCTCTCTCTCTCTCTGTATGTGTGTATATATATATATATATGTGTGTGTGTGTATATATATATATATGTGTGTGTGTATATATATATATATATATATATATATATATTTATACTCACTCCAGTCTAGTTCAGATGTGTGTGTGTCCTCACACCTGAGCGTGACTGAGGAGGAAGTTCACCTGCTGTTGCAACGACTGACGGCAGCAGCTAGGACATCATTTCAACACACACACACACACACACACACACTCTCCCCCTCTCTCACTGAGTGTCAAAATCATATCAACTCAATGTGAAACTTTCACATCAGTATTGTTTGACTGGTTCAGTTTGTTTCCTGAGCTTTTTGAGAAATCTGGAAAGTTAGTGATGATTGGTTGATGATCAGAGGTAAATCAATCAATCAGAGATGGATCAGTTTCAGGTCAGTTGCAGATCCCAGATCAGTCCCAGCTGCAGGCTGCACATCTGTACAGTCAGACTGTGGGGGTGGGAGCAGTTTAAGCAGCTGGAATGGTCCTGGAACAGTTGTAGTAAGGTGTTTTATAAATAAAGCTTGATTGATTGATTGATTGGAACTGTCCTGGAGATACAGGGTGTGACCTGAGGTGACCCCTGTGCAGGTTGGGCTTTTGCTCTCCTACTTCCTGTCTGTAGGGTGGGGTTGGGAGGGTGGGGGGACAGTGGGGGGTTAACTGCTCTGTTGGACGTGTTCGCTGCATTCCTGCTGAATTAACATGGACATCCTCCACCCCCGCTGCTTCCTGTGCTGCCTCAGAAGACAGGAAGTGGAGCCGCTGCACTCTGATTGGCTGGGGGGGGGGGGGGGGGGGGGGGGGGGTGATATGAGAAACATTCACACACTCTCTGAGTGGTCTGACATTACAGAGACTGAGGGTTGTCTTCTGCTGGGAAACTATCAGATCAGCTGCTGCCGACGGATGGATGGATGGGTTGATTGAATGAAATATGGAGACAGATTCTCAAGAAGAAGAGCTGGAATAGAACAATCTCACATGAGTGAAACAGACAGCCTCACGACGAATGGTTCTGACGAGGAGGAGCAGGAGCAATTGCCAGGCTGCAGTCAGATCAGCCTCCAGCTGTTTGTCCCAGCTGTCTACTGCAGCTTTAAGAGCCACTCACTGACCTGAGGTCAGTGTCCTGTTCTGAGATGAGGAGGAGGAGCAGAGGGAGACAGGGAGGAAGAACATAGCTGGCATTCCAGATGTCCTCCCCCTCCTGCTGCACTCTGATTGGCTGTCTCTCCTGCCACTGGCTTGAGCAGGCAGGTCCACCCTGGTGTTCTGGAGGTGTGGGTCGGGTTAACCCTAATCCTAATCCCAATCCCTGACCCCGAACAAACCCTAACCCAAGACTGAAAGAGTCCTGATTCTTATTCCAGTCTGCATTGACCTGAGGACTGAGCCCCCATGATAAATAGCTAATTATAGTAGTGCAAGCTAGAGAAGTACAGGGGTCAGCATAGGGCTAGAGCTGGTTAGGGTTAGGGCTGGCTAGGGCTGTTAGGGCTGTTAGGGTTAGGGCTGGTTGGGGGGGGCTGTTAGGGGGGTTAGGGCTGGTTAGGGCTGTTAGGGTTAGGGCTGGTTAGGGCTGTTAGGGTTAGGGCTGTTAGGGTTTGGGCTGTTAGGGTTAGGTTAGGGCTGGTTAGGGCTGGTTAGGGCTGTTAGGGTTAGGGCTGTTAGGGTTAGGGCTGTTAGGGTTTGGGCTGTTAGGGTTAGGGCTGGTTAGGGTTAGGGCTGTTAGGGTTAGGGCTGGTTAGGGTTAGGGCTGTTAGGGTTAGGGCTGTTAGGGCTGGTTAGGGCTGGTTAGGGTTAGGGCTGTTAGGGTTAGGGCTGGTTAGGGCTGGTTAGGGCTGGTTAGGGCTGGTTAGGGTTAGGGCTGTTAGGGTTAGGGCTGGTTAGGGCTGGTTAGGGCTGGTTAGGGCTGGTTAGGGTTAGGGCTGGTTAGGGCTGGTTAGGGTTAGGGCTGTTAGGGTTAGGGCTGGTTAGGGCTGGTTAGGGTTAGGGCTGTTAGGGTTAGGGCTGGTTAGGGCTGGTTAGGGCTGGTTAGGGCTGGTTAGGGTTAGGGCTGGTTAGGGCTGGTTAGGGTTAGGGCTAGCCAGTTCCAGCATGTTCTTTCTAGAACATGTCTCTGTTGATGTCACTCACTCACATAGTCGGCTGCAGCTCAAACCTCTTGGAGCAACAAAGGCAGGAAGCGACATAAATAAATGAGCAAATGACCACATCACTTGACACTTCACCCCCACCCACCCTGCCTGTCTCCTCCCTCCTTCCTCCCTCCTTCCTCACCACCTCCTCCCCTCTCCACACACACACACACACACACACACACACACACACACACAGTGTCCTCCAGTCATTTGTTTTGTCATTTATGAAAACATCTTTATTTCCTCCTGAATCTGTCATTTGTTACAGAATCATTTCTCCCTGTATCTCACGTCTGTTCGTCTGAGCCCTTCTGCTCCTCCTCCTGCTCCTGCCTCTCCTCCTCTCCAGACCTGTAGAGATGGTTGTTCACTGTTAAACTTCTGTGTAGCTCCTCAGCCTGGCAAAACTCACATAATGACACATCTGAGGACCATTAGGCCCAACACACACACACACACACACACACACACACACACACACACACACACACACACACACCTCCCAGTGGCTGCTGACAAACATGTAATTGCTCAGTGTGTGTGTGTTTCAGTGAGAGGTTGCCCAACAGTATAGCTCTGCTTCACCGACAA
>CM055198.1:25014277-25016777 GCA_029224185.1 Karalla daura
TCCCTCCTTCTGCCTCTACTCCTCCCTCTCCTCCCCCCTCCTGGTACAGTCCAGGTGTGTGTGTGTAAATAACTATGACACAAAATAGATTCAACGTGAAGTTGAAGAGTTTCAAGATCGACATCAATGGTTCATGAGTTCAGAGAAATGCAGACCTGAACACACCATACAGACCCTGAACACACCATACAGACCCTGAACACACCATACAAGCCATGAACACACCATACAGACCCTGAACACACCATACAAGCCCTGAACACACCATACAGACCCTGAACACACCATACAAGCCCTGAACACACCGTACAGACCCTGAACACACCATAGGGACCCTGAATGTATCGTACAGACTCTGAACACACCATACAGACCCTGAACACACCGTACAGACCCTGAACACACCATAGGAACCCTGACCATACCGTACAGATCCGAACGGACCATGCGGACCCTGAACACACCATATACACCCTGAACGCACTGTACAGACCCTGAACACACCATAGAGACCCTGAACGTACCATACAGACCATGAACACACCATACAGACCCTGAATCAGGCCTTTAATGGTTTGTACATGCAGTGAACACACCACGCTGTCCCTGAACGCACCGTGCTGTGTGCAGTTTCACTCACTGACTAAACTGAGCTGGAACTTCCTGTCATTGCTGCACCACTTCCTGCCACATTGTTGTGGTGTGTGTGCGTGTGCATGTGTGTGTGTGTCAGAGGGCTTTTACCCCCCCCGTGCTTGTTTATGTGAAACGTATCTCCCATCCTCTGCATCCTCTCTCTGTGTGTCCTGCAGCCTGGGAGAGCTGTATGGGTGTGTGTGTGTGTGTGTGTGTGTGTGTGTGTGTGTGTGTGTGTGTGTGTGTGTGTGGCAGTGGCAGTGGCAGTGACAGTGGGGGGTTGGTATGGGGCAGTCTGGGGGAGGGTCACAGTGAGAGCGGGCAGAGAGAGGGAGCACAGGGGCTGAAGGGTGCTATTATCCACTGGGCTCAATGGGTGCTTTGTGCCTGTGGAGTGGGGTGTGTGTGTGTGTGTGTGTGTGTGTGTGTGTGTGTGTGTGTTGGTGATGCTGGTGGTGGGGTGGGGTTGGGCCGGGGGAGGGGGGCACTGAGCAGCTCCCTGTCATAATGTTAGTGGACACAGGGTGGGGGGGGGCTGGCTTCATTCAGTCTGAGCAGATAGTTTCTGTGATCCCGGAGTGTGTGTGTGTGTGTGGGGGGGGGGGTTATGGTGGGGGGGGGGGGGGTAGGGTGGGGGGGGGGGTACTGTAATGTCAGTGTAAGTGTGAGAGCGGTTCACATCAGAGGTTCAGTGGTGTTTCCATTGCTGTGTGACTGAGTATAACTTCACCTGCCTTCAGGTGATGTTACCAGACTGCAGTGTGACATCCACCTCCTGTGGTTACGTGAAGTTGTGTAGAGACTGGTTCCAGTTCTGCAACCAGTCAGGAAGCATGTGTGACTGGTGCTGAGCCTCTGTGCTCCTTCCCTGGATCACCATGGAAACAATCATCAGGAATGTGGAGAACCAGGAGAACATGGCACCAGCTCTGTGTGTGGTCTCTGGTTGGTGATCAGCTTCAGGCTTCAACACGTCCTCAGGTGCAGCAGCTGCTTCCTTCATGATGGTGACATCGTTGAGCTGACAGTGTGTGTGTGTGTGTGTGTGTGTGTGTGTGTGTCCCGTCCAGACGTTCACGGCCTGGTGTAACTCCCACCTGAGGAAGGCCGGGACGCAGATCGAGAACATCGAGGAGGACTTCAGGGACGGCTTGAAGCTGATGCTGCTGCTGGAGGTCATCTCAGGTACGTCCAGGCTTTCTTCACTTTCCTACAAGTGTTTCTGGAATGTCTCATGACAGTTTCCAAAGTGCTTATTCTATCCCATGATGTCAAATCTGTGAGTGATCTGCAGTGATCTCCATCAGGAGGAAGCTTCTGGTTCCAGCTGTCCAGGCGTCAGTCAGTGTGTGTTGAGCTGCTTTGAAGCTCTGAGCCGGGCCCCAAGGGCCCAACGCTGACACATCAACTTTGGGAAAAGAAAGGTTTTAAGAGTGTGAAAACAGTATTTAGGTATTTTAAAGTATTTAAAGTATTTATCAACTTAAATTGGTGTATTTAGTATCTATGAACCACTGAGTCACTGGTTGTGACCAAAGCTTTATTCCATTGATTCTGTGGAGCTTGTTCCTTCAGCTGATCTCAGGTCTGTTCAGGAGTTAAAGATGGGGGTTCACTCACAAGACCTTTAAGGAGACTTCAGGCTGGCTGTGTGTGTGTGTGTGTGTGTGTGTGTGTGTGTGTGTGTGTGTAGGTGAGCGGTTACCTAAGCCTGAGCGAGGGAAGATGAGGGTCCACAAGATCAACAACGTCAACAAAGCTCTGGACTTCATCGCCAGCAAAGGAGTCAAACTGGTGTCTATTGGAGCAGAAGGTAATAGGCTATGCACTGTGTGTGTGTGTGTGTGTGTGTGTGTGTGTGTGT
>CM055198.1:25021777-25044277 GCA_029224185.1 Karalla daura
GATGTGATGTCACGTCATGTGATGTCACGTCATGTGATGTCATGTGATGTGATGTCATGTGATGTCACGTCATGTGATGTGATGTGATGTGGAGGTTGAAGGCGTTGTGTTGTTTGTTGTTCCAGCAGCGTTAGCGTTGGAGGACCAGGGCCACCGCGTCCACCAGTGGCTAGAGTAACCAGTAACCAGTAACTAGAGCAGCTAGCATGGAGTTGAGCACAGACTGGGCTGGGCGACGCCTGCCGTCACTTGCTGTTAATCCCTGCGTTAGATCCTTAACGAGCCCTCGTTAAACCAGAGCTCGCCTGCCGGCTGTGTGTGTGTGTGTGTGTGTGTGTGAAGCAGCTGCTGTCAGGCTCACATCAGCATCCTGTTCCTCGTCCACAAAGCACACACACACACACACACACACACACACACACACACATTTCTTTCCCAGTACGTGTACTCGCACCAGGGCACATGTCTTCTAACAGAGATGTGTCCTGGCTGGGACTGGTTCATTCATTTAGTGTAAGAGAGTCCAGCAGGTACCAGTAACCCCGGGAAACTCTCTGCGTGTCTCTGCGTGTCTGTTTCTCTGCGTGTCTCTGTTTCTCTGTGTGTCTTTGTGTCTCTGCGTGTCTCTGTTTCTCTGTGTGTCTTTGTGTCTCTGCGTGTCTCTGTTTCTCTGCGTGTCCCTGCGTGTCTCTGCGTCTCTGTGTGTCTTTGTGTCTCTGCGTGTCTCTGTTTCTCTGTGTGTCTTTGTGTCTCTGCGTGTCTCTGTGTCTCTGCGTGTCTCAGCGTGTCTCTGCGTGTCTCTGTTTCTCTGCGTGTCTCAGCGTGTCTGCGTGTCTCTGTTTCTCTGTGTCTCTGCGTGTCTCTGTGTCTGCATGTCTCAGCGTGTCTCTGCGTGTCTCTGTTTCTCTGCGTGTCTGCGTGTCTCTGTTTCTCTGTGTGTCTTTGTGTCTCTGCGTGTCTCTGTTTCTCTGCGTGTCCCTGCGTGTCTCTGCGTCTCTGTGTGTCTTTGTGTCTCTGCGTGTCTCTGTTTCTCTGTGTGTCTTTGTGTCTCTGCGTGTCTCTGTGTCTCTGCGTGTCTCAGCGTGTCTCTGCGTGTCTCTGTTTCTCTGCGTGTCTCAGCGTGTCTGCGTGTCTCTGTTTCTCTGTGTCTCTGCGTGTCTCTGTGTCTGCATGTCTCAGCGTGTCTCTGCGTGTCTCTGTTTCTCTGCGTGTCTGCGTGTCTCTGTTTCTCTGTGTGTCTTTGTGTCTCTGCGTGTCTCTGCGTGTCCCTGCGTGTCCCTGCGTGTCTCCGCAGCATGCTCTGATTGGTTGGTCTGACTCGGCGTGTCTCACCTGTCTCTGCTCACCTGCCTGAGTGTTCACACTGCACATCACCCGCCGGCCGTTACCATAGCAACAGGGACTCCGCCTGTGTGTGTGTGTGTGTACCGACCCCCGCCCACTGAGAGTGTCACTCACACTCCTGTGCTCTGATAGGCCGAGACAGCAGCCAATCGTATCTGCAAGGTTCTGGCTGTGAACCAGGAGAACGAGCAGATGATGGAGGACTACGAGAAGCTGGCCAGCGACGTGAGTCACTCACTGAAACATCAAAACGTCAAAACATTAAAACAGGATCCTGAACAGTCTTCAGATGTTCTAGTACTTGTTCCACTCACAATGTATCTTCACAAATCCTCCTCTCCTCCAGCTGCTGGAGTGGATCCGTCGCACCATCCCGTGGCTGGAGAACCGGACCCAGGAGAAGACCGTGAACGACATGCAGGCCAAGCAGGAGGACTTCAGAGACTATCGCTGTGTCCACAAACCTCCCAAGGTCTGAGCAGACCAGAACAGACCAGGCTCTGTGAGGTCCGTCCCTCTGGAAGGGTCTCTGACATGTGTTACTGTGTGTCCAGGTCCAGGAAAAGTGTCAGCTGGAGATCAGCTTCAACACGCTGCAGACCAAGCTGAGGCTTAGCAACAGACCTGCCTTCATGCCCTCAGAGGGACGCATGGTGTCTGTGAGTAGCAACATGACCTTCATCTGCTGCTCAGCTCACCTTCACACTGCTCCCCTGCAGCACTATACTGCACTCTGCTACACTCTATCACCCTCTATTACACCCTGTTACATTCTATTGCACCTTGTTATACTCTATTACACTCTATTACACCCTGTTACATTCTATTACACCTTGTTATACTCTATTACACCCTGTTACATTCTATTACACCTTGTTATACTCTATTATACTCTATTACAGCCTGTTACATTAGTAGACTATTACACCTTGTTATACGCTATTACACTCTATTACACCCTGTTACACTAGTAGACTATTACACCCTGTTACACCTTGTTATACGCTGCGATGACAGAGTGGCTGATGACTGATCGATCGATTGTGTGCAGGACATTAACGGTGCCTGGCACACACTGGAGGGGGCGGAGAAAGGCTACGAGGAGTGGATCCTCAGTGAGATCAGACGTCTGGAGAGACTGGAGCACCTGGCAGAGAAGTTCCACCAGAAAGCAGCCATCCACGAGTCCTGGACCGATGGTTGGACTCACACACACACACACACACACACACACACACACACACACACACACACACACACACACACACACACACACACACACACACACACACACACACACACACACACAGCCCTGACAGCCAGTCACTGACTGTGTGTAGGTAAGGAGGCCATGCTGACTCAGAAGGACTACGAGACGTCCACGCTGTCTGAGGTGAAGGCGTTGCTACGGAAACACGAGGCCTTCGAGAGCGACCTGGCCGCCCACCAGGACCGGGTGGAGCAGATCGCCGCTATCGCCCAGGAGCTCAAGTAAACACACAGAAAACCCTGGCCCCGCCCCCTGGTGTCTGACCCCTCCCCCTGGTGTCTGACTCCTCCCCCTGTTCCCTGACCCATCCCCCATTCTCTGACTCCTCCCCCTGTTCCCTGACTCATCCCCCATTCTCTGACTCCTCCCCCTGGTGACTGACTCCTCCCCCTGTTCCCTGACTCATCCCCCATTCTCTGACCCCTCCCCCTGGTGTCTGACTCCTCCCCCTGTTCCTGACTCATCCCCCATTCTCTGACTCCTCCCCCTGTTCCCTGACTCATCCCCCATTCTCTGACCCCTCCCCCTGGTGTCTGACTCCTCCCCCTGTTCCCTGACTCCTCCCCATTCTCTGACCCCCCCCCCGGTGTCTGACTCCTCCCCCTGTTCCTGACTCATCCCCCATTCTCTGACTCCTCCCCCTGGTGTCTTGACTCCTCCCCCCATTCTCTGACCCCTTCCCCTGGTGTCTTGACTCCTCCCCCCATTCTCTGACCCCTCCCCCTGGTGTCTTGACTCCTCCCCCCATTCTCTGACCCCTCCCCCTGGTGTCTTGACTCCTCCCCCCCATTCTCTGACTCCTCCCCCTCTGTGTTTCAGTGAGCTGGACTACTACGACTCAGCCAGTGTGAATGCTCGCTGTCAGAAGATCTGTGACCAGTGGGACTCACTTGGAGCTCTGACCCAGAGACGCAAGGACTCCCTGGAGGTACACACACACACACACACACACACATCATGGTGGTGGTAAAAGACCTCCTCTCTGATCACTGTGTGTGTGTGTGTGTCTTTGTGTGTGTGTGGCAGAGGACAGAGAAGCAGTTGGAGTCGATAGACGAGTTGTACTTGGAATACGCCAAGAGGGCGGCGCCCTTCAACAACTGGATGGAGGGAGCCATGGAGGACCTGCAGGACATGTTCATCGTCCACAACATCGAGGAGATCCAGGTACCAGAGGCCGGGCCTCACAAAAAATATATGATAGAAAATGTAATAAACTGTCAATAATAATGATAAAGAAATTCCCTGCGTGGACATGTTGGCAGTGGAGTGTGCTGCCAGGCTGCTGCACATGATGAGGTTCATGAAGAAGACGCTCTGGACTGGATCCAGTCAAATAATGATAATAATAAAAATAAAATAATAAGAGATGAAGAAGAAATAGATCATGGGAGCAGGAGGAGGAGGTGGTAACACCACTGTGTGTGTGTGTGTGTGTGTGTGTGTGTGTGTGTGTGTGTGTGTGTGTGTGTGTGTGTGTGTGTGTGTCAGGGCCTGATCACCGCCCATGAGCAGTTCAAGTCGACGCTGCCGGAGGCGAACAAGGAGCGCGAGGCGATCCAGGCGATCCAGGCCGAGGTCCAGAAGATCGCTCAGAGCAACGGCATCAAGCTGAGCGGAGCCAACCCCTACACCACCATCACCCCCGAGAGCATCGACAGCAAGTGGGAGAAGGTAGCGCACACGCACACACACACACACACACGCACACACACACACACACACACCCTGTCGCATAGTGTGCAGCTGATGTAAACACACAGCGATCCTCTGTGGAACAGAGATTTTTAAGGGAAAGAATAAAAAACACTTTCAGAAGGAGGACCTTCTGAAAGTGTTTTCATTCCCTCTGGAAATGTTAAAACCTAAAACTGTCAATCAAACCTGGAGATGTTCCCAGCTCCATGAGAACCTCTCAGATGTCTCTGAACACAGCTCCTCTCCTGAGCTGCTCCTCCACACGTGTCCATCTAGAAGCTGATCTCAAAGTGTGATGGAAACACTTTGTTCACATCTCCAGGTCACGTGACCTGACGTAGGGGTCACATGACCAGTTCCCTTCAGACCAGATGGACAGAGGAGGAGACTCCACTGTTTCTACATCTGATTCAAAGATCTAAGAAAACTATGTTCTGGACGTCCATCTTCCTCAGAGTGGAGGACCAGGACCACATGGTACCAGGGTTATTATGGGATGGAGCAGGACCACATGGTACCAGGGTTATTATGGGATGGAGCAGGACCACATGGTACCAGGGTTATTATGGGATGGAGCAGGACCACATGGCACCAGGGTTATTATGGGATGGAGCAGGACTACATGGTACCAGGGTTATTATGGGATGGAGCAGGACCACATGGTACCAGGGTTATTATGGGATGGAGCAGGACCACATGGTACCAGGGTTATTATGGGATGGAGCAGGACCACATGGTACCAGGGTTATTATGGGATGGAGCAGGACCACATGTTGCCAGGACAATGGGACTGATGGATATGAAATATTGAACTGAGGAGGAATACTACGGCTGTCTCTAATGTCTACATCGTGTGTGTGTGTGTGTGTGTGTGTGTGTGTGTGTGTGTGTGTGTGTGTGTGTGTAGGCGATGAACATGGTTCCTCTGCGTGACAACGCTCTGCAGGAGGAGCTCAACAAGCAGAACTCCAACGACACGCTGAGAGCCAAGTTCGCCACCCAGGCCAACACGGTTGGAGCGTACATCCAGTCCAAGATGGAGGTACCAGACGTCTGAGTGTGTGTGTTTGTGTGTGTGTCTGAGTGTGCGTGTTGGCAGGGC
Source organism: Karalla daura (assembly GCA_029224185.1). NCBI lineage: Eukaryota > Metazoa > Chordata > Actinopteri > Chaetodontiformes > Leiognathidae > Karalla > Karalla daura. The sequence goes on from CM055198.1 coordinate 25,027,192, forward strand.
ACTGATCTGTGTGTGTGTGTGTGTGTGTGTGTGTGGGTGTAGGAAATCGGGCGGATATCGATCGAGATGAACGGGACTCTGGAGGACCAGCTGACCAACCTGAAGGATTACCAGACCAGCATCATGTCCTACACACCTGAGATCAACACCCTGGAGAGCGACCACCAGCTCATCCAGGAGGCACTCATCTTTGACAACCAGTACACCTCCTACACCATGGAGGTACACACACACACACAGTGAGGGAGGGAGGGGGGGGCCTCAGAGCTTTATACACAGAAACGCACACAATGGTTGCATTTGTACATCAGCTCTGTTCTAACAGTGACGTAACATCACGTGGCAGCAGAAAGCAAATGACACATAGAACAGAATAGAGTAGAATAGTCTCTATTGTCCTTCTACTGTGGGTTACAACACTCCCCTCCCCCCCCCCCCCCCCCCCCCATCAGCACCTGCGTGTGGGCTGGGAGCAGCTGCTCACCACCATCGCCAGAACCATCAACGAGGTGGAGAACCAGATCCTGACCAGAGACGCTAAAGGAATCAGCCAGGAGCAGCTGTACGAGTACAGAGCCTCCTTCAACCACTTTGACAAGGTCCAAACACACACACTCACACACACTCACACTCTCACACACTCTCACACACACTCACACACACATACACACTCACACACTCACACACTCTCACACACACACACAGTCACAGTGACACAGGGCTCAGTGACTGACAGTCAGGCCCAGGTTTACTTCCGGTGGCTCTGCCAAGATCTGTGATGTTCCATGCCACCACAGGGGGCAAACACACTGCTACTGTAAACACACTGCTACTGTAAACACACTGCTACTGTAAACACACTGCTACTGTAAACACACTGTAAACACACTGCTACTGTAAACACACTGCTACTGTAAACACACTGTAAACACACTGCTACTGTAAACACACTGTAAACACACTGCTACTGTAAACACACTGCTACTGTAAACACACTGCTACTGTAAACACACTGCTACTGTAAACACACTGTAAACACACTGCTACTGTAAACACACTGCTACTGTAAACACACTGTAAACACACTGCTACTGTAAACACACTGCTACTGTAAACACACTGATACTGTAAACACACTGCTACTGTAAACACACTGATACTGTAAACACACTGCTACTGTAAACACACTGCTACTGTAAACACACTGATACTGTAAACACACTGTAAACACACTGCTACTGTAAACACACTGCTACTGTAAACACACTGCTACTCTGGAACTGGAACTCTGACCTCCACCTGCTGGTGGGAGGAGCATACCTTGGCCTTCAATCAAGACATGGAAGAAACCAAAAATATGTTCTAAACATTTATTCACTCATTCACTCATTCACTCATTCACTCATTCACTCATTCATTGTGGTTCCCAGTCCTGTTCATTCACGATACTCTTCATGACATCATCTGAACATCCAACATCTGTCTCTCTCTGTCCGTCTGTCTGTCTGTGTCTCTCTGTCTATCTCTCCGTCTCTCTCTCTGTGCCTGTCTCCTTCTGTCTCTCTGTCTTACTCTCTCTGTCTCTCTCTCTCTGTCTGTCTGTGTCTCTCTGTCTCTGTCTCTCTTTCTGTCCGGCTCTGTCTGTCTCTTTCTCTCTCCTTGGGTTCTCTGTTTCTCTCCCACCTCCACCTCCATCCCTCTGTTGTGATTGGTTGCCATGGTGACCTGCTGCTCTGTGATTGGCTGTGACCTCAGGACCACAGCGGGACGCTGATGGCTGAGGAGTTCAAGGCCTGTCTGATCAGTCTGGGCTACGACGTGGAGAACGACAAGACGGTAGGGGCAGCGCTCTGATTGGCTGCAGCAAGGAGGGGTCTGCTCTGATTGGCTGCAGCAAGGAGGGGTCTGCTCTGATTGGCTGCAGGGTCTGCTGCTCTGTGTCTGTTGGTCTGCTGCTGCTTTGCTGTCCTCTTTCTGTCTCTGAACTGTTTGTGCTTTTTAACCCCCCCCCCCCCCCCCCCCCACCGGCCTGTGCTGCTGTGCTGTGCCTCTACAGAAGCGTTCGGGTCAGATGGTGTCCGATGATTTCCGAGCTCTGCTCATTTCCACAGGAAACAGCCTGGTACTGCAGCTCCCCCATAACCACCCACACACCCCCATAACACCCCCCCACCCCCCCCCCCCACCACCCCCCACTCCCCATCCAGCTGAGCTGAGGTAGTCTGCAGCTCTCGTCCAGACGCTGCAGAAATATATTCAGACTTAAAAGTCTTAAAAAGTTGACAAATCAATTTGAAATGTAAGACTTCTCAAAATCTTAAATGTGATTGCATTAGGTATTAATTGTTGTTCCAGCTCAGTCCAGACAGTCTGACCATAACCAGTCTGACCATAACCAGTCTGACCATAACAGTCTGACCATAACCAGTCTGACCATAACCAGTCTGACCATAACCAGTCTGACCATAACAGTCTGACCATAACCAGTCTGACCATAACCAGTCTGACCATAACCAGTCTGACCATAACCAGTCTGACCATAACAGTCTGACCATAACCAGTCTGACCATAACCAGTCTGACCATAACCAGTCTGACCATAACCAATCTGACCATAACCAATCTGACCATAACCAATCTGACCATAACCAGTCTGACCATAACAGTCTGACCATAACAGTCTGACCATAACCAGTCTGACCATAACCAGTCTGACCATAACCAATCTGACCATAACCAATCTGACCATAACCAGTCTGACCATAACAGTCTGACCATAACCAGTCTGACCATAACCAGTCTGATTCTAACCAGTCTGACCATAGCCAGTCTGACTCTAACCAGTCTGACTCTAACCAGTCTGACTCTAACCAGTCTGACACTAACCAGTCTGACTCTAACCAGTCTGACCATAACCAGTCTGACTCTAACCAGTCTGACACTAACCAGTCTGACTCTAACCAGTCTGACACTAACCAGTCTGACCATAACCAGTCTGACTAACCAGTCTGACTCTAACCAGTCTGACACTAACCAGTCTGACCATAACCAGTCTGACTCTAACCAGTCTGACTAACCAGTCTGACACTAACCAGTCTGACTCTAACCAGTCTGATTCTAACCAGTCTGACCATAGCCAGTCTGACTCTAACCAGTCTGACTCTAACCAGTCTGACTCTAACCAGTCTGACACTAACCAGTCTGACTCTAACCAGTCTGACCATAACCAGTCTGACTCTAACCAGTCTGACACTAACCAGTCTGACTCTAACCAGTCTGACACTAACCAGTCTGACCATAACCAGTCTGACACTAACCAGTCTGACTAACCAGTCTGACTCTAACCAGTCTGACACTAACCAGTCTGACACTAACCAGTCTGACCATAACCAGTCTGACCATAACCAGTCTGACTAACCAGTCTGACACTAACCAGTCTGACTCTAACCAGTCTGACCATAACCAGTCTGACTCTAACCAGTCTGACTAACCAGTCTGACCATAACAGTCTGACCATAACCAGTCTGACACTAACCAGTCTGACTAACCAGTCTGACTCTAACCAGTCTGACTCTAACCAGTCTGACTAACCAGTCTGACTAACCAGTCTGACACTAACCAGTCTGACTAACCAGTCTGACTCTAACCAGTCTGACTCTAACCAGTCTGACTAACCAGTCTGACTAACCAGTCTGACACTAACCAGTCTGACTAACCAGTCTGACCAACCAGTCTGACCATAACAGTCTGACCATAACCAGTCTGACTCTAACCAGTCTGACTCTAGCCAGTCTGACCATAACCAGTCTGACTCTAGCCAGTCTGACACTAACCAGTCTGACTCTAGCCAGTCTGACCATAACCAGTCTGACTAACCAGTCTGACCATAACCAGTCTTCCTGGAGAACCACTGAGAGTCCCTGGTTGTTGGTGTATTTCTGTAACTTTCCCTTTGGTTTCATTGGTTGTGTGGAGCTTTGATCCTCCAGCTGATCTGAGGTCTGTTGTTGGGTTGTCTGTGGATCTCCTCCTGGTTGGTTCTGCTTCACTAACATCCAAGTTAGCAAAACAAACATGTTCAAACCACAATGAACAAACTCTCCTCTTCAGTAATCAGAACAGTTCACCTGTAGAGGTGAAGCTGCAGACGGCCTCAGACACACCTGCTCGCCTCGCCTGCCTCCTCACAGACGTGTGTGTGTGTGTGTGCGTGGTTTGCTCTGGGCTTCATCTTTCATTCTCATCTGTCTTGTGCTCATTTTCTCAATGCGTGTGTGTTGGGTTAACCTGCCCCCCCCCCCCCTTGCCAGGGCGACTCTGAGTTTGCTCGCATCATGGGCATCGTGGACCCCAACGGCAGCGGGGCCGTCACCTTCCAGGCCTTCATCGACTTCATGTCCAGAGAGACCACCGACACAGACACGGCCGACCAGGTCATCGCCTCCTTCAAGATCCTGGCAGCAGACAAGGTCAGAAGCCAACCTGACCCAAGACCTAAGACCCTGACCTAAGACCCTGACCTAAGACCCTGACCTAAGACCCTGACCTAAGAACCTGATCTAAGACCAACCTGACCTAAGACCCTGATCTAAGACCAACCTGACCTAAGACCCTGATCTAAGACCAACCTGACCTAAGACCCTGATCTAAGACCAACCTGACCTAAGACCTAAGACCCTGATCTAAGACCAACCTGACCTAAGACCTAAGACCCTGATCTAAGACCAACCTGACCTAAGACCCTGATCTAAGACCAACCTGACCTAAGACCCTGATCTAAGACCAACCTGACCTAAGACCTAAGACCCTGATCTAAGACCAACCTGACCTAAGACCCTGACCTAAGACCAACCTGACCTAAGACCTCAACTTCAACTTTATTTGTTCGCCAGTTCATAACAGAAGTTATCTCGAGGCACTTTACAAGGAGCAACAAAGAGACCAAGAGGAGGGTGAGAAGATAGAGGGAACATGAACCTGATCCACACCACAGAGAGAACAGAGAAGATAGAGCTCAATGTGCCGGGGACCCCGGTAGACTCAACCTAGAGCAGCTTATCTAGGATTGAAGGTCTATGAAGGTCTATGTGTAGGCTCTGTAGGCTCTCAGTGACCTGTAGCCAGTAGAGAGGAGCAGTAGTCCAGCCTGGAGGTACCAGAGGCTGGACCAGCTGCTGCATGGAGGGAGGAGGAGCCTCATGTTAGTGATATTGTGGAGGTGGAAGTAGGCAGTCTGTGAGATAAACTTTACGTGGGAGCTAAAAGACAGGTCTGGATCCAAGCTAACACCTAGGTTCTTTATGGTGGTGGCAGAGGGAGTAGCAGATCTATTTTGTAGAGCTATGGCGTCAGATATAGAGTCAGGTAGGTGTTTTGGACCTATGAGCAGTAACTCTGTTTTTACAGAGTTCAGAAGGAGGAAATGATGGGTCCTCCAGGCCTTAATGTCATCAAGGCAGGACTGAAGCTGCTGTAGACGGTTGATAGATAGATATAACTGAGAGTCATCAGCGTAACAGTGGAAATCTATAGAGTGACTCCTGATGATATCACCTAGAGGGAGCATATATACAGAGAAGAGAACTGGACCGAGCACAGATCCTTGTGGAACCCCGTGGCTGACTTTAGTGGGTGGAGGTTGGTTATCACTGACACAAACAAACTGATATGGGTCTGAAAGATAGGACCAGAACCAGTCTAAAGCAGAGCCTCTGATTCCAAGCTGATATTCAGTCTCCTTAGTAAGATCTGGTGGATCAACTGGATCAAAAGCAGCACTGAGATCTAACAAGACAAGCACTGAAACAAGACCCTGGTCAGACGCCATTAAGAGGTCATTAGTGACTTTAACCAGTGCAGTCTCAGTGCTAGGATTCATTCTAAAACCAGACTGGAAGCACTCAGATAAACTATTGTTATTGAGGTGTTCACAGAGCTGGTTGGTAATGATTCTCTGTAGGATTTTTGAGATGAAGATGAGATTAGAGATCAGCCTGTAGTTCACTAGAGTTCCTGGATGGAGGGACGGTTTCTTCAGGAGGGGTTTGATTATTGTAACTTTGAACTTAAGAGGAACGTAACCTGTTGTTAGGGACAGGTTGATGAGGTCCAGTAAAGAAGTGGTGATTAAAGGCAGCACTTCCTTTAACAGCTCAGTGTTAATGTGGTCGAGGAGGCAGGTCGATGATTTAGAGGAGGAGATGATAGTGGTCAGCTGATGCAGGTCAATGGGGTCAAATGGGGTGTGGGGCCTGGCTGCCAGATCGCTAAGCCTGGCCTCCACCCTGACCAATAAACTACAGTGCTTAGGGGAAGTCATTGCTAACGGGCTAAAGCTAACAGCGCTACGGGAGCGAGGGTGATGAAAGACACTAGGAGTGGTGTAGGAAGCGGGTCAGGGAGAGAGCAGGACCCAAAGACAGGATAGAGTGCTGGAGTAGCTCACACAAGATGATTATATGGTGGGAAATCAAAGAAAAGACACAAAGGATAGGAGCAGAAAGTGAAGCAGTGCTGTAGGCAGGAAGTGACGCTTACTGGACGTGACGAGAAGGAACCAACCAGAGGAAACATCAACGCTGATCAAAGACCGTGGCTGTGGTTGACTCCCTCCACCTGTCGGGTGCTGCTAGCGTTATGCTAGGTTTGTAGTGGTGGTGTTGTCTGATGTTCCTCCTCCTCCTGTTCCTCCTCAGAACTTCATCACGGCTGAGGAGCTGCGTCGGGAGCTCCCCCCCGACCAGGCCGAGTACTGCATCGCCCGCATGGCGCCGTACGGCGGGCCGGACGCCGTCCCGGGGGCGCTGGACTACATGTCCTTCTCCACAGCGCTGTACGGAGAGAGCGACCTGTAGAAGGGGGCGGAGCCTGAGGCTGGCAGCAGCAGTGTCTCAGAGAGGGGGGGGGGCAGGGAAGGGGGGGTTTGGGGGGGGGCACAAGCTAATCTAATACTTATGAAAAGTTTTGTTTATTTTTCTCTTCTTGCAGAGGCTTTGGAGGGGGCGGGGCTGGAGGGGGCGGGGCTGGAGGGGGCGGGGTTTGTGTTTTAGATCCTAGAGACTTGTGCTGCGTGCCGGAGTCACATGACTTATTTACCCATAATCTCCTCCTCCCTCCCTCCCTCCTCCTCCTCTAACGTTCCTCCTTCATTTCTGGGGCAGGGGGCGGGGCCATGGCTGGGGGCGGGGCCATGGCAGGGGGCGGGGCCATGGCTGGGGGCGGGGCTGTACATACTTATTTTCAGCGTGGGCAACGACACACACACACTGACACAGACGCAGTGGAGCATTGATCACAGGCTTTGCGTTAGGCCGAGTAGAAGTGACAAGGTCATGATAATTGATAATCGATCAATAATTTAACACCGATTGACTCGCAGACAGGAAGTGATCTGCTGCTGCGCCCCCTGCTGCTCGTCCTCGTTAGCGTTAACGCTTCTTCATCTTCATCTTCCATTAATTATAAGCTGCACATTTAATTAACAGTTCCAGTAAACCTCTCACACACACACACACACACAGTGTGAGACAGTACCTGATAGTGTGTGTGTGTGTGTGTGTGTGTGTGTGTGTGTGTGTGTGTCACCATGGTGACGCAACAGCAGATCAGATCCAATCAGAGTAAAAGAAATTTCAAGAAATTATGAAAAGTGCTAAAACTGGATCCACCTGTTGGTTCACTCCGCCCCCTCCCTCCCTCCCCCACCCCTCCCTCCCCCACCCCTCCCTCCCTCCCCCACCCCCACCCCCCAGGGAATGAAAGGGGATGGAACGTGGGGGGGGGGGGGGGTTATTCCATTAACAGTAAATAAAGAAAAGGAAATCGAACAAAAAAAAACTATGCAAACATTGATGGGGGCACTGTCAGGGAGGACATGATGGGGGGACTCGGACCAAACGCTTGTTTCTTCTTCTTCTTTTCTTTCTCTTTTTCCTGTGAGTTTGGAGCGAAGTGAACTCTGGAACGTGTGATTTTCCTTTTTTTGTACTCTTTAATATCAAAGTGTCTCTGCTGTAGTGGAAACTGCGACGCTTCTGTCTGATCAGTGAGTTCACAAAGCACACATAAAGTTTCCTTACAAAACACCACACGCCTCCTGGACTCCCTCTGTCGGTGTGTGCGTGTGCGTGTGCGTGTGTGTGTGTGTGTGTGCGTTGGACAGCTCCCTGGTTCACGCTGTGAATGTTTCAACTTGTAAAGTTCTAAATATATAAATTATGAATTAAGACGATGGAGCCGCTTTGAATCCAAAGCGGATGACACAACTTCATAGGTCAATTTGTGGCAGCTCGACCAATCAGAGGCCAAGGATCTACCAGTCAGCCTGTGATGGTGAATTCAGTGATCAAAGGGGGAAAGTCCTGCCACTCAGCAGCCATCTTGGTCAGGTCTGCCCCCAGGAGAGCAGGCCGTGGATGTGTAAGAGCTGGATCCAGACATGGCGGCCCATCCCTCCCTGTGGATGCTGCCTGGCTCAGCCGCTCCTCCTCTCTCCTCCTCCTCATGGACCCTGAGAGCGTGTGCAGTACAGTCACTCCCATCAGCAACACGGGACCATGAACCAGTCCGTGTTGGGGAGAACACGCATGCTGTGAGAGAGCATGTGACCTGCTGGGACGTCACGCTGTGCTGGGAAACTGTTCTCTGGCTTTTCTGTCTTTAACATTCTTATGATCCATGAAACGTCCATGAATTAAACATGTGCACTACAGAGATCAGTAGTGATCTGAGTCTGCAGCTGAGGGTCCTGTCAGCAGGTCTACAGCGTCTCTGCTGCTGCTACTGCTGCAGTTCCAGGGTTGACCGCTGGGGGACATCAGCTGGCCGGCAGAGGGGCGCCTGTCCAGGTCTGATAAAACATCCATGTTCGGAACGAATCTTTTCTGTCTGTGGTTAAGCTGCCTGAGTTTATGCAGCTGCCTCCATGTGGCGAGAGAAGGAACTGCATGGACATGAACGAATCGCTCACTGAGGACTTCACTGCGAGTCACACTGAGCGACACATCACTCCTGAGCGCTCTGCCTGCGTCTGTGTCTGCGTCTGTGCCGCGTCTGGTCCTGTGGCTGGACTAGCGACACGTGACCTCCAGAAAAACTCTCAGAACATTTACTCACACGCATTTGGTCACACGCACGCTCCTCTGACACGGATGCGTATTTGCACACTGACACACGTTCACACGGACGCTCCTGCCGTAGTTGTATGGCACAGACAACCTCGCTGCAGTGCGGCTGATCAAGTAGGACAATACAGCATAATCATGCACAGTAGCTGCAGCACATCAGGTCAGTTCTGTTACTTTAGTTTTGGCATTTCGACATTTTAAACAAGCAGATTAGGACACTTTTCATTATATCATTAGGTACAGTCATTAAACACAACTATACACAACTTATTTTAACTTTTAACTTATTTAGAACACTGCCCGGAACAGATAGGATGGACTCTCCAGGCGTAATCTGCGCAGAAACAAGTAACTTCACAGTCACTTTCCTTGCCTTCTAGGCTGGAAAGGTGCCAGAGGGGCGCACATCATTAACCAATGAATTTTAAGTTTGAAAAAGCTTTGCTTGTCTGATGCCACATTACTAAAAAAGTCAAGAGGACCCTGATCTCACAGTTCCCTCAATCCTTCAAGCGGTAATAAAGTGTTTTTATTGCTGTAGTTGTTTCCTTTGGGATCATCTCTCCTCCTGGAGGTGGTCCGGTGCGTCTACATCCACATGCTCAGAGCATCACTCAGTCTTGTGTACCGTCTTTACAGATCAGTCTCCTACATCCAAACATGTTGCCAAATTCCTGTATTGGTTGAAAGTGGGTCTGAAGAGCAGTTAATGTATCACATTAAAATGGTCTGTTACAGATACCTGCTCTGGCTCTCCTGTCGTCAGTGAGGACGCATTACGTAATTGGATGGATTGTCAGTCCTGGATACCGGACTAAATATCCCGGCCCATTCAATCCTATCCATGCTCCCTTCCTGCTGTCTGACTGCAGAGCATGATTGCACACATTTATGGTTGGATGTACACTTGGAATCCAGGTGCATTGTGGGATACATTAAGTGCCCTTATTCTCGTTCACTAGGCATTATACGCTTCCTAAAATGGCGTCCACCTGATGTAAGGCCCTATGTTGGGTTAGGAAGTGGTTTCAGACACTGCACTAAGTACAGACAAGCTCACGTTCAACTGACCCAGGCCTCCCTCATAAGAGCTCTAGGTATTAATGTGTCATTAGAATAATCATAATGATCTAAGATCAGCCCTGAATAATCTAAATGGAGAGAATACCCTTAGCAAAAAGTATGATTATAAGTTAGAATACTACAGACCATGCGTAATACTTTTCATACACGCATCTATATACTATCAATGTACTTGGTGACTGCAGAAACACGACAGAAACTCAGGTTGATCAGGGAGAAGAGTCAGAGAACTCACAGCTGGGACTAGCTGCCCAGTTAACCAGCCTAGGTGCCACAGGATAGGTGCAAATGGGCAGGGAGCAGAAATATATGACGTCACAGAGTCTCAGCGTGTGTGAGAGGTGGTGAACCAACAGGGGGAGCTGTGGCTCCAGGAACACACACACACACACACACACACACAGATGAGTAGCTGAGAGAGAGGGAGCAGGCGGCCGAGCTCGGATATGTAACTGTTATGAATTAAACATGAACTGCAGCATTGAAATGAATGTGATAGTAGTGGTTTCTGTGTGTGTGTGTGTGTGTGTGTGTGTGTGTGTGTGTGTGTGAGACCCAGGGCAACACACTGAGTATGACCAACAACAGAGGGGATGCCAGCAGGTCTCCATCAATCTGCCAAATTATCAGATTAGGAGCCACACACACACATACACACACACTGGGATTAATCTATAATTCATCCAGTAAATCCAAGCACGCTGTTTTCCCCCTTACTGCATCTTGGACTCATGAGGTCAGACTGATGGTGTGGACTGACACACACACACACACACACACACACACACACACACACACAGTGTGAGCTAGTTGTGGTGGTGGTGGGGGGGGGGGGGGGGAGGAGCAGAAACTGAGCTTTGGGCCTGATGTTGAGGGACGTGAACCGTGTGGATGCAGCTCCTTCTCGTCTCCCGTTAATCAGACTGATTGGATTTCCCAGAATACACCGCTGCTGATCTATTGATGACCTGTCTGTTGGGGGGTTTGGGGGGGGGGGGGGGGGGGGGGGGGGGGGGGGGGGGGTGAGACGATGAGCAGCACCTCCACCTGTCGCCACAAGGGGGCGCAGTGCCACAGCGTGATTCAGGCTCTGCTGCACCTCCTCCTCCTCCTCCACAAACGGTCCTGCTGCCTGACAGTGACCCCACCTCATGTCACACACACTGTCCCACAGTGTCCCCCCTCTCTCTCTGTCTCTCTCTCTGTCTCTCTCTCTTCTCACACACACACACACACACACCACACTCACTGTCTGCCCCTTCTTTCCACGCTGCCTCAGTAACACGATCACAGAGCTGCATCACGTGTTGACACGCATGTGATGCAGGGAAACACACATCTGTGTCAGGTATATGCCTGTGTGTGTGTGTGAGAGAGAGAGGAGAGAGAGAGGGCGAGGCCTCTTACTGCACCCCCACCACCACATACAAACACACCTTGCTCCTCATGGACCTGCTGCAGGAAGATCAGAGAAGGTGTGTGTGTGTGTGTGTGTGTGTGTGTGTGTTGGCGGGCGGGGGGGGGGGCTGTCCTCCCTGAACACTGATTTACAGTTTTGGCGTCTGATTGGCTGACTGCTCTTCCTGTCTGCTGGCTCCAGCAAAGCCTGTGATAGGTTGCTGCGGCTGGAGGTGATGAAGGTCTGAGCCAAGGTCCAACTGTCTGCTCCTCCATCAGCCTCCTCCTCCTCCATCTCTCCTTCCTCTTCCTTCCTTCTCTCTTTATCTCCTTCCCTCTCTCCTCCTCTCACTTCTCCTTCTGCTCTTTCCTCCTTTCCAGCTTCCATCTCTCCTTCCTTCCCCTCCTCCTCTCCTTATTTCCTCTGTCCTCCTCCCCCCTCTCCCCTCCCCTGTGGACGGCCGCTCCTCAGCTCCGCCCGAGAGAGCGAGAGACTGTGTGTGTGTGTGTGTGTGTGTGTGTGTGTGTGTGTGTGTGTGTGTGTGTGTGCGTGCGTGTGCGTGTGTGTGTGTTTGTGTATGTATGTGAAAGAGAGAGAGCAGTCAGTCGGATGTGTGGAGCAGCAGCAGGCGGAGGAGGAGCAGCCTCATCAGTCCTTTCTCTACTCCTCAGTCTCCGGTTCTGACTCCGTCATGTCTGCGTCCTCGGGACCGAACCTACGCTAGAATTCACGGTAAGAGACTCTCTCTCTTCTCTCTTCTCCTCTCTACTCCTCTCCACCTCCTCTCTCTGTCTCGCTCCGGGACTCCCCCGGTGTCTGTTCAGAGCTGAACCGGCACCGGGACTCCCTCCGTCTCCATCAACATCCAGATGAGCTGCTGTGGTTCAGATGACCCGGACCAGCTGGCCTGGATGATCTGGACCAGAGCTGACCTGCATCTGATGGATGGATGGTCTGAGATGATGGATAGATGATGTTGGATGTTTTTGGTCTGGATCAGATCAGACAGGAACTCCTCCCTGAGCTGCTCTCAGCATGTTAATGGATGATGGACCGAGAGATGGTCGGATGTTGGATAAGCTATTGGATAATCGGTGGTTGGACTATAAGTGGTTGGATGAGTGGTTGGACTATCAGTGGTTTGATGCGTAGTAGTTGGATGAGTGGTTGGACTATCAGTGGTTGGATGATCAGTGGTTGGATGAGTGATTGGATGATCAGTGGTTGGATGAGTGGTTGGATAATCAGTGGTCAGATGAGTAGTTGGATGATCAGTGGTTAGATTATCAGTGGCTGGATGAGTAGTTGGACTATCAGTGGTTGGATGAGTGATTGGATGAGTGGTTGGATGATCAGTGGTTGGATGATCAGTGGTTGGATGAGTGGTTGGATGATCAGTGGTTGGATGAGTAGTTGGACTATCAGTGGTTGGATGAGTGATTGGATGAGTGGTTGGATGATCAGTGGTTGGATGATCAGTGGTTGGATGAGTAGTTGGACTATCAGTGGTTGGATGAGTGGTTGGATGAGTGATTGGGATGAGTGGTTGGATGATCAGTGGTTGAATGAGTGGTTGGATGATCAGTGGTTGGATGAGTGGTTGGATGATCAGTGGTTGGATGAGTGGTTGGATGATCAGTGGTTGAATGAGTGGGTGTATGCTCAGGTTGGATGAGTCAAGTGCATGAGATGGTGTTGGATGGTGCTGGGTGATGATAGATGTGTTGGATGTGTTGGATGATGATGGATGTGTTGGATGATGTTGGTGTGTGGATGTGTTGGATGTGTTGGATGGTGTTGGATGTGTTGGATGATGTTGGATGTGTTGGATGTGTTGGATGTGTTGGATGGTGATAGATGTGTTGGATGATGATAGATGTGTTGGATGTGTTGGATGGTGTTGGATGTGTTGGATGGTGTTGGATGGTGATAGATGTGTTGGATGATGATAGATGTGTTGGATGATGATGGATGTGTTGGATGTGTTGGATGGTGTTGGATGGTGTTGGATGGTGTTGGATGTGTTGGATGGTGGTAGATGTGTTGGATGGTGTTGGATGGTGATAGATGTGTTGGATGGTGATAGATGTGTTGGATGATGATAGATGTGTTGGATGGTGTTGGATGATGATAGATGTGTTGGATGGTGATAGATGTGTTGGATGATGATAGATGTGTTGGATGATGATAGATGTGTTGGATGGTGATAGATGTGTTGGATGTGTTGGATGGTGTTGGATGGTGATAGATGTGTTGGATGATGATAGATGTGTTGGATGATGATGGATGTGTTGGATGTGTTGGATGGTGTTGGATGGTGTTGGATGACGATAGATGTGTTGGATGGTGTTGGATGGTGTTGGATGATGATAGATGTGTTGGATGATGATAGATGTGTTGGATGATGATAGATGTGTTGGATGGTGTTGGATGTGTTGGATGGTGTTGGATGGTGATAGATGTGTTGGATGGTGTTGGATGTGTTGGATGACGATAGATGTGTTGGATGATGATGGATGTGTTGGATGATGATAGATGTGTTGGATGATGATAGATGTGTTGGATGATGATAGATGTGTTGGATGATGATAGATGTGTTGGATGGTGTTGGATGTGTTGGATGTGTTGGATGGTGATAGATGTGTTGGATGGTGTTGGATGTGTTGGATGACGATAGATGTGTTGGATGATGATAGATGTGCTGGATGGTGTTGGATGATGATAGATGTGCTGGATGGTGTTGGATGGTGTTGGATGACGATAGATGTGTTGGATGGTGTTGGATGGTGTTGGATGACGATAGATGTGTTGGATGGTGTTGGATGGTGTTGGATGATGATAGATGTGTTGGATGTGCTGGATGGTGCTGGATGATGATGGATGTGATTGACAGCAGCTCCTCCTCCTGCTCCTCCTGCTCCTCCTGCTCCTCCTTCAGATTCATTGTTAAATTTCACTGGCCTGACTCAGGAGAGACATGTGGGAGAAACTGTGTGTGTGTGTGTGTGTGTGTGTGTGTGTGTGTGTGTGTGTGTGTGTGTGTGTGTGTGTGTGTGTGTCCTGTTGCTTCTGTTCCATCTTTGATTTTAGTATCAAAATAGTTTCTGCATCAGTGTCAAGTTTTAATGGGGGGGGCTTCCCTCCTCTCTACCCCCCTCTGATCGTGGTCAAGGGTCTGTGCTCTTCTTCTTCTGTGGTTTATGGCTGAGAGAGGAACAACAACAACAACAACAACAACAACAACAACATTACCATCATGATCAGCAGCTTGAGCCTCTGAGGAGCTGCTGCCTCTCTATTGGCTGATTATTCATTAATGCTCCTGCTTCCTCTCTGCTGCACTGCTTCCTCCGCTGAACCGTCTCCCTCCTGCTTCTTTTCTCCTCCTCCTCCTCCTCCTCCTCCTCCTCCTCCTCCTCCTCCTCCTGTGATATCACAGCTGATGATGTTCAGTATCTCCATGGAAACGCAGTCAGTGATTGATCAGTGACAGTTATTGTGCGCCTTTGAAAACTTTCATTCATTGAACCAATGAGACACTAGCACCTC
Organism: Karalla daura; assembly: GCA_029224185.1. Lineage (NCBI taxonomy): Eukaryota > Metazoa > Chordata > Actinopteri > Chaetodontiformes > Leiognathidae > Karalla > Karalla daura. The sequence goes on from CM055198.1 coordinate 25,042,347, forward strand.
CTCCTCCGCCTCCTCATTGTCTTCCTCCTCATCCTCCCTTCTGTAGAGAGATACGTTTAATAACACCAAGCCTGACAAATCTGAGGATGAGCAAAAACAAACCACCTCCTTGTTGTGTGTGTGTGTGTGTGTGTGTGTGTGTGTGTGTGGCTCCACAGGGAGGCAGACATCGTCTGCATGTTTCCTCCTTAATTCCTCAGTCTTTCATCCATCCATCATCACATCATGTCTTCCTCTCATCTCCTCCTGTCCTCCTCCTCTCCTCCTCCTGCTCTGCTCCTCCTGCTCTCCTCCTTCTCCTCTCAGTGGTTGTCTGTCTGTCTCCTCTTCATCTTCATCTTTTTTCTCCATCTCTGCACCTCTACCTGTCTGACCACAGCAAAGTGATGGAGAGTCGTCTGATCATCCATGAGAGTGGAGCCAATCAGAGCTCAGCCTACCTGCGGTTGCCAGATCAGCATTAAGGAGCCAGGTCTGAGCAGGAGCAGAGCATAAGATTCCCCCAGCTGCAAACAGGAAGTAGAACAGACTGAGCTGTGATGGAACCAGAGCTCATAGCTTCTATGTTAGCAGAAGAACAGGAGGAGCTCTGCTCCAGGTCAGATGACATCATCACTCAGGCATGTGGAGGGAAACACGCAACACTGCACACGTTAGCCTGCGTTAACCTGCAGCCATGTCAGCAGGTCCACACGTCTGAACAGGGAAGATAAGTGATGCAGAGCACACACACACACACACACACACACACACACACACACACACACACACACACACACACACACACACACATACACACACACACACACACACACACACATACACACACACACACTCAGATCTAACTCAACAGATTGCTGCTCAGATTTTAGACGTGGGAAACAGTGCCTGCTGAGATGGCCGAACTGCAGCCAGACAACGCCCATCACACACACACACGCACACACACACACACACACACACACACACACACACACCCCAACAGTCCACCCACGCACAGGCACTGATCTGAGTCCATGAACTGTGCCACCAGCTGTCCCCCTATTGGCTGCTGTCACCATGTAAGAGGTGTGTGTGTGACTGTGTAGGACTGTGTGTGTGTGTGTGTGTGTGTGAGTGTGTGTGGTCCTCCTGTCACTCACTCTCTCTCACATTAGCATCCTGTCATCCAGAGTCTCATCAAACACAGACGAGCTGCATGTTTCATCCATCGCTCTCGAGGCAGTGTGTGTGTGTGTGTGTGTGTGGGGGGGGGGGGGGGGGGGGGGGGGGGGGGGGGGGGGGGCTCAGCAGCTGCTGCAGCTTGCTGTGATGAATTGAAATTCTCGGGCGTCTCCTCGTCTCTGCAGCGTCTCTCAGACTGAAGCTGCTGCAGCGACCCCCTGCCCAGCGGTCGACACGCTGAGCCTTGCGGTTCAATCACAGCCACACACACACACACAGCCACACACACACACACACACACACACACACACACACACACACTGTTGTGTTGGGCTCTGGTTGGTAGTGAAGCAGTTTTAGCATCAACCTGCCATCTATATCCTATGACTGTGACTCCGCCTCCACGGTCTGACAGACCTGGACTCATCAGAGACGGTTGAACCAGAATCTCTGCATTCATCTCCCACTCATCAGCTGCAGCACATACAACAAGACGACGGATGGTGGGATGAAAGAGTGACAAGTGAGAGGCACACATACACATCTGGTCCTGGTCCTGGTCCTGGTCCTGGTCCTGGTCCTGGTCCTGGTCCTGGTCCTGGTCCTGGTTCTGGTCCTGGTCCTGGTCCCGGTTTACTGAGCAGTAAACCAGTGCTACATGAAGTGCCTCTCAGAGCGGCAGTAGTGTGTGTGTGCAGCTCATACTAATCAAAGTGTAGCTGAAGTGTAGCTGTGGTATAGGATGAGCATGAACATGTAAACTTCTC
>CM055198.1:25054277-25061777 GCA_029224185.1 Karalla daura
CTCAACCTTTTCTTTCTGTGACTGTTGTACTGAGTCAACGCCTGATGGATCTTCTGAGGTTCTGAGGACTTTGTTCAGCAGCGGAGCTTCTCTCACTGAGAACCATCAGGTCTGGAGGATGTCTCCAGCCTGCTCCAGCTGAGATGAAGAGGTGTCTTCATGGTGAAGGTTGAGGTGGAGATGGAGCTTCTTTCTGCCTCAGTCATCATGGGAAACATCAACTCTGTGTCCAACCAGAGAGATGAGCTGGAGATACTGGTGGAGACTCAGAGAGGAGAACAGTCCTGGAGAACATCCAGCCAGGACACCCTCCATGTGGAGTTCTCCATGGAGCTGCTGCTGGATCCAGACTGAACATCCTGAGGCTCTTTGATAAGATCAGGAGACCTCAGTCATGTTCCTGATGGATCCACTGGGATGTGGTGGAGAGATGAAGCTCTGGAGATGTTGGAGTCCATTCTGAACAACTGGGACCATCATAACACCTGGATGGAGCAGAACATGGAGGTGGAGGAAGGAGATCCTCTGGACCTGCAGCCATCAGGCTGTAGTTGTACTGATGGTGGAGGAGCTGCAGACACATTTACCCTCAGGATCTATCAGGTCACTCCTGGTCCTACCTGCGTGTCACACATCTGCTCTAACGTGTTCATGCAGCTCATCATTTATCTCCAGGTCGTCAACTCATATCTTTGACCCTCAGGCTGAAGCATGTCTGAAGCTCTGGGGTCAACACTGTGTGTGTGTGTGTGTGTGTGTGTGTGTGTGTGTGTGTGTGTGTGTGTGTGTGTGTGTGTGTGTGTGTGTGTAGGAGAAGGAAGTGACCATCACGATGCCTAACGGGGAGACGTCAGTGGCGACCGTTCGTATCTGGAATGAAACCGTGTCCAACCTGACGCTGATGGCCCTGGGCTCCAGCGCCCCTGAGATCCTGCTGTCAGTCATAGAGGTACACACACACACACACACACACACACACACACACACACAGTCCTCTCTTTTTCTTCAGAGAACATTGTCTGCCCCCCCCCTCCAGGTGTGTGGGCATGGGTTCAAGGCCGGGGAGCTGGGTCCAGGAACCATTGTGGGCAGCGCCGCCTTCAACATGTTTGTGATCATCGGGATCTGCGTGTGGACCATTCCCAACGGAGAATCCCGGAAGATCAAACACCTGCGGGTGTTCTTCATCACCGCCTTCTGGAGCATCTTCGCATACATCTGGCTGTACCTCATCCTGTCCATCATCACGCCCGGCGTGGTGGAGGTGAGGGACCAGGAGACGCTCAGCTCATCTTCACCAGTCAAACACAGTTTCATTCATGCTTGATGTTTGGCTCATGTTTGTGTTTGGGCTTCACAAACAGCCAATACTAAATGATGGTATTATTAGAATCATTGGATCCTGCTGGTCTCTGGGGTCTTAATAAGTACAGGTTGATAGAGAAGCACTCACAGGTAGAGTCCCTGCTTGTGACCAAAGGTATTTTAATTAACTTTACCTTTGGATTCATTGATTCTGTGGAGCTTTGTTCCTGCTGGAAATGGAGACAAGCTCTGAAGGTTTTGATAACTGAATCATGAAGTGTAATAAGAACGAGTATTTTTATGCAAAACGTTACTCAAGTAAATGCTGCTACCCAGCTCTGGGGATGATGTGAAAGAACATTGCACACAGAGCAAACACTGACAGCAACAAAACAATGAAGCTGAAGAACAGGATGATGGTGTGTGTGTGTGTGTGTGTGTGTGTGTGTGTGTGTGTGTGTGTGTGTGTGTGTGTGTGTGTGTGTGTGTGTGTGTGTGTGTGTGCAGGTGTGGGAGGCCCTGGTGACCCTGCTCTTCTTCCCGGTGTGTGTGCTGCTGGCCTGGGTGGCTGACCGTCGCCTCCTCTTCTATAAGTACATGGGGAAACGTTACCGCCAGCGCCACGGCGTCGTCGTGGAGACGGAGGGCGACCTGTCTCCCGTTGCCAAGGGGATGGAGATGATGGACGGGAAGTTCCCACCACGGGGTGGGGCCATCGTCCCCGCGGAGAACTGTGGGGGCGGAGCCCTGGAGGGAGGCCCCGGGGCCCCAGCCAATAGTATGGGAACAGCAGGCGGCACCACGGCAACGGTCCCCAGGGGCAACCTGCCCAACTCCAACAGCACCACGGTAACCATGGAGAACAGCCGGGAGCTGGACGAGAGCCGCAAGGAGGTGAGAGACACAGGGAGGAGGAGGAGGAGGAGGAGGAGGAGGAGGAGGAGGAGGGAGGAGGTGTGGAGCCTCAGGTCCAGCCTGTGTGTTCATGTGCAGCGTGCTCCTCTCCCCCTGCAGGTGATCAGGATCCTGAAGGAGCTGAAGCAGAAATACCCCGACAAGGAGCTGGACCAGCTGGTGGAGCTGGCCAACTACTACGCTCTGCTGCACCAGCAGAAGAGCAGAGCCTTCTACCGCATCCAGGTCTCTCTCTCACACACACACACACACACACACACACACACACACTCACACACACACACACACAGACACACACACACACACACACACACACACACAGAGCATTGATTCATCGTGATTTTGGCATCATAAGGGGAAAAAAAACATGTTGACATTCTTCATACGACCTCCTATGACTCCCTACGAACGTTCTAGTCTCCAGACTATGACTTTGATCTGAGGCTACAGTGATGGTAGAGTGTGTCATTGAACACTGGTATAGAACAGAATCACCTGGTCACACCTGTTTTAACCCCGCCCCCTGTCCTCTCTCCAGGCGACCCGGATGATGATCGGAGCTGGTAACGTCCTGAAGAAGCATGCGGCCGACCACGCCCGGCGGACGGCCGTCACCGACGAGGAGGTGCCAGAGGAGGACGACATGGGGACCTGCAGCCACATCTCCTTCGAGAGCGCTCACAGTCAGTGCATGGAGAACTGTGGAATCCTGACGCTGGCTGTGGTCTGCCAAGGTACCAACCTCTGACCCCTGACCTCTGACCCCTGACCTCTCAGTTTCTGTCAGTGCTCACTGTCTGGTTGCTGCTCCTCAGGGGGTCTGGGAGAGAACACTTTCTACGTAGACTACAGGACCGAGGACGGCTCGGCCAACGCCGGCTCAGACTACGAGTACAGCGAGGGGACACTGGTGTTCAAACCTGGAGAGACACGCAAAGAGATCAAGGTGAGAAGAACCATGTCCCCCCATGTCTGATTCTGGAACTTCAGGGAGAACTTAGGATCTTAGAACAACAAAGGCCTCAGCTGCCACTCAGAACTGGGAGTGACTCTTCTTCCATTTGACCTGCCAGGATCTAGAACTAAACACCTCCACCATCACGGAGATGAAACCACTGTCCTATGACTTCTATGTTAATGCCAGAGAATACTCTTTGTTACTCTTTGTTCACAGCTGCCTCAAAGTTTAACCCTGTTGTTGGGGTATTTGGGAACTTTCACTATATTATATCAAACTGAATTACACAAACACACTGCTGATGAACTACTCAGACGAGCTTGGAACTGCAGACTTTCTGTGCACAAGCGGATCTCACTGATGATCAACAGGATAAATGATGAATTTCACCTCCTTCCTTCAATGATAGGAACGAACATTGCAGAATTCCTGATTATGTACCGTTATGGCTGTGCTGTAAAACAAGTCCACTAACTCTAAATTATTAAATCTGACACTGTCTTTTCTTCTTGTATTTTTGTCAATAAAATGTTAGAATCCTTAAAAATAATTCAATATTCCATGAAGTTTTGTTCAGATGTTGATGGTTTCTGAGGATTGACGTCATTGCTGAACCTCCTGTGTCTCCAGGTCGGGATCATCGATGACGACATCTTCGAGGAAGACGAGCACTTCTTCGTCCGTCTGCTGAACCTGCGCGTGGGCGACGCCGAGGGCATGTTTGAGAGCGACGAGGTGGGGGCCGCCCCCAAAGCCCGGCTGGTGGAGCCGCTGGTGGCCACCGTCACCATCCTGGACGACGACCACGCCGGCATCTTCACCTTCAGCGAGCGCATGGTGCGCGTCAGCGAGAGCGTGGGCACCATGGAGCTGACGGTGGTCAGGAACTCCGGCGCCCGCGGCACCGTCATCCTCCCCTTCCACTCCGAGCCCGGGACGGCCAAGGCTGGGGAGGACTACGAGGACATCCAGGGAGAGCTGGAGTTCACCAACGACCAAACCACGTGAGTCCAGACGTCCACCAGCAGCAGCTCAGGAGTACACAACCGTTACAAATCTCAAGGTTCTAAGCTTTTGATTGACACCTTACCTGACCATCTGGGTGGCTCTGTCGTTCCTCCAGAGACTTCCCTCATGTCAGTGGTGAGGTGGTGAGGGTTTAACCTCAGAGTGTTTACATGAACAGCAGGCTCTGCTGCATGGGGCTGGTCTGAATCTGGCTGATTCATCATCAGCCCTGAGCACAGCGCCACCTGCTGGGAACAGGAAAGCCTGTGTTTCAGAGGCTCTTCTGAACGTGTGTGTGTGTCTACAGTCAGACCTTCCAGGTGCGGATCATTGATGATGAAGAGTATGAGAAACATGAAAACTTCTTCATCGTGCTGGAGGAACCGCGCTGGCTCAAGAGAGGGATCTCGGGTAGGAGGAGCCTCGCCACTGATCTGTGACTGATAGATTGACTGATGATTGATTGATTGACTGCTCATTTGTCTTCTCTCATCTTCCTCAGCGCTGCTGCTCAACCAAGGTGAGACCCGGCAGACCCCGTCTCAGGAGTTAGACGGTGCCGATTGATCTGTGAACTATTGGTTCTGCCTCAGACGATGCGTTCAGATGCCGATCGTTCAGCTCAGTGACTCCATTAAAGACTATGTGCAGTCGTCACCAGTAGTGAGATTACTGGGACCAGACTCAACTCATACTGATAATCAAACACAGACAGAAGAGATATCGCATATAAATCCTAAAGCTAGGAGCAGAGACTCTAATCTCCAGCTTTGTTCTTAGAAACACTCTTTTAGCTGTGAATAAAACACCAGCTCCTGTTCCATTATTGATGATGTGGAGTAAGTGTGTGTGTGTGTGTGTGTGTGTGTGTGTGTGTGTGTGTGTGTGTGTGTGTGTGTGTGTGTGTCCACAGAGGGGGCTGAGGGCCAGATGAGTGCCGAGGAGGAGGAGGCTCGTAGGATTGCAGAGATGGGGAAACCGATCCTGGGGGAGCACAGTCGCCTGGAGGTCGTCATCGAGGAGTCGTACGAGTTCAAGGTGCAGCAACGTCACCGCATTTGGCCACAGAGCTACACAGCCACAAAGCTACACAGCCACAGAGCCACAGAGCTACACAGCCACAAAGCTACACAGCCACAGAGCCACAGAGCTACACAGCTACAGAGCTACACAGCCACAGAGCCACAGAGCTACACAGCTACAGAGCTACACAGCCACAGAGCTACACAGCTACAGAGCTACACAGCCACAGAGCGACACAGCTACACAGCTACACAGCTACATGGCCACAGAGCCACAGAGCTACACAGCTACACAGCCACAGAGCAACACAGCTACACAGCTACACAGCCACAGAGCTATGCAGCTACACAGCTACACAGCCACAGAGCTACGCAGCTACACAGCCACATAGCTACGCAACTACACAGCCACAGAGCTACGCAGCTACACAGCTACACAGCCACAGAGCTACGCAGCTACATGGCCACAGAGCCACAGAGCTACACAGCTACAGAGCTACACAGCCACCCAGCTACAGAGCTACACAGCTACAGAGCCACACAGCTACACAGCTACACAGCTACACAGCCACAGAGCTACACAGCTGCACAGCCACAGAGCTACGCAGCTACAGAGCTACACAGCCACAGAGTCACAGAGCTACACAGCTACACAGCCACAGAGCTACGCAGCTACATGGCCACAGAGCCACAGAGCTACACAGCTACACAGCCACAGAGCTACAGAGCTACACAGCTACAGAGCTACAGAGCTACAGAGCTACAGAGCTACAGAGCTACAGAGCAGCAGAGCTACACTGTCCTCTGTTGATTGGCTGCAGAGCACCGTGGATAAACTCATCAAGAAGACGAACCTGGCGCTGGTGATAGGAACACACTCCTGGAGGGAGCAGTTTGTGGAGGCGGTGACCGTCAGCGCAGGTGTGTGTGTGTGTGTGTGTGTGTGTGTGTGTGTGTGGGTGGTTATGTGTGTGTGTGTGGTTGTGTGTGTGTGTGTGTGTGTGTGGGTGGTTATGTGTGTGTGTGTGGTTGTGTGTGTGTGGGTAACATAATCCAACAATAATAGTCCTCTCTCCAGGTGACGGTGATGAGGATGAGGAGGGGCGTGAGGAGCGTCTCCCCTCCTGCTACGACTACGTCATGCACTTCCTGACCGTGTTCTGGAAGGTTCTGTTCGCCTGCGTCCCGCCCACTGAGTACTGGAACGGCTGGGCCTGCTTCCTGGTCTCCATCAGCGTCATCGGCTTCCTCACCGCCATCATCGGAGACCTGGCCTCACACTTCGGCTGCACCGTGGGGCTGAAGGACACCGTCACCGCCGTGGTGTTCGTAGCCCTGGGGACATCCATCCCTGGTAAGATGAGAAGATCAGACCAGAGAGACTAGAGAAGATCAGACCAGAGAGACTAGAGAAGATCAGACCAGAGAGGACTAGAGAAGATCAGACCAGAGAGGACTAGAGAAGATCAGACCAGAGAGGACTAGAGAAGATCAGACCAGAGAGACTAGAGAAGATCAGACCAGAGAGGACTAGAGAAGATCAGACCAGAGAGGACTAGAGAAGATCAGACCAGAGAGGACTAGAGAAGATCAGACCAGAGAGACTAGAGGAGATCAGACCAGAGAGGACTAGAGAAGATCAGACCAGAGAGGACTAGAGAAGATCAGACCAGAGAGACTAGAGAAGATCAGACCAGAGAGACTAGAGAAGATCAGACCAGAGAGGACTAGAGAAGATCAGACCAGAGAGGACTAGAGAAGATCAGACCAGAGAGACTAGAGAAGATCAGACCAGAGAGACTAGAGACGATCAGACCAGAGAGGACTAGAGAAGATCAGACCAGAGAAGATCATATCAATGGGCCTCATTCACCAATATCTTCTTAAGAATCTTCTTAGATTCTTTTGTAAGTTGTTCTTAAGAAGTTTCTTAAGAAAACGTCAGATTCATCAACGCGTTCGTAAGCCTCAGAAATGTTCGCAGCTGTGGTCACAGCTTACGAAAGAATCTAAGAAGATTCTTAAGAAGATATTGGTGAATGAGGCCCATTGATCTGATTTTAAACATATCTCATATATTTGTATCTTATCTGCACTCACCTGCCACTTTACTAGGTACACCATGCTAGTAACGGGTTGGACCCTTTTGCCTTCAGAACTGCCTCAATTCTTGGTGGCATAGATTCAACAAGGTGCTGGAAGCATTCCTCAGAGAGTTTCCTCCATATTGACATGATGACATCACACAGTTGGTGCAGATTTGTCGGCTGCACATCCATGATGCGAGTCTCC
>CM055198.1:25066777-25094277 GCA_029224185.1 Karalla daura
GAGCCCCAGACTACTTTACTAGAGACCAGGAGGATGAAGACTCTGAGCCATGACTGGAAGGATCAGATCCAGAGGAGCAGCTGCTGGAGGAGGTTCTTCTGCAGGGTGGCTGGGGTCAGATAGGCTGAGGAGCTCTGACATCAGGAGAGGCTCCAGGTAGAGCCGCTGCTCCTCCTCAAAGAGACAATCTGGATGAGGAGGTTCAATATCTGGTCAGGGTGGAGCTGGACCTTCCTAGGGAGGTGTTCCAGGCATGCCCATCTGGGAAGAGACCCAGAGGAGACTCCCACACACACCCTAGACTGTGTGTGTGTGGAGGGGGCTCATGATTCTTGCTGTAACATGCTGTAACACGTTGGCTGCACTGTTGTGTTTACAGTAACCTTATTTACTGTAATTGTCATGTTCTCCGGTGTGTAGGGACACTGACAAAGGAAGAATTTCATTGCAACGTCTAAACCGTCTGAACCATCATGTTTTCACAAACATGAAAACAACTTTCACAAACATGAAAACAACTCACAAACATGAAAACAACAACTCCTGAATCGTATTTTGAAAGTCTCAACCGGACGTGACGTAAAAAAAACCCGCAGCCCGTTTTGGTCGAAGTGCGCAGGTACGGAAGTCCAGCCTCAGGTCTCGAGGTCGCTGCGTCGTTAGCAGTAGCTAGGCTAACGGAACCTCCGGTACCGGCACCGGACCAGAGCCCGTCCCGGTATCCCCTCACCCGAACCCGGCTCCGTCCCCGACCCGAGTCCGGCCTCGGCCCGTCCTCCCGGCCCGGTGGAGGCTACTTCCCGGAGGAGCAGTGCAGAGGTGAGGCGCCATTGTTGCCGAGGCCCCGTCTACGTCCTGGACTCAGTCCCAGTCTATCACCCGGTCTGGTTATGACTTGATTATTTACCTAAACCTGGAATCACTCGTTAACTACGAACCTATTAGCGACTAACTACTAAGCTGTGCAGCCCGCCTGGTCCGTCTGGTACCGAGAGCAGTGCTCAGGTGTGGGCTAGAACCACGAGTCCGCGGGAAACACGCCCGCACATGGAGAGACGGAGCCCCGGCTCCGGGAGGTGGTTTAGGTCCCGCACTCCCCGGTAACGGAGAGCCGGTGCTTGATAACCAGCACGACACCGTAGAAGGTCTCTGGCTGCAGGTGCTGCTACCAGGACCAGCAGATCCTGTCGGTCCAGCAGCGCGCGCGTGTGAGATAATGAGATTTCTCATTAATTAACTGCTCAAACATACAGACTCAGCGCTGTTGGCCTGGATCGTGGGATCGGGTAGTTGTAGAGTCGTAGAAATTGGACGTTTCGCCTCTAAGCTTCTGGGTGTTTAAGTGTAAAAGCGCCCCACAGTGTGTGTAGGAGCCCAGCAGTGGAGGTGGTTGTGAGTGGAGCTGTAACCTCCTCTGGTCTCCTGCAGATGTCCTACTACTCGTCCCGCAGCTCGTCGCGGGCCACAGACTGTAAGGTCTATGTTGGAGATTTGGGGAACGGAGCGGCGAAGGGGGAGCTGGAGCGAGCCTTCAGCTACTACGGCCCCCTGAGGAGCGTGTGGGTGGCCAGGAACCCCCCCGGCTTCGCCTTCGTGGAGTTTGAAGATCCCAGAGATGCCGAGGACGCCGTGAAGGGGATGGACGGAAAGTGAGTGAATGAGTGTGTGTGGCTGGCTCAGACCCGTGTCCTGTCCTGGCCGTGCAGCCGAGATGTTGCCTGCCAAGCACAGGCAGGAGTGGGTCATGGAGCGCCTCCCCTCTCTGCTCGTCTTCTTCGTTCCTTTCTGGAGCGGAGAGGAAGCCGTCCAGTGGCATGTCCTGCCTGATGCGAGCGAGGCGTGTGCCTGACAGACCACATCACGCGTGACCTGAGGAAACATGAAGGTGGAGCGCCGCCTCACCGGCCCGCTGCTCGCCTCCACCACTGTCATTTTGTACAAATGTTGTCATTGTTAAATATTTATCATGCCATGCTGCTTTATGCTATGAAATACATTAAAACTTATTGATTGTTAATATCAATGATATAGTATTATTGATCAATGTAATGTATTTCAATAGAACTGTTCAGGTTCCGTTTAGTGGAACATAACCAAGCAGGTCAACACGTGGCGAACTAATACTAACAACAAAGGGTCGCTACAGTGTTTCTTATCTTCTTCTTGAAGCGCTCTGGTCTTCATCTTCCTCTGTTGCTTTAGGGGTGAATGGCAGTTAGCGCAGTTAGCAGAGCGGCTCGTTGAAGCGCTGCTGCCACCTGCTGGACTGGAGTGGAGCTGGTTGTCTGCGCCAGCTGCACGTGTGGGAGTAGATGGAAAACTAGCTCGCAGTTTGGATCAGAAATGTGACCGTATGTGTGTGAAGATGCTGCAGGATCTAACCAGCTCCTCCTCCTCCTCCTCCACAGGGTCCTGTGTGGCTCCAGGGTCCGTGTGGAGATGTCCACCGGTCTGTCCAGGAAGGGCCGGGGGCGTCCCAGCCGCCGGCAGTTTGACCCCAACGACCGCTGCTACCAGTGTGGAGACCGCGGCCACTACGCCTACGACTGCTACCGCTTCAGCAAGAGAGGCAGCCGCCGCAGCAGGTGGGGGGGCACGTCACTCCTCCAACCAGAGAGGAGGAGAGGACGAGGAGCTGAACCTTCTCTCTGTGTTCCAGGTCCCGCTCTCGCTCCAGGTCCAGGTCTCGCTCCAGGTCCAGGTCCCACGGACGCCGCTACCGCTCCCGCTCCCGGTCCCGCAGCCGCAGCTACAGCAGGTCACACACACACACACACACACACACACACCCCACCCCCACCCTGCTGGATGAACACCTGGAGGACTGAGCGCCTTCAGATGTCCAGATAGAAGCACGTGGCTGTGAACCGACTGCTCCTTCATTTTATCACTGAGTTGGTTTTACTCACGCGCTGACTGTTGTTGTTCCTCAGGAGCCGTCGCCGCTCTCCCTCATATTCTAGACGCAGAAGCAGGTCAGAGCAGACTCCCTGTGTCCTGTTGTGATGTCACTCTGAGCCATGGCTGCAGTTAACCCCAGTCTGTGTCTGTCTTCAGGTCTGGCTCCCAGGCTCGCTCCAAATCCAGGAGCCCAGCGAGAAGGTAGGATGTGTTGAGGAGAGTCTCTTCATCTTCTCACGTCTGTATTCGGGGTTTCATGCTGACACATCATCCCCAAACACTCACCGACCCTGGTACAGCCCAGATCTGCGCTCAGAAATGTTGATGGAAAATGACAAGTCCAGCACACAGGAGTAGAGGAGTCCAGATGGGTGTCTCAGTACAAGGCCAGTGTGACTGATCCCAGATCTTCTCTGTGGTGTTCAGACTGAGCTCTGAACCCCTCTGAGCTGCCTCTGCCTTGGCCTGAAACACCACAGCTACTGATGCGATGGTCCTCCAGTCCCTAACTGAGTCTTTGTTCCTTCAGTCGCTCCAGGTCTCGGTCCCGCTCTGGCTCGGCCCCCCGGGGCCGCTCTGTGTCCCGGTCCCGCTCACGCTCTCAGTCGGCCAACCACAAGAGGAACAGGTAAAAGCTCCGTCTGCTCATGTGTGTTTGATGCAGTCAGTGCCAGAGTTTAGAGTGTGTAGGATCAGGGAGGTCAGGTCTCAGAGCAGAGGGAGGGTCAGTGTGTTCCTGTTAGCCAGAGGCTCCAGACAAGGACCCAGCATCACATCCTCCTGAGATCCTCCTGAGATCCTCCTGAGATCCTCCTGCGATCACCTGCGATCACCTGCTGCTTCAGACCTCCTCCAGGCTACGCAGACGGACTCCGATGACGACCTGCTGGCAGAGCTGCGTCCTCTGTCGCTGTGGGAGGCTGGAGGCCGGGCCGGCCTCTGTTCAGGGACGATGAGTAGAGGCAGACCTCCTTCCTGTGCTCTCCTTTCTGCCGGAGGAGGACGTCTGCAGCTCGTCCAGTTCAGCAGCTCCTGAAAGAAGAGCACGGGGGGGACGTCTGAGCATCAGCTCAGTCAGACACTCAGATCCTCTGCCTCTTTGGTCTCAGCCAGGAAGACAGCTGTTGAGTGAGAATGGTAGATCATAGTAAATGTTTAATATTCTCTCAGATCTTGAAGTTGCCAGTCAAATCTTAGCTGAGGTGAGACACAGCGACACCTTTGACGTGAAGCATCTTTGCAGCAGTTTTGTTTATTTTTCATATTTTCTTTAAAGCGTGTGGTGGGAGCTGAGCACTGCACAGACACCGCAGCTGATCCCAGGCCCAGGGTCTGCCAGCTGGCGGTGTGTACGTCCTGCGGGAGGGTGACTAAGAGCTGACCTGAGATCAGCCTTCGCCTGCATCTGGTGTTAGACAGCGAGACAGAGGTCGACCTACCGACCGAACCCTCCCCACAGTGAAGGGGCGACCGTCTGTTCGACCGACGCACACGCTCAGACGAGATCAGCCCGTGCGCACATTCAGTTGTTCTCCTAGAGTGTCCGGCAGCAGCCTTCAGACGTACCAGAGGGCTGGCCACACAGAGCAGAGCTCGACCTCTACCTTTTTAACCCATTACCTACCTACCTACCTACCAGAGCCCCTACCTCCCAGAGTTCTTCAGCCTCTCTTAGCTTCTCAGAGTGACAGAAAGAGAGCTGACGAGAGATCAGTCTTCAAGAGGCTTCCAGCGCAGTGTCTCTCCGAGTTGTAGTCATCCGTCCTTCAGTCCTTTCATCCTTCGCTTCTCTGTACTTGTTGTTTCTGCCACTGTCACCAAAGGTAACCAAAAATCAACCCCCTGACAAGCTCATGTTCATGGTGAAAGACAATGCACAGGCTTGATGTATACTGGGAAACTGGTGATTAACAAGCTAAACTTTAACAAGCATGCCCTGTGTGTGTGTGTGTGTGTGTGTGTGTGTGTGTGTGTGTGTGTGTGTGTGTGTGTGTGCGCGTGTGTGTGTGTGTGTGTCTGTCTGTCTGTCTGTCTGTCTGTCTGTGTCTCTCTGTGTGTGTGTGTGTGTGTGTGTCTGTGTGTGTGTGTATGTGTCTCTCTGTGTCTGTGTGTGTGTGTGTCTGTGTGTGTGTGTGTCTCTGTCTGTCTGTGTGTGTGAGTGTCTGTCTGTGTGTGTGTCTCTGTCTGTGTCTGTCTGTGTGTGTGTGTGTGTGTGTGTGTGTGTGTGTGTGTGTGTGTGTGTGTGTGTGTGTGTGTGTGTGTGTGTGTGTGTGTGTGTGTGTAGAGGGCTGTTTATCTCCAGGAGGGTTTGTCACATCTCAGCACACAAGCTGCATCATCATTAGAATGACTGTAAACACTGTAGCTGCTCATGGACGTGGAGTTACTCCTCCACACACACCCCCACCCACACACACTCACTCAGTAGTGTTAGACTCAGCTGACCCAGGCTCACACACTCACCAGTCTCACTGTTAGGATGTGAACTTGTGGAACTGCTCTCTTCCAGCCTCCCCTGCAGCAAACTAACTTCCCTCTGTTTCTGTTTCAGTCGTTCCCGCTCAGCGAGTCCCAACCGGAGCCCGTCGCCTGCAGAAGACTGAGCGAAGAAGGCCGTTAGCTAACCCCCCCCCCCCCCCCCCCCCCCCCCCCCCTCCATCCTGCAGCAGCTGGTTTTGTATTTTTCTGTCTAGTCTCGGTTGTATGATCTGTATTTTCTCCCCAGGACTGTTGTGTTGTGCAGCTGCAGATCTAGCTGGTGTAGCAGACATGAGCCATTTCATAGATATTGAGTTTTTTTTTTTTTTTTTTTTTTAGCAGTGACTTTGGGAAGTCTGTTCAAGAAATTGCAGCAGAAGATTGTCAGAAAATGAATATTTTTTCCTTTTGAAACCCTGAGAACAGTAGTTGCGGGGTTGCTCTGCTCTGAGCTGAGGAGACGGTGGGGGGGCTGCAGGCTGCATGCCTTTAAACATGACGTCACATTCCTGCTGTTTTTCTGCAGCCACACCTCCTCCACTATACACACTTTTACACACGGATTGACTTCTGATTTGTCCCCGTTATGCCTGATTTTACAGTATATACACAGTGCTTCAATTTGACTTTTCTTTTTGGCGATCTGGTTCTGTTCCTGCTTACAGTGGCTGTTTTACTTTTGAATAAACAATTTCAACATAGTTGTGTCATTCTTGTCCTGACTTGCATCCTTTTCTGTCCAGGATCAAATATGTCTGATATCAACTTCAATTATCAAGTTGAAGCACCATAGCTGCAGAACCAAGTTACCCAGGCCCCACCTTGGCAGTATTCAGAATCAGAGAGCTTACTTTGATGCTGACTAAACACTGATTGGAGAGTTCTTGGCTGAGGTGCTGTTTAAACTTCTGAAACACCTATGAAGAAGCAGAAGTATAAATATGTAGACTGCATTGGCTCTGTTATACAATTTATCAGCCTTCCTTTGTCTTTTTTTCTGCACAGGACGTGAATTTATGATAAAAGAAGAACTGTAAATAAGAAGGGTAAACTTGTAGTGCTTTTTGTCCAAATTAGTTTCCCAGTTGTGGGAGTACGGTCCAGAGCATTTATTCCTGCCTCTACCAACATGGCGACTCTGCTCATCCGGGGTTACAGCGGATATTGCTGTTGTATCACGCCTCTTGAGTGATTGACAGAAAGTGTCGCCTATCAGAGTGCGCGCTGTGGGCCACTGGGCGGGGCCTGGGTGTCTCCTTCTTCTCCGTCCATTTCAGCGGCTTCACTCCTCTCCTTCTCCATCCGACAACATGGCGACCGCAACAAGCCGCTACTACAGCGAGGACGGCCGGGCCTCCAAACGCCAGAAAACTGACGGCATGTCTACGGTGAGTGGCCCCGGAGACGCTGCAGGGACCGGTCTGGGCGACGGTACAAAGCCCGGGCCGGACTGCGGTTCACAGCTCGGTACCTGGACTCAGGTGCGAGTTGATTCAGTCTTTTTGTCCGGGCCTGGCTCGGTCGGACGTGGAGCTGGAGCTGGCCTGAGCCCGGGGGTTGGAGGACACGGAAACTCCTGCTCATGGGATCCAGAGAGCAGGCCCCGGTCCCTGGGCTTGGTCAGACCTCCTCCCCCGGACCTTAGCATCGCTTTGTTCTGGTGGGCTAGCAGCGTTAGCAGCAGATGCTAATTGTAGCTCCGCGCTACAGACGAATGAACAGCACCGAAAACGGTTTCATAGCCCAGTTCAACACAAAACGGGTTCAGATAATCAGTACACAGATGCTTGCGTGTTGGATTAATAAACCAGAGCAGAATCTGAGTAGCATTGGCATCATTAGCATTGGCTGCTAATGCTACAGTAGGCGCTAATGCAGCATTAGCTGCTGCTGCTGGAGCCGACCTGTTCTGTTTATCAGGCCGCAGACGACTCGGTCACAAAATGTTGGAATTGAGAGTCCTCCGAACACCTCGATCCTCAATTTGATACTTGGTTGGTCGATGTTAAACATGTAATCATTCAATCAAATGAAATGTTTTTTGCCGCTTATTTTAACGTGAATACTGACGTCCTAGATCACTGAAACGTGAATCCATTCATTTGGGAGCTCATCCCAGCTGGTGAACAGCGTGGTGCAAGAGCAGCCTCCGCTATTGACTCCCTCCTCTGTGCTCCAGGGCTATGAGGACCCTCATAAGACCCTCCCCTCGGTGGTGGTGCACGTCCGTGGCCTGGTGGACGGCGTCACTGAGGCCGACCTGGTGGACGCGCTGCAGGAATTTGGAGCCATCAGGTAAAGCTGGAGCAGCTTCATCCTCTGGACCTGCTCCTGGTGAGTCCTCAGGCGTTGACTCAGCTCTCTGCTCCTCAGCTTCGTGGTGGTGATGCCGAAGAAGCGCCAGGCGCTGGTGGAGTATGAAGACATGAACGGGTCGTCCACGGCCGTCACCTACGCTGCAGACAACCAGGTGTACATCGCTGGACACCCGGCCTTCATCAACTACTCCACTAGCCAGAAGATCTCCAGGCCTGGAGACTCAGATGACTCTAGGAGTGTCAATAACGTCCTTCTACTCACCATCATGAACCCCATCTACCCCATCACCACGGTAACACACCTCCCAAAATGGCCGATCTGTCGGTTGCCATCAAAGTAGCTCCTCTTCCAACCAGACCTCTGTCTCCTGTCTCCTCTTCAGGATGTTCTCTACACCATCTGCAACAACTGCGGACCTGTGCAGAGAATCGTCATCTTCAGGAAGAACGGCGTCCAGGCCATGGTCGAATATCCTTCTCAGAGATGAAGCGTCTTTATTGTGTTTCTGTTCAGCCTGATAGAGGACCCATTTTATATTACTAATAACTTTCAGTGTCTGAATTTAGTGGTTGTCTGGTTCTTAGAATGAGAAGAAACTGTGAAAATGGTTAAAGCCGTTTCACTGAGGCCAAGATCAGGAGTTAGAAAATATTCAGATCGGAGAACTTTGGTGCAATTTCTCAGTCAATCTCGATCTTTTTTGGAAGTGCCCCAACTGATGACCGAAGTAGTCTTTGATTATCTTGTTAGTTGATGAATAGTCTGTTGTAGCTTCATTTATAGAGCCCCTTTCATACAAGGCTTCTAGCTCAAAGAGCTTTAGAGAAAAGAACAGATCAAGGAAATAAAAATCTAATGAAAGACTTGGAAAGTCTTAGTTCAGTGACAGAACCAACCAGAAGCTGGAGGTCAGACGTTTCTCTGATGTTCCTTAGCGCAGCGCTACGTTCGACTCGGTGCAGAGCGCCCAGCGAGCCAAGGCGTCTCTGAACGGAGCCGACATCTACTCCGGCTGCTGCACGCTCAAGATAGAGTACGCCAAGGTGGGCGGAGCCTCTGGTCACTACTTCCTGCTCTGCCTTTACTACTTCCTGCTCTGCCATCTCTACTTCCTGCTCTGCCTTCTCTACTTCTCCTCTGCCTTCACTACTTCCTGCTCTGCCTTCACTCCTTCCTGCTCTGCCTTCACTCCTTCCTGCTCTGCCTTCACTCCTTCCTGCTCTGCCTTCACTACTTCCTGCTCTGCCATCTCTACTTCCTGACCTGTCTTCTCTACTTCTCCTCTGTCTTCACTCCTTCCTGCTCTGCCTTCACTACTTCCTGCTCTGCCTTCACTCCTTCCTGCTCTGCCTTCACTCCTTCCTGCTCTGCCTTCACTCCTTCCTGCTCTGCCTTCACTCCTTCCTGCTCTGCCTTCACTCCTTCCTGCTCTGCCTTCACTCCTTCCTGCTCTGCCTTCACTCCTTCCTGCTCTGCCTTCACTCCTTCCTGCTCTGCCTTCACTACTTCCTGCTCTGCCATCTCTACTTCCTGACCTGTCTTCTCTACTTCTCCTCTGCCTTCACTACTTCCTGCTCTGCCTTCACTACTTCCTGCTCTGCCTTCACTCCTTCCTGCTCTGCCTTCACTACTTCCTGCTCTGCCTTCACTACTTCCTGCTCTGCCTTCACTCCTTCCTGCTCTGCCTTCACTACTTCCTGCTCTGCCTTCACTACTTCCTGCTCTCTCTCCTCAGCCAACCCGTCTCAACGTGTTCAAGAATGACCAGGACACCTGGGACTACACCAACCCCAACCTGGGAGGTCCAGGTAAACCCTGCACACCTGCACACACCCCCTCAATCTCTGCTGCTCCACTTCCTGTCCCACTGACCAATCAGACGGCTCCGTGGAGAGGGTGCAGGGAGGACGGCAGGAATGGTCTGGCATCGTGATGATTAATGCGTTTCCTTTTATCTGGGGGTGAATAAAGGAAAGTAAAAGTACATTAAAAATGAACAAATTCAAAATAACATTTGCATAAAGCATGAACCAAACTTGGGTAGGATCCCGTTTTGATTCACACAGCAACATGGACAGCCCGGAGCTGAACTTCAGGGAGGAAATCTCCTCCAGCTCCGTTCTCGGACCAGCTCCGTTCTAGAACAGCTCTCGTCCCACATCATTTTGGGGTTGAATGAAGCAGAAGATGGTTCAGTCTGTCCAGCGACGAGGCAGACAGCTGTGTCCTGATGTTTCCAACATCTTCTGCTGAAGCTCCGTCTGAGCGTGTCCTGCACGGAGACAGAAGATCCTGCCCTCCTCCCCCACCCTCCGCGGGCCTGCTTGAAGTAAATTCAGAGTGGGTGGGCCTGGCGCCCCCCAGCTCTGATCCTGAGGATGTAGAGATGTGAGGAGCAGCAGAGCGTAGCAGCATGTAGTGAGACAGACAGGCAGGGGGAGGGAGGCACACACGCTGACAACAGCACCCCCACCACCACCGCCACCAGGACACACAAGGACAACACCCAGCACCACCACCGCACACTGTGGGGGCGGGGCCTGCCCCCCCCCGCCACTCGCCACCGTGAAGCTGCTGGGAGCCAGAGCAGAGGAGACAGAGCTCCAGCAGCCACCTTCACCCAGCAGCAGCCAGGCAGACTGACACCCGACACCCACCCACCACATGAGCTCACAGGCCCGGCCCGGCCCCGCCCACCCTGAGCGCCAACACACGCTAACGACACAGCGTCCGACTGATCGCTAGCCGAGTCACAGCGAGGCCAACAGCTGATGAAGACACTGCTGACAACACCACAGAGTCACATCTTCATCCTCCTCCTCCTCATCTCATCTCTGAGCTCATGATCCTGTGTAACTTGTTGTTCCTTCACCTTCTCCAGTCTAGAACCTGTGTAACGCCTTCCATGTGATGCAGGTTTGGCTTTTTGCGGCTAAGAGGAGCCCCCCCCCCCTCTGAAATGTTGTGTGTGGCCTCACGGCGGCGCCGCGGGGGCTGAGCGGACTAATCCCAACAGGAAGTATCGGCAGGAAGCCACAGCGCCGCAGCACAGGTTGATAGGAGCAGAGAGGATCCTGAGGTGGAGGTTGACCCCCCCCCAGAGAGGAGGATTGAGTGTGGGTGGAGTGATAGTGGTGGGACTGCAGAGAATGTCTCCTCCCCCTGTGTGTAAACATGCAGTAAGTAAGAGACGCTCCTCTGGACACCGCACAGCACCACACCTGACTGACCCCCCCACCTCACCCCCCCGACATGAGCCCCTCACACAGGCTTACTGGGTCACTGAGCCGCTCCCCGCTGGAGCCCCCCGGACCTGCTCTTGTCTGATCCTCACTGAGTACAACTGGGGGGGGGCAGTGTGAGGAGGGTGATGACCCCCCCACCCCCCAGGCCTCAGAGGCTGTAGAGGAGGGGGCGTGCCCCCCCAGACTGAAGTAGAGGTGTTTGTGATGCTAACATGTGGTTGTTGTTGATCTCATGCAGATGGAGACGCTGATGGAAACGGAGGCAGCGCAGGTGTGACACACACACACACACACACACACACACACACACACACACACACACACACACACACACACACACACACACACACACTCTTGCATCAGGACACATCTGTGGAGGCTGCAGCCCCCCCTCACTCTTCTTCTTCTGTTCTGTAGAGGACGTGAACTCCAACCCCAACAAGCGGCAGCGGCAGCCGGCGCTGCTGGGGGACCACCCCCCGGAGTATGGTGAGACCCCCCCCCCCCCCCAACACACACACACTCACTCACTCACTCACTCACTCACTCACTCACTCACTCACTCACTGACTGACTGCTCAAAGAATGAATTGACCACAGAAGTTATGTTTTGGGGCTCTGGACTAGAATCAGGATCACAGTTCTGGACCTGGGTGTGATGATGTCATCACTGACTCCTCCCCCTCCTCACCACTCTGCTTCCTCCCCCAGGAGGCGGTTACCATGGCTACGACGAGAGCTACGGCAGCCCCCCCTACGAGGGCCGTCGTATGGGTCCTCCAATGAGAGGGCGAGGGGGGCGGAGCTACGGCCCAGGCTATGGCCCCCCTCCCCCTCCCCCCGGGGAGTACGGCGGCCATGCTGAGTCCCCGGTGGTGATGCTGTACGGCCTGGAGCCGGTGAAGATGAACGCTGACCGCGTCTTCAACATCTTCTGTCTGTACGGCAATGTGGAGCGGGTCAGTCACACACACACACACACACACACACACACACACACACACACACACACACCACACACCACACACCACACACCACACACCACACACCACACACCACACACCACACACCACACACACACGGACACGGACTCAGTGAGGCTGAGCTGCTGCCCCCTGCAGGTGAAGTTCATGAAGAGCAAGCCTGGAGCAGCCATGGTGGAGATGGGAGACTGCTACGCTGTGGACCGAGCCATCACTCACCTCAACAACACCTTCCTGTTCGGCCAGAGGCTCAACGTCTGGTAGGCCCCGCCCCCTCGCTCAGGACACGCCCACTCTCCCTCCCTGCTTCCTGTCTCCCCCCTGAGGTGTCCTCCTTCAGTCTGACCTCTCCTCCTCCAGTCAGACCTCTGCTCCTCCGTCTCCAGTCAGACCTCTGCTCCTCCTCCAGTCAGACCTCTCCTCCTCCAGTCTCACTTCTCCTCCCCCTCCAGTCAGACCTCTCCTCCTCCCCCTCCAGTCAGACCTCTCCTCCTCCCCCTCCAGTCAGACCTCTCCTCCTTCCCCTCCAGTCAGACCTCTCCTCCTCCTCCTCCAGTCAGACCTCTCCTCCTCCCCCTCCAGTCAGACCTCTCCTCCTTCCCCTCCAGTCAGACCTCTCCTCCTCCTCCTCCAGTCTCACTTCTCCCCCTCCAGTCAGACCTCTCCTCCTCCTCCTCCAGTCAGACCTCTCCTCCTCCCCCTCCAGTCAGACCTCTCCTCCTCCCCCTCCAGTCAGACCTCTCCTCCTTCCCCTCCAGTCAGACCTCTCCTCCTCCTCCTCCAGTCAGACCTCTCCTCCTCCCCCTCCAGTCAGACCTCTCCTCCTCCCCCTCCAGTCAGACCTCTCCTCCTTCACCCTCCAGTCAGACCTCTCCTCCTCCAGTCAGACCTCTCCTCCTTCACCCTCCAGTCAGACCTCTCCTCCTCCAGTCAGACCTCTCCTCCTCCCCCTCCAGTCAGACCTCTCCTCCTTCACCCTCCAGTCAGACCTCTCCTCCTTCCCCTCCAGTCAGACCTCTCCTCCTCCCCCTCCAGTCAGACCTCTCCTCCTCCTCCAGTCTCACTTCTCCTCCTCCAGTCAGACCTCTCCTCCTTCACCCTCCAGTCAGACTTCTCCCCCTCCAGTCAGACCTCTCCTCCTCCCCCTCCAGTCAGACCTCTCCTCCTTCACCCTCCAGTCAGACCTCTCCTCCTCCTCCTCCAGTCAGACCTCTCCTCCTTCCCCCTCCAGTCAGACCTCTCCTCCTCCTCCGGTCTGACCTCTCCTCCTCCCCCTCCTCCTCCAGTCTGACCTCTCCTCCTCTTCCTCCTCCTCAGTGTGTCCAAGCAGCAGGCCATCGTTCCAGGCCAGTGTTATGAGCTGGAGGACGGGACCAGCAGCTTCAAGGACTTCCATGGTTCCAGGAACAACCGCTTCACGTCTCCAGAGCAGGCAGCCAAGAACCGCATCCAGCACCCCAGCAACGTGCTGCACTTCTTCAACGCCCAGCCAGACGTCACGCCGGAGGTCTTCTCCCAGGTGTGTGCTCCTCCTGGAGCTTCTGCTCACTTCATCTGAAGGACCAGCTTTTGGTCCCTCTTTTGGTTCTATTATTACAGTCACATGAAGAAGATCGCTCCTCAGACTGCTCCTCAGACTGCTCCTCAGACTGCTCCTCAGACTGCTCCTCAGACTGCTCCTCAGAGGACTGTCAGCTGAGACTGACACCAGGTCATGAATCAGTCTGCTGAGCTCTGATGGGCTGGAGCCACACTGAGGAACAGTTTGGAGAGCCTGGTCAAGGAGGCATCCTGGATCTGGAGCCAGTCCATCACTGGTCAGCTGCTTCCTGCTCCTCTCTCACTCTGCTTCTGGTTTCAGATCTGTGAGGAGATCGGTGTGAAGGCTCCAGTCAATGTCAAGATGTTCACAGGAAAGAGTGAGTCTGGTTCCTCTCTGTCTGATGGTTCCTCTCTGTCTGTCTGATGGTTCCTGTCTGTCTGTCTGATGGTTCCTGTCTGTCTGTCTGATGGTTCCTGTCTGTCTGTCTGATGGTTCCTC
This sequence comes from Karalla daura, assembly GCA_029224185.1. Lineage (NCBI taxonomy): Eukaryota > Metazoa > Chordata > Actinopteri > Chaetodontiformes > Leiognathidae > Karalla > Karalla daura. The sequence goes on from CM055198.1 coordinate 25,080,745, forward strand.
TCTGTCTGTCTGATGGTTCCTGTCTGTCTGTCTGATGGTTCCTGTCTGTCTGTCTGATGGTTCCTCTCTGTCTGTCTGTCTGATGGTTCCTCTCTGTCTGTCTGATGGTTCCTCTCTGTCTGTCTGTCTGTCTGATGGTTCCTCTCTGTCTGTCTGATGGTTCCTCTCTGTCTGTCTGTCTGATGGTTCCTCTCTGTCTGTCTGTCTGATGGTTCCTCTCTGTCTGTCTGTCTGATGGTTCCTGTCTGTCTGTCTGATGGTTCCTGTCTGTCTGTCTGATGGTTCCTCTCTGTCTGTCTGATGGTTCCTGTCTGTCTGTCTGATGGTTCCTGTCTGATGGTTCCTGTCTGTCTGTCTGATGGTTCCTGTCTGTCTGTCTGATGGTTCCTGTCTGTCTGTCTGATGGTTCCTGTCTGATGGTTCCTCTCTGTCTGTCTGATGGTTCCTCTCTGTCTGTCTGATGGTTCCTGTCTGTCTGTCTGATGGTTCCTGTCTGTCTGTCTGATTATTCCTGTCTGTCTGACCCCCCCCCCCCCCCCCCCACCAGGTGGCGCTGCCCCCAGTGACCGCAGTGCCTCTGGGCTGCTGGAGTGGGAGTCCATCAACGACGCCATGGAGGCGCTGGCCCTGATGAACCACTACCAGATGAAGAACGCCAGTAAGTGTCTGTCTGTCTGTAGCCAGGACCTGTCTGTCTGTCTGTAGCCCGGACCTGTCTGTCTGTAGCCAGGACCTGTCTGTCTGTAGCCAGGACCTGTCTGTCTGTCTGTAGCCAGGACCTGTCTGTCTGTAGCCCGGACCTGTCTGTCTGTCTGTAGCCCGGACCTGTCTGTCTGTAGCCAGGACCTGTCTGTCTGTAGCCAGGACCTGTCTGTCTGTAGCCAGGGCCTGTCTGTCTGTAGCCAGGGCCTGTCTGTCTGTCTGTAGCCAGGACCTGTCTGTCTGTAGCCAGGACCTGTCTGTCTGTAGCCAGGACCTGTCTGTCTGTAGCCAGGGCCTGTCTGTCTGTCTGTAGCCAGGGCCTGTCTGTCTGTCTGTAGCCAGGGCCTGTCTGTCTGTCTGTAGCCAGGACCTGTCTGTCTGTCTGTAGCCAGGACCTGTCTGTCTGTAGCCAGGGCCTGTCTGTCTGTAGCCAGGGCCTGTCTGTCTGTCTGTAGCCAGGGCCTGTCTGTCTGTCTGTAGCCAGGGCCTGTCTGTCTGTCTGTAGCCAGGGCCTGTCTGTCTGTAGCCAGGACCTGTCTGTCTGTAGCCAGGGCCTGTCTGTCTGTAGCCAGGGCCTGTCTGTCTGTAGCCAGGACCTGTCTGTCTGTAGCCAGGGCCTGTCTGTCTGTAGCCAGGACCTGTCTGTCTGTAGCCAGGACCTGTCTGTCTGTCTGTAGCCAGGGCCTGTCTGTCTGTCTCTGTAGCCAGGGCCTGTCTGTCTGTCTGTAGCCAGGGCCTGTCTGTCTGTAGCCAGGGCCTGTCTGTCTCTGTAGCCAGGGCCTGTCTGTCTGTCTGTAGCCAGGGCCTGTCTGTCTGTAGCCAGGGCCTGTCTGTCTGTCTCTGTAGCCAGGGCCTGTCTGTCTGTCTCTGTAGCCAGGGCCTGTCTGTCTGTCTGTAGCCAGGGCCTGTCTGTCTGTCTGTCTGTCTGTAGCCAGGGCCTGTCTGTCTGTAGCCAGGGCCTGTCTGTCTGTAGCCAGGGCCTGTCTGTCTGTAGCCAGGACCTGTCTGTCTGTAGCCAGGGCCTGTCTGTCTGTAGCCAGGACCTGTCTGTCTGTAGCCAGGACCTGTCTGTCTGTCTGTAGCCAGGGCCTGTCTGTCTGTCTCTGTAGCCAGGGCCTGTCTGTCTGTCTGTAGCCAGGGCCTGTCTGTCTGTAGCCAGGGCCTGTCTGTCTCTGTAGCCAGGGCCTGTCTGTCTGTCTGTAGCCAGGGCCTGTCTGTCTGTAGCCAGGGCCTGTCTGTCTGTCTCTGTAGCCAGGGCCTGTCTGTCTGTCTGTAGCCAGGGCCTGTCTGTCTGTCTGTCTGTCTGTAGGTAGCCAGGGCCTGTCTGTCTGTAGCCAGGGCCTGTCTGTCTGTAGCCAGGACCTGTCTGTCTGTAGCCAGGGCCTGTCTGTCTGTAGCCAGGACCTGTCTGTCTGTAGCCAGGACCTGTCTGTCTGTCTGTAGCCAGGGCCTGTCTGTCTGTCTCTGTAGCCAGGGCCTGTCTGTCTGTCTGTAGCCAGGGCCTGTCTGTCTGTAGCCAGGGCCTGTCTGTCTCTGTAGCCAGGGCCTGTCTGTCTGTCTGTAGCCAGGGCCTGTCTGTCTGTAGCCAGGGCCTGTCTGTCTGTCTCTGTAGCCAGGGCCTGTCTGTCTGTCTGTAGCCAGGGCCTGTCTGTCTGTCTCTGTAGCCAGGGCCTGTCTGTCTGTCTCTGTAGCCAGGGCCTGTCTGTCTGTCTGTAGCCAGGGCCTGTCTGTCTGTCTGTCTGTCTGTCTGTCTGTAGCCAGGGCCTGTCTGTCTGTAGCCAGGGCCTGTCTGTCTGTAGCCAGGACCTGTCTGTCTGTCTGGCCCCGTGTCTGTGGTGCTGCTGAGCTCTTTGATGTAAAGCATCCAGAACTGAAATCTACAAACTGTCCTGATGGCTCCGCAGTCAGGCAGTCCACACGCTGCTGACTAACCCTAACCCTGTTTTGATGGATGGATGGATGGATTGATTGATGGATTGATTGATGGATTGATTGATGGATTGATTGATGGATTGATCGGTCCTGTTCTGACTGGAGCTGCTCTTCCTCTGCCCTGCAGCTGGTCCGTATCCCTACACCCTCAAACTCTGCTTCTCCACCGTTCAACATGCAAACTGAGCCCCAGAGGCTCCGCCCCCTGCTCGCCTCAACGTGTGACCCGGAGCCTCAGAACCTCCTCAGATGAGATGAAGCCACCTGCAGCGCTGCCTCCCCCCCCCCCCCCCCCCCCCCTCCTCCTTCTCCTCCTCTGTTCCATTACCAGATTCCGTTTTCAGATGAAAACAGGCATTTCAAGCTGTTAGTCCCACCCAGGGGTGTGTGTGTGTGTGTGTGTGTGTGTGTGTGTGTGTGTGTGTGTGTGTGTGTGTGTGTGTGTGTGTGTGTGTGTGTGTGTGTGTGTGTGTGTGTGTGTGTGTGTGTGTGTGTGTGTGTGTGTGTGTGTGTGTGTGTGTGTGTGTGTGTGTGTGTGTGTGTGTTTTAACTTTTTGTATGACGCTGACTCGGAGGCTGTCGGGGGGGTCGGAGGACGTGGTTTTGTAAAAGTTTTTTTTTCTCTTTTTTTTGAACCTTTCGTTGTGATTGCAGCTCATGCTTTGATTTTTATTTCAACTGTTCCTCATTTGGTCTTTGTGTCTCCAGCCCTGGTGGAGAATAGTTTTGTTCTAAGAAAATAAAAGAAGTTCCTAACATTCAGTCCGTGATGCTGCTTCCTGTCTGAACTTCCTCCGTCTCCATAGCTTCAACAGCTGCAGCTTCCAGCTGTCTTCAGGAGCTTCTGTCATGTGAAACAATGTTTCCTGCCTAGACATGAAGCCTGTCCCCTAGTGGCCTCCAGCTCCCCAGCCTCCAGCTCCCCAGCCTCCAGCTCCCCAGCCTCCACCTCCCCAGCCTCCACCTCCCCAGCCTCCACCTCCCCAGCCTCCAGCCTCCAGCCCAGTCAAGGGAAAGTCCTCGGTTGTCCACATCTGCACTGATTGGTGTCAAGACATTCATCTGGCCTGATGTCCATGACTGAATTTGTGGGAGCTTTTGTGTTTTATGAAAACGTCTGCAGGCAGAGTTCACATTGGTCCAGGTGCCTTCACGAAGCTGGACGAGTTACTCGTTTTTACTTAGGATGACACCTGAAGAGCAGAGCAGCAACCTAAGTTACTAGGCTAAAAGCTTCCCTGGGGGACCATGTCATTCTGTGCCCAGGCCTGTCCCACCCCCAGAGTAGACAACTAAGAAGAACATAAACTTCAACTTTGTTCTAAGTGTCAGTTCATAACAGCCGTTATCTCAGGACACTTCACACAGAGAGCAACAACATGTCCACAGTGGACACCCCCTGTCCTTAGACCCTCACAAAGGCTGAGGAACAACTCCCCAGAACAACCCTGACAGGGAGAACAAGGAGAAACCTCAGAGAGAGACAGAGGAGGAGATCCTCCCCCAGGAGGACAGAAGTAGATAGTATAGAGAGATATGTGGACTGATGGCTAACAGTTTCGATCATAGTAGAGAGTAGAAAAGTGCATGGAGCAGGAAGAGGCGTGGTGAGGGACAGTCCTGGATCCAGCTCAGCATCTATGGAACCTGGAGGGAAGAAAGCACAGACATATGTCCATATATTAGTCCTGCACAGCCAGGAATAAGAAAGGAGAGGAGGAAGAGGAGGAGGAGGAGGACAGATGGGGAGAGACCAAGAGGAGGGTGAGAAGATAGAGGGAACATGAACCTGATCCACACCACAGAGAGAACAGAGAAGATAGAGCTCAATGTGCCGGGGACCCCGGTAGACTCAACCTAGAGCAGCTTATCTAGGATTGAAGGTCTATGAAGGTCTATGTGTAGGCTCTGTAGGCTCTCAGTGACCTGTAGCCAGTAGAGAGGAGCAGTAGTCCAGCCTGGAGGTCACAGAGGCTGGACCAGCTGCTGCATGGAGGGAGGAGGAGCCTCATGTTAGTGATATTGTGGAGGTGGAAGTAGGCAGTCTGTGAGATAAACTTTACGTGGGAGCTATCCTGAATAGCAGCAACAGGGGGTAGATTAACTGCAGTAGATGCTAGGTGGTTGATGATCAAGATGCAGATACTCAGGCTTCCATAGCAGAGAGGGGATGTAGCACTGAGAGAAGGGAATAGCTTCCTTAAAGTTTGCTAAGACACTGTCAGTCAAGTGTCTTGTGTACATACTGGTTTTCTTTCTCACATGACCAGCTAGAAGGAAGTTAAAGAGATTAAAGAGTGGTCAGATATCACTGGGTTAGGGGGGGAAACAGTCAGCTGTTTCATTTCAACACCATAAGATAGAACCAGGTCCAGGGTGTGGTTGAAGCAGTGTGTGGGTTCATGCTGGCAGAAGCCAATGGACTCGACTATAGAGGTGAATGCTGTGCTGCAGCTATCACTGACTACAGCTACATGAGTATTGGAGTCACTGATCATAATGATTTCATTGGTTTTGAGGACTACGTTTGAGAGAAATTCAGGAAATTCAGACAGAAAATGTGAATAAGAGCCTGGAGCCCGATACACTAGGACAAGAAGGACAAGCTGTGTCTTCCAGCTTTGGTGAGACAAACTGATGACAAGGCTAAAAATGAACTATAATCAATATTAGGTTTAGGGGTAATTAATAGACTAGGGTCAAAGATGGCTGCCACCCCCCCCTCCACGGCCAGGACATGGAGGGACATGTGGCTAATGTGGCTGGGAGGAGAGGCCTCATTTAGGCTCACATAGTCACCCTCACAAAGCCAAGTTCCTGAGAGACACATTTGCAGGACACCACCTCCATGTCCAGCGGTGAGATGATGATGTACGGCTAAACATGTCATCACCTGCCAGGTTGGGGAGGGGCCGGAGAAAACTACGGTGTCCGACAGTCTCTGTTGGACAAGAGTAGGATGAAGACATCCAGGGACAGCGACTGAGCCGGGCTCAAAGGCTGCACCAAGACCAAGCCAGGAGGAGAACACAGCGTTCTTTGATCCAGTCCTGGATGAGTTCTAACTGAGACACAGAGTCTGCGGTGCCAGCAGAGCCATAGACATACACACAAAGGTGTCTCACGGTGGAGTGCAGAATGTCGGCGGCGCTCATGTTAGTTAATAACTGGCAGGATGTTTTTATCTCTCCAACCATCATTCAGTTTCTCACAGAAAACTGAATGATGACATTTTGTGAAACAAGGCAGAACATTAAAAACATTTGACGTCTGATAATGATTAATGTAATATTCTATGATGTTCCAAGCTATGCTTTTATTGTGAAAATCCAGTACTGGAGTAGAAAGTTCCAAATGTATGTGTATGGTAAGTGTTTTCAGGGAGTAAGATAAAGAAGTAGTGGAGCAGCGGAGCTGCAGACAGCTCCAAGGTACAGGTGTCATCACAACACTGACCACACCATCCACAGCTAATAGCTAGCAATACATTAGTAGATGCATACACACTAAGCAAAATAAGTGACAATGGGTGAGTAGTAATGAATGGTTGTGTTTAAGAGTTAGAAGATGAATAGAGAGGATGAACAAAGACATTCTATTCTCTGTTGTTGCTGTAACTGAAGGTTTGTGATTTCAGAACTGAGAGGAACTGAACTGCACATGGCCACTGAAAATATACGGAGTGTAACAATATGTGGATAACTGGTACAAATATATCAAATGGGAATACAGTATACTGAAGACTGATATAGACCCTTTTACAAGCCACGCCCCCAAAAAGCTGCGCTGGCATAGTGGCAGCAGAGGTGTCGATGTTCCCCATGAATGAGAGACAAAGACCCTGAGGGAGGAGCTGAGATAGCAAACGTTTCCTCCATAAAACGTCTGGTTGCTGTGTCTGCAGGTGTCAGGACTGACACTCTACCAGCAGAGTAGGACTCTGAGCATCACAGCTGCTCTGAAGGCGTTACATGTGTTGACTGGAACCAGGAAGTCATCAGAAATGCTGCGTCTGTAGCGCCCACGTTACATCTGTTTAGGTCTGGAACTGTGTGCCACGGTCCATGGTCCAGAGTCTCTGTGTCCATGGTCCAGAGTGTCTCTGTGTCCATGGTCCAGAGTCTCTGTGTCCATGGTCCAGAGTGTCTCTGTGTCCATGGTCCAGAGTCTCTGTGTCCATGGTCCAGAGTGTCTCTGTGTCCATGGTCCAGAGTCTCTGTGTCCATGGTCCAGTCTCTCTGAGTCCATGGTCCAGAGTGTCTCTGTGTCCATGGTTCAGTCTCTCTGTGTCCATGGTCCAGAGTGTCTCTGTGTCCATGGTCCAGTCTCTCTGTGTGAGTAGTCCAGAGTGTCTCTGTGTCCATGGTCCACAGTCTCTTTGTGTCCATGGTCCAATGTCTCTGTGTCCATGGTCCAGTCTCTCTGTGTCCATGGTCCAGAGTCTCTGTGTCCCTGCCCTGAGTCTCTGCTCCCCCAGCAGCTCCAGCCTCTGACTGTCTCACCCCCCCATGCTGCGCTGTCCCCAGCTCCACTCCACCGCTGAGTGAAACAAGCATAATTCATCTTTGCTCAACAACTCTTGAGTACGGAGAACTTTAAAGACAGAATGCTGAATCTCTGTCATGGTACTTGATGGTCTGTACAGGCCGCGTATTCGTATGCATCCAGTACCTTGCAAACTTTCGATTTCTCTCGGTTTCTGAATTGAATGAGTATAAATATCGGGCAATTGTTTATTGGCCACTGTCCGAGATCAGAGATTCCCATTCTGACCATTAGACCTGGTCTCAGGAACAGAGATAACCCACAAGAATCACAGCATGTCTCCATGGACACGGCCACAGCTGCTGTAGGTCACTCTGAAATAGATAGAGATAAAGATGCTTTATTTATCCCGGAGGAAATTAAGGGTTAGGGTTAGGGTTTAGGCTCTCTGAATCCTGTAAAACTTCACTCTGCCAGTAGAATATCGATTCTGACAACCATAAAATCAACAGCCAGACATTTTCATGCGGGGAACATTTTGCTGTCTCAGCTTATTTCTCAATGGGGAACAACGGCACCTTCGTTGCCACGATGCGCGCGCACACATCATTGTATACAAACAGTAAAAGGGTCTGTTAGGTTTGATGTTGTCGGGAACCCATGGATGTATAAAAGAACTGGACAGGCGCCGCTCTGCCGGCCAGCCGACGCCCCCCAGCGGTCAACCCTGGAACTGAGAGCCGCTGTAGACCTGCTGACAGGACCCTCAGCTGCACACATAGATCATCACTGATCCTTCTACTGCATATGTTTAATTCATTTTTAATGACAGAAAAGTCACAAAAAAGTTTCACAGAACAGTGTGACGTCACAGCACTTGCGTGTCGTCCCGCCGCGCTTTCCTCCCGTGTTTCTCCTGAACGCGGATTGGTTCATGGTCCCGTGCTGCTGATGGGAGTGATTCTACTCGCTCTAGCTCTATTCTGCGCCAGTGAGCAGGGTTACATAGGAATGAATGGGCCGCCAGGTTTGGTCCGGTATCTAGTTCTTATTATACATCCATGGGGGAAACTAACTCGTTTATGTTTGAATGAGCCAAATTGGAGGTTTACCCATAATGCACCGCGCAGTGACGTAGCGGCATTCTCCGTAAACACACACACACACACACACACGGGCGGAGGAGACGCTGCTCCTGCTGCTGAGGACGCGAGGACCGAGTCTGCGAGTCTTGAGATGTTTTGCGGTGCAGTGAGATCTGCTGCTCTCTGCTCATGTAAGTAGTTGTGAATCCTGCGACCTCTGAGTGGTTGTGTGTGTGTGTGTGTGTGTGTGTGTGTGTGTGTGTGTGTGTGTGTGTGTGTGTGTGTGTGTGTGTGTGTAGTCAGTAGGTGAAAGGTCCCTGAAGGAGCCACAGCTGGTGACCTTTCACCCAGCGATTTAAAGTGTTTTCAGTGTCAGGGTTTTGATCATAGAGCTGCAACAAACCCTTATTTTTGTAGCTGGTGAATGTGTTGAACGTGTGCTTGAATCATGGAGTAGTTTGATCAGCAGAAATGTTAGAAGAACTTTGCAAAGTCATGTTGATCCATGAGTCCAGGCTTGGCTCCACCCTGCTGCCAGAGCCAACACTCCAGGACGCCTCCACCTCCTCTTTGTCCTCACTGTGTTGTTGTGTCTGCTCCTCAGACAGGAGGAGCACGCTGCCCTCACAGCTCAGAGCCATGTCCTCCTCCTCCTCCTCCTCCTCCTCCTCCTCCTCCTCCTACAGCACACTGGCCGTCACTCACCCGGCAGAGTTCATCACACATGTTGAGCTGAACCGACCCGAGAAGAGGAACGCCATGAACAGAGCATTCTGGAGGCAAGCACGCACACACACACACACACACACACACACACACACACACACACACACACACACACACACACACACACACACACACACACACACACAGCATCATCAGGGCTCTGTTAGGGCTTGTAGAGGAACATTAATGATATTATATTATTAAATGAAATGATATCACTATTGAAGCATTCTACATTATGTCATCATCCTGTCCTCAGGGACATCAGTCCTCCAGAGAGACGAGGCAAGTTTATTAGTGTAGCACCGCTCTTACTCAAGGCGATTCACCTGCTTTACAGAGAAACAGTGGAAACGCTCGACACAGACCTGCAGTGTTAGTGCTTCAGCCCTGGTGTAAATGAGCCTGGGTACGTCGGTCCACAGTGCAAAGACGTAGAGGAGTTACAGTAATGGCCCCTAAACTGCATAACTGATGCTAACTGATGCTAACTGATGCTAACTGACGCTCAGCGTTAGCAGCGTCCGGAACGCTGCAGTTTCACGTTCTCCTGACGAGATCACAAAAGTCTGTGCCACAGCGAGCAAGCGAGTGCTAAAATATACATTTCTCTCCAGAAATGTGATCAAAATGTATTGTTATGCAGAAAGTCACTCAAAACATTGACTTTTCTGTTAAAAATGTGAAAACTGTCTGCCATGTTTTTTGTTCTGTCGGCCCAGAGTGTGAAAGTGAGGAGACTGGCACGCAGCAAAACATCAGGCAGAACAAACTTAACAGTTCCACAATTCCAGGGCCATTATTGTGACTCGTTTTTGCACTGTGGACCAGAACGTATCCTGGCTACGTTTTTCTGTGAGACTGGGCTGTTTGTGCACACCTCAGGTGCTCAGGGTTAGGGTTAAGCTCTCCTACATGGATGAGACCAAAGAATTCTCTCAGGACCTCAGAGACAGGATTGTTACCTGCACACATCTGGCATGGGCTACAAAACCAGTAACAACCATTGGTGCAATTGTGAGAACTGTTAAGAAGTGTAACATGAGCATCAATGGAGCTCGTTCTGGTGCTCCACAGAAGACCTCACCTCATGGCGTGGCAATGATCATGAGAACTGTGAGTTCAACCACACAGTGAATGACCTCAGGGCAGCTGGGACCACAGTCAGGACAACAGTTGGCAACACTTTGGCATCCTGCAGTGCCCAGTCAGTGGTGAAGGTGTCATCCTGCTGCTGCTTAGCTTCAGATACATCCACCCACTGTACTGTAGGCTTCTGCTGATGTTGGGCCGCGCTCGTGCAGCTGAAAGAGCTGTAAAAAGCTTTGAGCAGCTTAGTCCTCAAGCTCCAGGTGATATATAGGTATCGGGACCAGGATTCCATGAAAGGGAAAAGATAGCAGTGAACAAAGCAGACAAAGCAGGGAGCAAAGCGGAGAGCGACTGCTGTGGAGCAAGGTGGAAGAGGCGGAGGAGGAGAGGGACTCCACCATGCGTGTCGGGTGGTGCTGCTCAGGACCTCCTCAGACCCTCAGGTTCTTTGTGTCGGCTTAGTAGATCAGAGGGTTTGAGACGATGAGTTGAGTAGATAATGTTTATGTGCTCCGTACTATCACCGTCCACACTGAGTGTGTGTGTGTGTGTGTGTGTGTGTGTGTGTGTGTGTGTGTGTGTGTGTGTGTGTGTGTGTGTGTGTGTGTGTGTGTGTGTCCACAGTGAGATGGTGGAGTGCTTCCAGGAGATCTCTGAGAACCCAGACTGCAGGGTGGTGCTGCTGTCTGCAGCTGGGAAGCTCTTCACTGCAGGTTGGTGGAGCTCAGTCACATCAGGAGACAGGAGCAGGAAGGTGGAGCAGAGGAGCCCCGACCATCAGAGCACACTGTGGATGGAGGGAGGGATGGATGGAGGGATGGAAAGAGGGAGGGGTGGGTGGAGGGATGGAGAGAGGGAGGGATGGAGGAAAAGATGGAGCCCAGGCTCCTCAAACCTGGACTGGTCTTAATTGTTAGCTTAGCATCAGAGCAGTGAAGACTAATGTTAGCTTATGTTAGCTTAGCAAAGTGCCCCCCACCCCCAGGTCTTGACCTCAGTGACATGGCGGCTGATGTCCTGCAGCCACCGGGAGACGACGTGGCTCGAGTCTCCTGGAACCTCAGGAAGTTGATCACCAGGTACCAGGAGACCTTCTCTGTCATCGAGAAGGTGAAAGCCCTGCCCCCCCCCCCCCCCCCCCAACCTGACCCTACCCCCCCAGACACCACCTGTACTCACCTGCTCCCTTGTTTCTTCTTCCAGTGTCCCAAACCAGTGGTAGTGGCTGTGCATGGAGCCTGTGTAGGAGGAGGTAAAAACATCTTCACCTCAGTATCCTGAACACCTCAGCATCCTGAACACCTCAACATCCTGAACACCTCAGCATCCTGAACACCTCAACATCCTGAACACCTCAGCATCCTGAACACCTCAACATACTGAACACCTCAACATACTGAACACCTCAGCATCCTGAACACCTCAGCATCCTGAACACCTCAACATACTGAACACCTCAACATACTGAACACCTCAGCATCCTGAACACCTCAGCATCCTGAACACCTCAACATGCTGAACACCTCAACATGCTGAACACCTCAACATACTGAACACCTCAGCATCCTGAACACCTCAGCATCCTGAACACCTCAACATGCTGAACACCTCAACATACTGAACACCTCAGCATCCTGAGCACCTCCATACCACAACATCCTGAACACCCCAATACCTCCAACACCTTGTTGGAAGGTCTTTAAGAAGTCTTTAAGAAATTCACTTCCTGTCTCATTTCAACAGGTGTTGACATGATCACAGCCTGTGACATCCGTCTGTGCACCCAGGATGCCTGGTTCCAGGTGAAGGTCTGTAACCAACCTCTACCTGAACCTCTGTCTCTCAAGCTCAAACTAAACTCCATCCTGACCTCACCCTCAATCCCAACCTCAACCTCTACTTCTGCCTGAATCTGAACCTCCACCTCAACCTTTACTACCCCAACCTCAACAGTCCCGGTCCAGTCCAGTCCTGCCTCAGCCTCTTCTTCCTGTCCTGACAGGAAGTGGACATCGGCCTGGCGGCAGACGTTGGGACTCTACAGAGACTCCCTAAAGTCATCGGCAGCCGCAGGTAGGTCACCTGGAGGAGGGAGGAGGAGTCAGGAGGAGTCAGGGAGGCAACACGCTGTTTTCCTGTCTTATTGAATCTGTTATGTGTACTCTGTTGTCTGATAGCACGGGTCACTTTGTACCAAACAAATTAAATCTGTTTCTGGTTTGTTTCGTCTCTGACTCGCTGCTCCTCCTGCTCCTTCTGCTCCTCCTGCTCCTTCTGCTCCTCCTGTTCCCCCTGCTCCTCCTGCTCCTTCTGCTCCTCCTATTCCAGCCTAGTGAACGAACTTGCTCTGACTGCTCGGAAGATGTTCGCTGACGAGGCGCGGAGCTGTGGCCTGGTCAGGTGGGCGGAGTCCAGCACCTCCTCACACCTCCTCACACCCATCACACCTCCTCACACCTCTCCAACCCATCACACCACCTCACACCACCTCACACCCATCACACCTCCTCACACCCATCACCCCTTCTCACACCTGTCACACCCCCCTCATTCCTCCCACACCATCACACCTCCTCACACCCATCACACCTCCTCCCACACCATCACCCCTTCTCACACCTGTCACACCTCCTCACACCCATCACACCTCCTCACACCCATCACACCTCCTCACCCACCCATTTAAATAGTGACGGTTACCATGGTAGCGATGCAGGTGAATGGCTCATGTTGCTGGTCTGAATTTTAGTTTTGACATTAGAGGAAATCGAAGTCCGAGATCATCTTGTCTGGTCTGACCGGCATTGGCAGGTGGTCAGGAACTAACCAGAAACTGCCTCCTCCCTCCAGCCGGGTGTTCCCGGACAGGGCGGCCATGTTGGCTGCAGCGCTGCAGATGTCCGGCGAGATCGCCGCCCGCAGTCCCGTCGCTGTCCAAGGAACCAAGATCAACCTGCTGTACGCCCGGGACCACGGGGTGGCCCAGAGCCTGGACTACATGGTGACACGCACACACGCACGCACACACGCACACACGCACACACGCACACACAAACCTGATGTGGATTCAGCCAAAAGCAGAAAGCGTGATGCCTGTTGTCAGTCATCGTTTCTGGACAACCTTGCTGTTAACATGTGTAACGGTATCAACATGTCAGTAATACGACGACATGTCAGTAATAATGTAGAGAGCTCCACAGTATGATACTTTATTCCATACCATTATACCATGGTTACCATGTTAGGCATGCTAGATCTGACCATGAGGTGATGAGACCTCAAAACCCACATCTACAATCTACAAGAAACCTGTTTGATTTAGCAGGTTGAACATGGTGTGAAGATCTGTGTGTGTGTGTGTGTGTGTGTGTGCGTGCGTGCGTGCGTGCAGGCCAACTGGAACATGGCCATGCTGCAGACCCAGGATGTGATGAAGTCGGCTCAGGCCTCCATGGAGAAGAAAAGTCTCACAACGGTGTCTTTCTCCAAGCTCTGACGTCCTCCTGCGCCT
>CM055198.1:25099277-25129277 GCA_029224185.1 Karalla daura
GATTTTGTGTGTATAGTGTTGTATAGTGTTTGTGTGTGTGGAGTGTCTCACGGTTATCTCACAGACTGCCTACTTCCACCTCCACAATATCACTAACATGAGGCTCCTCCTCCCTCCATGCAGCAGCTGGTCCAGCCTCTGGTACCTCCAGGCTGGACTACTGCTCCTCTCTACTGGCTGGATGCTCCAACAGGTGATGAGAACTCTGCAGCTCCTTCAGAACGCGGCAGCTCGTGTCCTGACTAAAACTAGACAGAGATCATATCTCTCCTGTTCTGGCCTCCTAGCACTGGCTTCCTGTACCATTCAGGATTCAGTTCCAAATCCTTCTCCTTGTCTATAAAGCTCTTCATGGTCTGGCACCCTCTTATATCTCAGACCTGATAAAACCCTACTGCCCCACTAGGACACTCTGTTCTTGTGGTTCAAACCACTCCTTCCTCTCCTTTTATTTTTTAATTGTTTTAATTATTTATTTTTTTTAATCGTTTAAATTATTTAATTAATTATTTAATTAATCTTTATTTTATTTTTCCCTCCCAGGTTCCATCAGGCTGAGCTGGATCCAGGACTCCGTCCCTCTACCGGCTCCTCTCACTGCAGTTCCAGCTTTCTACTCTGGACTGATTCAACTCATTGATCTATTTATATCCTGAACTGTTAGCCATCAGGACTGTCCTCCTCTGTCCTCCTGTCCTCCTCTGTCCTCCTGTCCTCCTGGGGGAGGATCTCCTCCTCTGTCTCTCTCTGAGGTTTCTCCTTGTTCTCCCTGTCAGGGTTTTTCTGGGGAGTTGTTCCTCAGCCTTTGTGAGGGTCTAAGGACAGGGGGTGTCCACTGTGGACATGTTGTTGCTCTCTGTGTGAAGTGTCCTGAGATAACGGCTGTTATGAACTGACACTTAAAACAAAGTTGAGTTGAATTGTGGAGTGTGTGTGGAGTGTGTAGAGTGTGTGTGGGGTGTGTGTAGAGTGTGCGGAGTGTGTGTAGAGTGTGTGTAGAGTGTGTGTAGAGTGTGTGTAGAGTGTGCGTAGAGTGTGTGTAGAGTGTGTGTAGAGTGTGTGTAGAGTGTGTGTAGAGTGTGTGTAGAGTGTGTGTAGAGTGTGTGTAGAGTGTGTGTAGAGTGTGTGTAGAGTGTGTGTAGAGAGTGTGTAGAGAGTGTGTAGAGAGTGTGTAGAGTGTGTGTAGAGTGTGTGGAGTGTGTGTAGAGTGTGTGTGGACAGTGTGTGGAGTGTGTGTAGAGTGTGTGTAGAGTGTGTGTGGACAGTGTGTGGAGTGTGTGTAGAGTGTGTGTGGACAGTGTGTGGAGTGTGTGTAGAGTGTGTGTAGAGTGTGTGTGGACAGTGTGTGGAGTGTGTGTAGAGTGTGTGTGGAGTGTGTGTAGAGTGTGTGTAGAGTGTATGTGGAGTGTGTGTAGAGTGTGTGTAGAGTGTGTGTGGAGTGTGTGTAGAGTGTGTGTAGAGTGTGTGTGGAGTGTGTGTAGAGTGTGTGTAGAGAGTGTGTAGAGAGTGTGTAGAGAGTGTGTAGAGTGTGTGTAGAGTGTGTGGAGTGTGTGTAGAGTGTGTGTGGACAGTGTGTGGAGTGTGTGTAGAGTGTGTGTAGAGTGTGTGTGGACAGTGTGTGGAGTGTGTGTAGAGTGTGTGTGGACAGTGTGTGGAGTGTGTGTAGAGTGTGTGTAGAGTGTGTGTGGACAGTGTGTGGAGTGTGTGTAGAGTGTGTGTGGAGTGTGTGTAGAGTGTGTGTAGAGTGTATGTGGAGTGTGTGTAGAGTGTGTGTAGAGTGTGTGTGGAGTGTGTGTAGAGTGTGTGTAGAGTGTGTGTAGAGTGTGTGTAGAGTGTGTGTAGAGTGTATGTGGAGTGTGTGTAGAGTGTGTGTAGAGTGTGTGTGGAGTGTGTGTAGAGTGTGTGTAGAGTGTGTGTAGAGTGTGTGTAGAGTGTGTGTAGAGTGTGTGTGGAGTGTGTGTGGAGTGTGTGTGGAGTGTGTGTATGTAGAGTGTGTGTAGAGTGTGTGTAGAGTGTGTGTAGAGTGTGTGTAGAGTGTGTGTGGAGTGTCTGTAGAGTGTGTGTAGAGTGTGTGTAGAGTGTGTGTAGAGTGTGTGTAGAGTGTGTGTGGAGTGTGTGTAGAGTGTGTGTAGGGTGTGTGGAGTGTGTGTGGAGTGTGTGTAGAGTGTGTGTAGAGTGTGTGTAGAGTGTGTGTGTAGAGTGTGTGTAGAGTGTGTGTGGACAGTTTGTGGACAGTTTGTGGAGTGTGTGGAGTGTGTGTAGAGTGTGTGTAGAGTGTGTGTGGAGTGTGTGTAGAGTGTGTGTAGAGTGTGTAGAGTGTGTAGAGTGTGTGTAGAGTGTGTGTAGAGTGTGTGTAGAGTGTGTGTGGAGTGTGTGGAGTGTGTGTGGAGTGTGTGTGGAGTGTGTGTGGAGTGTGTGTGGGGTGTGTGTGGAGTGTGTGTGGGGTGTGTGTGGGGTGTGTGTGGGGTGTGTGTGGGGTGTGTGTGGAGTGTGTGTGGAGTGTGTGTGGAGTGTGTGGAGTGTGTGTGGGGTGTGTGTGGAGTGTGTGTGGGGTGTGTGTGGAGTGTGTGTGGAGTGTGTGTGGGGTGTGTGTGGGGTGTGTGGAGTGTGTGTGGAGTGTGTGTGGAGTGTGTGTGGAGTGTGTGGAGTGTGTGTGGAGTGTGTGGAGTGTGTGTGGGGTGTGTGTGGGGTGTGTGTGTGGAGTGTGTGTGGGGTGTGTGTGGAGTGTGTGTGGAGTGTGTGTGGAGTGTGTAGTGTGTGTGGAGTGTGTGGGGTGTGTGTGGAGTGTGTGTGGAGTGTGTGTGGAGTGTGTAGTGTGTGTGGAGTGTGTGGGGTGTGTGTGGGGTGTGTGTGGGGTGTGTGGGGTGTGTGGAGTGTGTAGTGTGTGTGGAGTGTGTGTGGAGTGTGTGGGGTGTGTGTGGGGTGTGTGGAGTGTGTGGAGTGTGTGGAGTGTGTGGAGTGTGTTGAGTGTGTGTGGGGTGTGTGTGGGGTGTGTGTGGGGTGTGTGTGGGGTGTGTGTGGGGTGTGTGTGTGGAGTGTGTGTGGGGTGTGTGTGGAGTGTGTGTGGGGTGTGTGTGGAGTGTGTAGTGTGTGGGGTGTGTGTGGGGTGTGTGTGGGGTGTGTGTGGAGTGTGTGTGGGGTGTGTGTGGGGTGTGTGTGTGGAGTGTGTGTGGAGTGTGTGTGGAGTGTGTGTGGAGTGTGTGTGGAGTGTGTAGTGTGTGTGGAGTGTGTGGGGTGTGTGTGGAGTGTGTGTGGAGTGTGTGTGGAGTGTGTAGTGTGTGTGGGGTGTGTGTGTGGAGTGTGTGGGGTGTGTGTGGGGTGTGTGTGTGGGGTGTGTGGGGTGTGTGTGTGGAGTGTGGAGTGTGTGGGGTGTGTGTGTGGAGTGTGTGGAGTGTGTGTGGAGTGTGTGGAGTGTGTGTGGAGTGTGTGTGGAGTGTGGGGTGTGTGTGGGGTGTGTGTGGGGTGTGTGTGGGGTGTGTGTGGAGTGTGTGTGGGGTGTGTGTGTGTGGAGTGTGTGTGGAGTGTGTGTGGAGTGTGTGGGGTGTGTGTGGGGTGTGTGTGGGGTGTGTGTGGGGTGTGTGTGGGGTGTGTGTGGGGTGTGTGTGGAGTGTGTGTGGGGTGTGTGTGTGGAGTGTGTGTGGAGTGTGTGTGGAGTGTGTGTGGGGTGTGTGTGGGGTGTGTGTGGGGTGTGTGTGGGGTGTGTGTGGGGTGTGTGTGTGGAGTGTGTGTGGAGTGTGTGTGGAGTGTGTGTGGGGTGTGTGTGTGGAGTGTGGGGTGTGTGTGGGGTGTGTGTGGGGTGTGTGTGTGGAGTGTGTGTGGAGTGTGTGTGGAGTGTGTGGGGTGTGTGTGGGGTGTGTGTGGGGTGTGTGTGGGGTGTGTGTGGAGTGTGTGTGGAGTGTGTGTGGGGTGTGTGTGTGGAGTGTGTGTGGAGTGTGGGGTGTGTGTGGGGTGTGTGTGGGGTGTGTGTGGGGTGTGTGTGGAGTGTGTGTGGGGTGTGTGTGTGGAGTGTGTGTGGAGTGTGTGTGGGGTGTGTGTGTGGAGTGTGGGGTGTGTGTGGGGTGTGTGTGGGGTGTGTGTGGGGTGTGTGTGGGGTGTGTGTGGGGTGTGTGTGGGGTGTACCTGTGGTGGTGCTGCTCAGGGACAGGTTCAGCTCTCTGGTGTACCGCTCTATGATTCGCTGGATGCTGCTGTCATTAAACAGCACGCCAGCTGCTGATTGGTCCTCACACACCTTCAGGATGTTGGTGGCAGCGACGGCGCCTCCTCCTCCTCCTCCTCCTCCTCCTCCTCCTCCTCCTCCTCCTCCTCCTCCTCCTCCTCCTCCTCCTGGCTGCACACCTGCACGGAGCACCACAGACTCACCTGCTATGGGACTGAGACAGCACCTCTGTGTGTGTGTGTGTGTGTGTGTGTGTGTGTGTGTGTGTGTGTGTGTGTGTGTGTGTGTGTGTGTGTGTGTGTGTGTGTGTGTGTGTGTGTGTGTGTGTGTGTGTGTGTGTGTGTGTGTGTGTGTGTGTGTGTGTGTCAGACCTGAGTGTGTACTGTGGTCGTGGTCAGTGGTGACATAGCTGCCGGTGGAGAGCGACGTGGAGGAGAGACAAGATGAGCCAAGAGGCTGCGCTGCAGACTGACACTGACACACACACACACACACACACACACACACACAGAACAGTCAGGGTGTCATACACACACACACTGAGCTCAGTTCAAGTGTAGAAAACATCATGAAATGTATTTTAATCAAAATACATCTCAGTTCAAGAAAATTACATCATCGCCCAGAGAACAAATGCAGACAGACAG
The DNA here is from genome assembly GCA_029224185.1 of Karalla daura. Taxonomy (NCBI): domain Eukaryota; kingdom Metazoa; phylum Chordata; class Actinopteri; order Chaetodontiformes; family Leiognathidae; genus Karalla; species Karalla daura. The sequence goes on from CM055198.1 coordinate 25,104,084, forward strand.
ACAGACAGACAGACAGACAGACAGACAGACAGACAGGCAGGCAGACAGACAGACAGACAGACAGACAGACAGACAGACAGACAGACAGACAGACAGACACTGAGCTCAGTTCAAGTGTAGAAACCATCATGACATTTCAATTCAGGTTCGGTCTGGTCACATCATCGCCCAGTGAACACACACAGACACGCAAGCAGGCAAACATGGACATGGACGGACACACACACACACACACACACACACACACACACAAACACACACAGCTTCTCAAGCATCATCAGGCTTCAGCAGGTTCAGCTGCAGCTCAGATTTGGCTACTTTCATCATTGATCCACAATGTGAACCTCAGAGGGGAACTAACACACACACACACACACACACACACACACACACACACACACACACACACACACACACACACACACACACACACACACACACACACACACACACACACACACACACACACACACACACACACACACACACACACACACAGTGAGTACCTGTGTGGGGGAGCAGTCTGCTCCTCTTCCAGAGTCCGTGGACAGAGTAGATGATGTGTCTGAAACAAGACAAAACATCACACTCCTGCTCCTCCTCAGTCTGACCCAGAGGTGAAGCTCTGCCTCAACCCACCTGACTGTGAGGCTCCGCCCTCCTCCTGCTCCGTGGGGGGAGGGGGCGTTGCAGTGGCGTCTTTTGGGTGGAGCTTCTCCTCCCTCTGACCTTGAGATGCTGAGCAGCGGCTGCTGAGCGGTGTCTCCACCTCCTGGATCACACTGAGCTGCTGGGAGGGAGGGGCAAGGCGGGGGAGGGCAGACACCTTGGGCAGCGAGTGGGGGATGAGGGGAGGAGAGGAGAGAGAGGAGGAGGCTGCAGGAAGAGATGGAGACATTTTAGAGCAAGATTTTTGGACAGTTGAAACCTGCAGCAGCAGCTTCAGCCTCACCTGCAGCAGGTGTCCAGGCCCCACCCCCTGTAGCCCCGCCCCCACCTGGCTCCTGCAGGTGGGACAGAGTTCCTCCATGCGCCTCCTCCACACTCCTCAGCAGCGTCGACAGTAACTGGAGACGCGTGTTCACCGTGTCACCGCACAGCGTCTGATTGGCTGCTCGGGCAAAGAGCTCCGCCCCCCCAAGCTGGGCACCCCCAGTCCCTGCAGCCTCGGCCTGGAACAGAGCCTGCGTCTCCTGCTCCTCCTGCTCCCTGCAGTACTGTAGCTCCGCCCTCTGGGGCCCTGCCTGCAGGGAGTGGGCAGGGTCCAGTCTGTGCAAGAGGGTTTGAGTGGGACAGTCAGAGATGACATGTGTCTGTTTGGACTGCACTTCCTTGTGCTCATGGAGAGATGGAAGGGGCGGAGCCAGATGGGGCGGAGCCAGCAGGGGCAGAGAGGGCAGTGGGGCAGGACTTGCTGGTGATCGGAGGTAGTGGTGTGCAGGAGCAGGAGGAGGTGCAGGTGTCACTGCGTTGCCGCGGTGACGGAGCTGCAGAGCTCTCTGATAGGCTGCCAGGCGGAGTCGTGCCACCTCCACGGTGCGCTGGTGCAGTCTGGGGAGGAGATGTATTGGGACACATCTGAACAGGGAGTGATGCCAGAACAGGAAGTGATGTCACTTGACTCACCTGCTCTGCTGCAGCAGGCGCTGCTGATGCTCCAAGATCCTCCTGCTGTGCTCCTCTCCTCCTGCAGGAGGCAGCAGCTGGGGGAGGAGAATGGAACAAAACAACAGACGTCATCAAAGTGTCGTTGTTCCTATTCATTCTGAATGAGAGAAGCAAAGCAAAGGAGCAAAGGTGAGACATCCAACGGTTTCCTCCAGTAGAATGCCTGGCTGCAGCGTGTTCTAGGTCTAGTTTTCTAGGACCCAGAGAGGATCAGGCCACTTCAGAGCAGCACAGCCGTCTGTGGCTGCAGGCGCTCCAACCAGATGACTGGAATGAGGACGAGGTCAGAAACTCGTCTACAGCGCCCTCTTCAGGTCAGGTCATCTGTTATCATGAGCCCCGGCTAGGTCCACAGTCCAGAGTCTTTGTGTCCCCGTTCCATGTGTCCACGGTCCAGAGTCTTTGTGTCCCTGGTCCAGAGTCTCTGTGTCCCTGGTCCAGAGTCTCTGATGATCTGAACATGACCACAGCCAACATATTCGTATGCATCCAGTACCTTATAGGCGTCATTGTCATTTTCAGTTTCTCTCGGTTTCTCAGTTAAATACAGGCAGTTGTACATCCAGCCACAGGCCTCAGGGCTTCACATTCTCAGACCTGGTCTCAGGACCAGAGATGCTCCACCAGCATCACAGCTGGTCTCCATGGACCCGGCCTCGGCTGCTGTCGGCCCCATCCTCTCCGAGTCCTGTAAAACTTTGCTCTGCCGGTAGAACATCGATTCTGATACTGTAAAATCAACCACTCTTCTCTTAACTTCTTGTCGGTCTCCTTCAGACTGAATGGGAACAACACTTCCACTGCCATGATGATGCATACATCATTGTATGCACACAGTAAAAGTCTGGACAGCAGCGTTTGCTGTCCAGGTACTGAGGGGTATGGGGGGCACAGTTAGAGCTAGGGTTGGGTGGGGTTACAGTCAGGGTCAGACTGGCTCAGCTCTGCAGCTCAGTCTCACCACAGATCTCACCTGCTGCTGCTGCTGCTGCTGCTGCTGCTCAGCTGCCTCCTCCTTCAGCCGCTGGCGCTCTTGCTGCTCCTCCTGCCGCGCCTCCTGCAGCATCTGCTGCAGCTGGAGCTTCTGCTCCTGCAGCTCCTGCAGCAGCTGCTCCTCCTCCTACAAGTTGAAATGCAGTCCTGAAGGTGCATAAGCCTGTCTAAGCAATACCACTAGTGTGGCACAATAGTATAGTAGCAGTTGAAGGTGCATCAAGCATCAGTGTGAATGTTCCTGCTGAGCAGCAGCCTGAACCAAGCTCACCTTCTGCTCCTCTGCTAGCCTGACTCTGCTGGAGACCACAGGAGGAGGCTCCACGGCCTGCTCCCCGGCCTGCTCCCCGGCCTGCTCCCCGGCCTGCTCCACGGCCTGCTCCACGGCCTGCTCCCCGGCCTGCTCCCCGGCCTGCTCCACGGCCTGCTCCCCGGCCTGCTCCACGGCCTGCTCCCCGGCCTGCTCCACGGCCTGCTCCACGGCCTGCAGCGCTGCAGAGAACATCAGGCAGATGTACAAACATGTTTCCATCGGATAAACAACTAACACCTCTCTCCCCAACACACTGCTACAACACAGAGTCCTTCAACTTCTGCCCAATGAGGGACCTACCAGGATCAGAGGGGGCGGGGCCTGTGTGTCTGACTCTCTCAGCGCTGCTCAGAGAGCCCGTGTCGATGCTGGTATCTCGCTCTGGGATCTCATGTCTGACATCACACAAGAGATCAGCTGCAGGGACACGCGACACGTCTGGCCTCGGCTTCTCCTGGCCCCTCAGGATCCTCAGGTTCTCCTGGCCCCTCAGGATCCTCAGGTTCTCCTGGCCCCTCAGGATCCTCAGGTTCTCCTGGCCCCTCAGGTTCTCCTGGTTCCTCTGGTTCCTCTGGTTCCTGATGCGTTCCAGGAGATTCTTCAGTGCCTGTCTGGGAGCAGGTCTGCTGGGTTCCTCTACAGAAGATAAAACATAAGTCACATTTCGAGCACTTGTAAACACCTTTCAAACATACAAATCCTAATCTTTAAGTTCAAGCATTTTCCACTTCAGTCTGATTTCTCCATGACTGAGGATTTGTTTCAAGACTTGCTCTTCCACCTGGAGCCTCCTGCTGCTCCTCCTGCTCTTCGGCTGCTGCGTCTCCTCCATCCATGGTGACGTCCAGCTCTGGGTCCTCGGTCCCAGTGGATGGCTCTGGCAGAGGTTCAGGTTCCAGCTGCAGCACCAGGTCTCCTTTCACCCCTGGGAGCAGAGGAGATCAGCCATGAAGCTGCTGCCATGCTGGAAGTTGTTGAAGGTGCCGTGGGCGCCTCCTCACTCCTCTCTCCTGCACACATGTCTTCGAAGGCGAACTCCATCTCCCTCTGGAAGTCCTCCCTGCTCTCCTGCCTCCTGTAGAGTGGCTGGAAGATCTGAGCCGGCATCTGAGAGACCTGCAGCCTCCTCCTCAGCAGGTCTGTCTGCTGCAGGTGCTGCAGCTGCTCCAGCAGACGCTCCCGCTCCTGGACGGACACACACACGTTACTGAGACAGCAGCTCAGAGCTCCACCAGCTTCACCTGGATGTTCCAGATGTTCTCCTGACTCTGACTCAGCTAAAACATCTGTACATCCAGGTGTGGGCTGGTGCAGCAGTTCAGGTGTCATTTGGTTCTTACCAAGAAAAAAAAAACAGATTAACAAATGTTGGATTAGGACGCATGTTCTCAGTTCATTTCTTATCTTAGTTGTAAACTTTCCACTATAACCTGCATAAACCAAGATCGGCCACATAGTCACCTCATCTTGCTGCCGTTTTCTCATATCAACGACTCATGAGATTACGTCTGTTTATTTTTTATTTCACCATCATCCAGACAGATGGTGACAAACCCTGACTGAAGTTAATCCTGATCAGTGATCAATAATAGAGACTACTGACCTCCTCCTTGACTCGTTCCTCAGTGTTTCTATGATTCAACATGCACAAAGTCTGTGACCAGCTGTGAATATGATGTGCATGTATGTATGTGTACAAGTCAGTCTACGTGGGATGGAACGTGAAAGGCAGATGAAAAGTGTTGATTGATTGATTGATTGATCGGTCGCTCCAGCTGGGACACAGCAGTGCAGTCAGTCTCATCTGCAGCTGGATCAGGATGACTGATGAACCAACACACATTATCTCGCTACCTGTGTGAGTTGCTCCCTCCTCAGTGCCTCCTTTCCTCTGAGCTGTGCCTTTTTTTCCTGCTCCTCCTTCCTATGAGTTTCCTCCCTCTCCGTCTCCTCCAGGCGCCTCAGCTCCAGCTCCGCCCCCTTGTGGGCGTCAGCCTACACACACACACACACATTAGCCGTCTGCCTGAAGTGAGCCCAGCGAGCTGTGAGGCTGACTCCAGACCTGCTGCATGTCTCTGTCCTCGGAGCTCTGGGGGAGGTGGTGATGAGTGACAGCAAAGCTGCTGATGTCACTCCTCCTCATCATGGAGGGCATCTTGGAGTCCAGGCTCTGGGTGGAGTAGGGACAACATGGAGAACCTGACTGTTAGGTCTTCAGTTTGTGGTGAAATGTCAGTGTCTCTGCTCCTAGTTCCTCCTCTGAGTGAAACTCTGCAGGTGAAACTCACCTGGACAGGGTTCGGAGGAGGGGGGGGCAGACTGGCTACTCTGGCTGCTCTTGCCTTCTCCACCTGCAGCACCCTCTGCCTGGCACTGGCGGCTCTGCACGGGTGCAGCAGCTGATTAACGTCTACTTAAAGAAGCTGGACTGAGAGCTGAGAGCCTGCAGCAGCTTCCTACCTGTTCTGCTTCTCGCTCTGCTCAAGCCTCTGAGACTTCAGCTCCTTCAGAGCTCCACGGAAACGTTCCTCTGCCCTGGTCTGGTTCTGCTCCTCCCTCTGAGCGATAGCTGCCAGGTCTGGTTCCTGGGACACAAAACAATAGTACTGGACCTCAACCAGGCCCCAGATGCCTCAGTCTCAGACATTTCCCTTCATCTTGTTGCATACTGGTGCCCACCTAAGGGTGAGTGTTGCATAGTAGAGACAAACTGTTGGATGAAGATTTAACCCCAAAGACCACTATCCATACCCTGGGATTCTCAGCAAACCCACCAGTGAAGACCCACCTAAGAATGTCTGGACCATATCCAGGAGGGGGAGGAAGTCCACAGATCCTTGTAAGGGACTATGTAATGAAGAGAAACTAATATGTAGGTGGAACAGGCTGGATCTAAGCAGGACCTGGGTCTGCCTGCTGGGTCAGCACGGGGAGCTTACGTTCTCCTGGGCGCTGCGCTGGCCCTGGCCCAGCAGCTGCAGGCTCTGGTCGTAGAGCCTCTGCAGCTGGCTGATCCTCTGGGTCTGCTGCTGCTCCCAGTCCTGCCGCAGCTGCTGCTCCAGACGCTGCAGCTCCTGCTGCCGCCGCCGCCGCACATCCTGACACATCCTGTGAGCGATGCCGCGCTGCTGCTCCCGCACCTGGACCACAGGAAACAGGTCAAAGGTCCAGCAGCAGGTGACAGACACCGACCCAAGGGCCAGAGAGAAGCTACAGCTCCCTGAAGCAGCTCAGCTTCTGTCTGCTTTATTAAATTATATCCATGCACTTCCTCCATCACATCCGGATTTACACCGAGTTACACCTTCAGTAGAGTACTTCATGCACCCCGGGGTGTGTGTGTGTGTGTGTGTGTGTGTGTACGTGTACCTGCTGGATCCTCAGCTTTCTCCTCCTCTGCTGCTCCTCTCGGATCACTCTGGCCTCCTCGTTGGGGCTCAGTCTGAGGAGCGCTGCTCCTCCGGGCATGCTGCTCCTCTTCTCACCTGGACCCAGAGAGACAGGCTAGCAACGCGGCTAGCGACGCGGCTAGCGACGCGGCTAGCAACGCGGCTAGCAACGCGGCTAGCAACGCAAGCTCTGCTAACAGGCGCTGCTCCCTCGTTCAGTTCCGGGCCGTTTCAGAGACATTTCTGTGAGAGCAGCCGCGGGTGGTCGGTGTGAGGAGCGGTCAGGGCCAGTAGCCAGCCGGCCAGCAGCTCCAGAGCCTGGCTGACCAGTGGAATTCAGGGAGACACAAACAAACAGAAGCAAACAAACAATACCACTGTTGGCTTGACTCTAGTAGAACGTCACATCCGCCGGTTTAAAAAGCGCGCGGCGCTGCACCGGAAGTTGATTTTTTTTTTTCTTTTTTAATGTTGCCTTCAATAGTTGTAATAGTCAAGTTTTTAACGCTCAGCAGATTTAATCTGCTCAATAACAAACATAAACATCAGCACAAGCTGTGTGGAGCAGAGTTCCTGGTCCCTCCAGAGTAGATGGGGGCGCTAACGCACCAACAGCTGGAGGTAAATCACGTTATCCGTGAGGCAGAAGAAGAAGAAGAAGAAGAAGAAGAAGAAGAAGAACAAGAAGAACAAGAAGAAAGAAGAGTAGGAGGAGAATAAGCAGATCAGTGTTGGGGGGGGAAATCGGAGGCTTGAACCAGACTATCAACCGGAGGACCAGTCCAGCTCGGCAGATCGGGTAAGTTAGTTAAAACGAGTTAATGGTGGCTGTGGAGGTTAGCGGGCTGTAGCAGCAGGCTAACACGGAGCTAAGCTAGTTAGCATCAGTGGCTACAGCAGCTCTGACCAATTACAAAACAGATATACCCACGCACCTGATTCAGACAACTAGACCTGTAACACTTGATTATTTTTGTAGCTTAATAATTTTTCTTCGATTGTCTTTCTTTGAATAATTGAGTAGGACTAATAGATTGTTAAAACAGTTAGCTGTTATTGTAGTAGTTGGTTCATAGTTGATTCATGGAGTAATTGTTGCAGCTCGACTTGATGGAGAGCGACGCAGACCTGGATTAGATAAGATTGGATGAAACTTTATTGATCCGTAAGTAAATTACAATTGGGTGGGATAAATACATCATTACATGAGGGAGGAGAGGAGAGGAAAAAGGCATTCCAGACTGTTCCTGAGAGAGAACAGTGTGGGAGCAAAAAACACCTCAGCAACACAAGCACATTCAACATAAGGGCATGACTTGCAACAGTGAGGGGAAGGGGGGGGCAGAGGGGGTCCCACCAGCATGTATTGGCAGGCTGCCGTCTATAGGCCTGTTTCCACTATGGGCCGGTCCAGGCCGTTTTACAGGAACTCCACCACTTCAACCAGAACCAGCATAGCGGAAACAGGCGTTATACGGGGACCGGGGGGTAGAAGCAACAAAGCTGCGAAGGCATGGGGAGGGATTGAGATGGCATATCAATGTATGTGTAAAGTGTCCACAAACATGAGTCCACTGCTTCCCAATCACATGTCTCAGTCTGCCGGATGGCATCACAATAACAGCTGGCTGTGCAGACAGCTTGACCAGGTCAGACAGACAGACCAGTGTCACGTGTGAGTTCAGTGTTCCGGCCCGAGAGTCGTCCCGCTGCATCCCCATCATGTGTCTCAGGTCAGGGTGTCAACAAACAGTCAACAAACCTCTAGTGTGTTGGAAGTGGGGGAAAGGGATGGAGGAGCGTCCCGCTGCCATGCTGTCAGGGGGGGTTGTTGTTGCAGCAGCTGCCTCGGCCAAGGCCGGCGCTGGCTCGGGGGCCCAATGCAGAGTAGACTAGAGGACGTCTGGGTTCAGTGCGAGTAGCCACAATTAACTTTCACAGCTCTCCATGTCCGTACCGGTCTCCGATTCGGTTCTATTTCTTGTTAAAAGACGTTAGGCGTTCGCAGATGTTATCCAAGCTTCTCATGGTGGTCCCACTACTCTCCGTATTATGGTTCATGGCACCAGTCTGAGTGCCCACAGCTCTGCCCACCGCCTCTGTCATCACTGGCAGCTTCACAGGGCTTTGGACAGCTTCACCCGTTTCTTTGGAGATCCAGAAGACCAGGGCAGTGCCTGATCCAATCAGCAACAGACCTGTGATCAAGGTTCCATATAGATAGATGTCTTCAATGTCCTCCACAGACAGAGCCGGCACACACAGGACCCTCCATCTCTCCCATCCATCTATCGTGTAGCCAGCTGCAAACGTTGGTGTTAATTGTGTTGAGAGACCAGTCGGTCCTCATAGTTGAAGCTTTGAGTTTTGGTGCAGAGTTGCTTCCTGCCCTGAGCAGTGTGCTCCTCAGCTCCTCAGAAATTCACCTCCCTGTTCCTTCTCCTCAGCAGCATCTCAATCTTCATCATGTCGGGGGGTCCAGCAGTGAGGGTCAGCATAGAGTCATCCTGCGAGAAGCAGGTTCAGGAGGTGGCCCTGGACGGTACGGAGACCTACGTCCCTCCTCTGTCCATGTCTCAGAACCTGGCCAAGCTGGCCCAGAGGATCGACTTCAGCCAGGGCTCCGACTCTGAAGAGGAGGGGGGCGAGGGGGGCGAGCCCCGAGACCGGGAGTGGACAAAGCAGGAGCCGGAGGAGGAGGAAGGTAGGAGAGTGTCACTTATGTACGTGATCTTATGTGGCAAGCCCATGAGTAGGAGCAGGGCCTCTGACCCAAGGTAAAACCAGAGAGAAGGTCATAGACTTGAGAAGGAGGAGAGCAGCAGCTCCACAGCCTCTGGGCATCATGGGGAGGATGAGCAGCCTGACCAGGAGGAGGTCCCCTGGAGGAGGTCCCCTGGAGGAGGTCCCCTGGAGGAGGTCCCCTGGAGGAGGCTGTGTTTCCTGAGGAAGCTTTGATCCTTTAGTGTGTGCAGAAGGATGTTAGAAATGTTAGAAACACAGCCAGGCTGAATAAGCGAAGCCCTCTTCACCATGGGTAACTGGAGCGTCCTGCTCTGGTCAGGCAACAGCACACAGACCATCTCTCGGTTTTCACAGATCTGCTTTGGAAAAAAAATCCCACTTTCATAGTTTCTGTGCATAGTGTTGTATACAATGTAAGCACCTTCTCACTGCATTTATAGTTTATTTTCTACTATATTTTATTTTATCCATATTTCTGTTGCCATTAAACAAAAAAGATTTTCCGTGTGCGTGTGTGTGTGCGTGTGTGTGTGTGCTCAGGCACGGTGAAGTTCCAGCCGTCTCTCTGGCCCTGGGACTCGGTCAGGAACAACCTGCGCTCCGCTCTCACTGAGATGTGCGTCCTGTACGACGTGCTCAGCGTGGTCAAGGAGAAGAAGTACATGGCTCTGGACCCGGTGTCTCAGGACCCAGCAGCTGGGAAGGTAGCCCCCTGATCACATGAGTGGACAAGAGACTAAAGAATGCTGAACAACAGTGCTGGCAGCTTTTCATTCATGTTCCTGATTAGTTGGGAAGGAAATGCTCCGTGCACTGAGCGGACTGAGCTGGCAGCGTCAGAGCTGCAGTCTGGACCAGAGGGGGGCGCTGTGCTGCCACTCACCGGCTCCACACACCTCTTTGTGTGCAGCACCTCCTGGTGCGCCCCTGGTAGTCCGTGTTCCTGCACACAGACCAATTGACTCAGAGACTAAAGAAACCAAGAAGTATTCACGTCTAAGCAGCTGAGGTCAAAGAATTTGGCGTAACTTCTTCAAAGTAAAGAAATCACTCTTTAAATATTTGAACTGACTAATTAGTCCGAGTATTTTATTATACTTTTCTCACTACCTTCAAAATAAAAGCACAGTAACACAGAGTGGCAGAGCCTCATTAGCAGCCATTCACAGCAGGTCCCTCCCCCGCTCAGACCCCCCAGGTGTTCCAGCTGATCAGTAAGAAGAAGTCTCTGGGGACGGCGGCTCAGCTGCTGCTCAAAGGAGCTGAGAAGCTCAGCAAGTCAGTGGCCGAGAACCAGGAGAACCGCCGGCAGAGGGACTTCAACTCCGAGCTGCTGCGGCTCCGCTCGCAGTGGAAGCTTCGCAAGGTCGGAGACAAGATCCTGGGAGACCTGAGCTACCGCAGCGCAGGTACACACACACACACACACACACACACACACACACACACACACACTCAGAGACTCCCTCCCTCTCACCAGTCCACCCCCCCCTCAGGTTCTCTGTTTCCTCATCACGGGACCTTTGAGGTGATCAAGAACACAGACATCGACCTGGACAAGAAGATCCCAGAGGACTACTGTCCCCTGGACGTCCAGATCCCCAGCGACCTGGAGGGCTCCGCCTACATCAAGGTGACGTCCAGCAGGTTACTGGTCACTGCTGGTCGCCAGGCTTCTTGACTGTGGTGGTGGCGGTGTCCTCCCAGAGGACCAGTAATGTTTCTGTCTATCTGTCTGTCTCTCTCTGTCCTTCCATTCTGCTCAGGTCTCCATCCAGAAACAGGCTCCAGACATTGGAGACCTGGGAACCATCAGTCTGTTCAGGAGGCCTCAGAAAACTAAGACTGGTATGCTCCAAAGATCCACACTTCCTGTTTCCTCTGCACTCAGTTGGTTCCTACTCCCTGCCTAGACTCCCTGTCCCTTCTCACTCCTCGTGTGTGTGTGCGTGCATGCGTGCGTGCGTGCGTGTGTGTGTGTATGTATGTGTGTGTGTGTAGGCTCCCAAGCCTGGCATGTGAAGCTGGAGGCAGCCCAGAACGTTCTGCTCTGTAAGGAGATCTTCGCTCAGCTCTCCAGAGAAGCTGTTCAGATCAAGTCCCAGATCCCTCACATCGTGGTGAAGAACCAGATTATCTCCCAGCCCTTCCCAGGTCAGAGTCCCACACAGGCACTGTGTGTGAGTGACCAGGAGACAGGCCTAACTGCTGACCCCCCCCCCCATCCCCCAGGTCTGCAGCTCTCCATCTCGCTGTGTCACTCCACGGGAGAGAAGAAGAACCACCGAGCGTCTCCAGAGAAACCCAAACCTGACGACCACCTGTACGTCCTGGAGCACAATCTGCACCAGATGATGAGGGAGGTGAGAGACAAACGCCAATAAGTGTTCAAACACAGGAAAATACAACAATACAACAATACAACATCTACAGTGTGAAAGCACAAAGCTTTAACAGGAGTGTAGCTCAGCTCCACCACTGAAACATCACAACGTTCCTCTGGAGCTGTTGGAACAGAAACTAATGAGGAGTCCCTCCTCATCAGTAGGATCCCCTCAGTAAGACCAGTGTCTGTCTGTCTGTCTGCCTGTCTGCCTGTCTGTCTGTCTGTCTGTCTGTCTGCCTGTCTGCCTGTCTGCCTGCCTGCCTGTCTGTCTGTCTGTCTGTCTGTCTGTCTGTCTGTCTGTCTGTCTGTCTGTCTGCCTGTCTGCCTGTCTGCCTGTCTGCCTGCCTGCCTGCCTGCCTGTCTGTCTGTCTGTCTGTCTGTCTGTCTGTCTGTCTGTCTGTCAGTTCCACAAGCAGCAGCTGAGCTCGGTGGTCATGCCTCACCCAGCCAGCGCCCCCTTCGGTCACAAGCGGCTGCGTCTGGCGGGGCCGCTGGCCTACGACAAGGCGGAGATCTGCAGCCTGCAGCACAGCGAGGGGCTGCTGGAGAAGATCATCAAGCAGGCCAAACACATCTTCCTCCGCAGCAGGTGAGTGACAGGCCTCAGCAGCCAATCAGGGGACAGTCTGACAGCCGGACCTCCCACCCCCGTCATTCAGTCCTCTCAAAATGAACACTGACGATGCATTCTCAGCTGTCCTGTCTCAGCTGTCCTGTCTCAGCTGTCCTGTCTCAGCTGTCCTGTCTCAGCTGTCCTGTCTCAGCTGTTCCCTGTCTCAGCTGTCCTGTCTCAGCTGTCCTGTCTCAGCTGTCCTGTCTCAGCTGTCCTGTCTCAGCTGTTCCCTGTCTCAGCTGTCCTGTCTCAGCTGTTCTGTCTCAGCTGTCCTGTCTCAGCTGTTCCCTGTCTCAGCTGTCCTGTCTCAGCTGTTCCCTGTCTCAGCTGTTCCCTGTCTCAGCTGTCCTGTCTCAGCTGTCCTGTCTCAGCTGCTCTGTCTCAGCTGTTCCCTGTCTCAGCTGTTCCCTGTCTCAGCTGTTCCCTGTCTCAGCTGTCCTGTCTCAGCTGTTCCCTGTCTCAGCTGTTCCCTGTCTCAGCTGTCCTGTCACAGCTGTTCCCTGTCTCAGCTGTCCTGTCTCAGCTGTTCCCTGTCTCAGCTGTCCTGTCACAGCTGTTCCCTGTCTCAGCTGTCCTGTCTCAGCTGTTCCCTGTCTCAGCTGTCTTGTCTCAGCTGTCCTGTCTCAGCTGTCCTGTCTCAGCTGTCCTGTCTCAGCTGTTCCCTGTCTCAGCTGTCCTGTCTCAGCTGTCCTGTCTCAGCTGCTCTGTCTCAGCTGCTCTGTCTCAGCTGTCCTGTCTCAGCTGTTCCCTGTCTCAGCTGTCCTGTCTCAGCTGTCCTGTCTCAGCTGTCCTGTCTCAGCTGATCCCTGTCTGCTCCTCAGGACAGCGAGGACCATCGACAGCCTGGCAAGTCGTATCGAGGATCCTCAGATCCAGGCTCATTGGTCCAACATCAACGATGTGTACGAGTCCAGCGTCAAGGTGCTCATCACCTCCCAGGGCTACGAGCAGATCTGCAAGTAGGTAGCCGCACGTCCACTGACATGTCTCCCTGATGATGTCATTGCTCCCTGATGATGTCATTTCTCCCTGGTGATGTGACCCTTACCCCAGGTCGATCCAGCTACAGCTGAACATCGGTGTGGAGCAGATTAGAGTGGTTCACAGGGATGGACGCGTCATCACACTGTCACATCAGGAGCAGGAGCTGCAAGACTTCCTGCTGTCCCAGGTACACACACACACACACACACACACACACACACACACACACACACACACACACACACACACACACACACACACACACACACACACACACACACACACACACACACACACAGCTCAGCAGTGCGAGTGTGTGATTGTGTCATTTATCTCAGCTGGGAGCAGTTGTACAGGCTTGAAAATGGCTGTTTAAAACACTGTGTGTGTGTGTGCAGATGTCTCAGCACCAGGTGCATGCTGTGCAGCAGCTGGCGAAGGTGATGGGTTGGCATGTGCTGAGCTTCAGCAACCACGTGGGCCTCGGCCCGGTGGAGAACATCGGCAACGCCTCGGCTGTCACCGTGGCCTCGCCCAACGGAGAGTACGCCATCTCAGGTCAGGAGGTGACATCACTCTGACGTCACTCTGACAGCACTGACATCACTCTGACATCACTCTGACATCACTCTGACATCACTCTGACATCACTCTGACATCACTCTGACATCACTTTGACATCACTGACATTACTCTGACATCACTCTGACGTCACTCTGACGTCACTCTGACATCACTCTGACATCACTCTGACATCACTCTGACATCACACTGACATCACTCTGACATCACTCTGACATCACTTTGACATCACTGACATTACTCTGACATCACTCTGACATCACTCTGACGTCACTCTGACGTCACTCTGACGTCACTCTGACGTCACTCTGACGTCACTCTGACATCACTCTGACATCACTCTGACATCACTCTGACATCACTCTGACAGCACTCTGACAGCACTCTGACAGCACTCTGACAGCACTCTGACAGCACTCTGACAGCACTCTGACAGCACTGACGTCACTCTGACAGCACTCTGACAGCACTCTGACAGCACTGACGTCACTCTGACGTCACTCTGACACCACTCTGACAGCACTCTGACAGCACTCTGACATCACTCTGACATCACTCTGACATCACTCTGACAGCACTCTGACAGCACTGACGTCACTCTGACATCACTGACGTCACTCTGACAGCACTCTGACAGCACTCTGACATCACTCTGACATCACTGACGTCACTCTGACATCACTGACGTCACTCTGACATCACTGACGTCACTCTGACAGCACTCTGACATCACTGACGTCACTCTGACAGCACTCTGACATCACTGACGTCACTCTGACAGCACTCTGACATCACTCTGACATCACTCTGACAGCACTCTGACATCACTGACGTCACTCTGACAGCACTCTGACATCACTCTGACATCACTCTGACATCACTCTGACAGCACTCTGACATCACTGACGTCACTCTGACAGCACTCTGACAGCACTCTGACATCACTGACGTCACTCTGACAGCACTCTGACATCACTCTGTGGCTGATCCCTGTGAGCTCACCCTGCACCCCCCCACCCCCCCAGTCCGTAATGGTCCGGAGAGCGGCTGCCGCGTGGTGGTCCAGTTCCCCCGCAGCCAGACCAAGGAGCTGCAGCGAGGCGACGTGGTGCAGGACAACAAGTGGAGCCAGCTGAGGGGCCCCAGCAGGGAGGTGACCTGGAGCCGCATGGAGGGACGCAACTTCGTCTACAAGATGGAGCTGCTGATGGCCGCGCTCACACCCTGCCCCTAGCACGGCCTCAGCAGCTGGCTGCCTCCAAGTGCGTGCGTGCGTGCGTGCGTGCGTGCGTGCGTGCGTGCGTGCGTGCGTGCGTGCGTGCGTGCGTGCGTGCGTGCGTGCGTGCGTGCGTGCGTGCGTGCGTGATGATGATGATGATGATGATGATGATGAATTAGTTTGACAATAAAACAACCACACTGATGTTTCCCACTCTTGAGCTGTGTTTGTGAGGCCTGCTGAGGCTCCGCCCCCACCACGCCCTCTCTCTAACTGACGTTCTGACTTCTTCTCTACTTCTTCTTCTCTACTTCCTCCTACCATGTTATTCCTCTCCTCCATTTCACTCATTGACTGACAGCCAATAGCTGCTCCCCTCCTCCAGCAGCTGTCAACAGTATAAAAGCACAACACTCACTGGTAGGAAATAAATAGGTGTATTTACAGCCGCAGCAGCGTCGTCTGACGCCTGAGGTACAAAATGTAAACATGTGACAGGTGGAGGTTGGTGGCTGGCGGGTCACTTCCTGCTGCCGCCTGCTGGGCGGAGCCTCAGAGCGGCTGCAGCTCGGTGGCGTCGGCTTCTGGGGGAAGAGAAGGAAACAAATCTTCAGTCTGATCAATCACTGATCGGCCGGTCAGACCGAGACCTGAGGGTTCCAGGCTACAGACCAGCAGCCTCCAAATGTAAAGACAGGACTAAGACTCACAGAAACTACATCAGGATTTGGAGTACATTGAATCACGTGGTGCTTCTATGTCATGACTTCTTGAGACTGGAGTTGAGAAACTTGGAACAAATGCGATTAAAAATAATTCAGATATTCCATTCTCCTGACATATTTATACTAACTATATAACTATAACTACAGTATATAACAGCACTTTATAAGCAACCGCAGCTTACACAACATACTGTACATCACATGTACAACTTTGTACTGTGAAGCTCAAAGAATGAAGTGATGCTAATGTTGCTCAAATGTCTCCTCAAGTATCTTGGCTGAAATATGAACAGGATTAACTTCACTTTGAGGTCTTTGTCTGGCAGCACAGCTCAGATTCTGATTCTGTCTTTAAAGTTCCCTGATCACAGATGGGTCTTTATTTACTATTCATTTAGATTTAGTTTCATTTAGAGATGTTTATTTTTCAACCTAGAAGCTTTACTCTGTGTTTTATTTTGCAAAGTCTGGATGTAATTATCCGGAAGGGTCAGGGACGTCTCTGTTCTGTCTTCCAGCGCGGCCTTTGGACTCGCCGCGCCCACAGGCCGTGTTCCTACATTCCTCCTGCTGCAGCTCGGCCGAGCTACCTGAGGCCCAGGCAGCCCCTGTCTGTGGCCCCGCCCCCTGTCGCTCTGTAGCCACGCCCCCAGTCCACCTGGGCCCCACACTCTTCCTACCAATCACAATTAGCAGCAGCAGCGGTGAACCACCCAGTGGCAACAGAGGGCTCAGTAAAGTTTCTATCTATCTGTGTATCTTTCTATCTATACCTGTAGCCCCTCCCTCTACAGCTCTAGCCCCGCCCCCTCCTACCTGGCCGCTGCCGGCCCCTCCTCCAGGCCTGCAGCTTCCTGTAGGCCTTGTTGAGCAGCCACATGGCCAGCATCAGCAGCGCGGCCAGAGCAGCCAGAGCCAGCGCCGACACAGCCAGGTATTGCAGGTCCTCGTACAGCACCTCTGCAACACAGCAGCCAATCACGTTGGAGCAGCCAGGAAGAGGGCGGGGCTGAGCAGGCTCCACCCACACTCCTCGCCATGCTCCTCACAGTGACAGTCAAAACACATCAAATGTCACTATTCAGTCTCTCCTCACAGCCTGTTGGTCCCAGTTCCTCTTTAATATTCACTACTAGGACAACATTGTAACACGTTGTCGACGACTGGTTTCAGCCTGTCGCTCACTGACTACAGCATCGGACCAGGACTCGGACCAGTATCGGGGGGCAAAAAGATGTGATGGGGACATCCGTGGAATTAACCCTTTACAATCCTGTTTGTGGCTGTGGTCACGCCAGTAGTTGTTCACAGCGTGTGTGAGGCTGTGTGAGTGTCAGTGGGTGGAGCAGGTTCCATGTTCCATGTTGGATCCGTCCTGGAGACTCTTTGTTGTTAGATGATCAACCAGGGACACTCAGAGTTTCAGTGCCACTGACAATGAAGGAGTTGTCTATCTGTCATATCTACAACATACATGTGACATACATGTCAGAGAACTCTCAGGTGTATTTTTCTACACTACTCATCCTGTGTTGTGTCCTTCTACAGAACCCCAGTGTTGCTCTGGAGATGTGGAGATGTTTCCTTCCTGTCTGTGGATGTTGGAGCAGGCTGTGGTGGAGCTCTGGACCTGCTCCTCTGGAGCTGCTGAGCTTCTACTCACCATTGACCTTCAGGACGAAGCCGGTGTCCCGGCTGCTGCCTCCGTCCTCGATGACGGTGAGGACATAGAAGCCGGCGTCCTGCAGCCGCAGGTCTCTGAGGCCCAGGGAGCCGTTGGTGTGGGTGGTGACCCTGCTGCTGTAGTCGGCCGTAATGTTGGCCCCGCCCCCCGGACGCCACCAGCCAATAGCGCGGCTCACAGCCCCCGACATGAAGGTCCAGTGCATGGTGGGGACACCAGAGCAGACCACGTCCACCGAGAATAAGACGTCGTCCTGGACCGAGCGGGTCAGGCTGCGCTGGGGGGAGCGGATGGACAACGCTCCAGCTGAGGAGGACAGGTCAGAGGACAGAGGACAGGACAGAGGACAGGACAGAGGACACAGGTCAGAGGACACAGGTCAGAGGACACAGGACAGAGGAAAGGACAGGACAGAGGACAGAGGACAGAGGACAGGACAGAGGACACAGGACAGATGACAGGACAGAGGACACAGGACAGAGGACACAGGACAGAGGACACAGGACAGAGGACAGGACAGAGGACACAGGACAGAGGACAGAGGACACAGGACGGAGGAGAGGACAGGTCAGAGGACAGAGGACAGCACAAAGGACACAGGACAGGTCAGAGGGCAGAGGACAGGACAGAGTACACAGGACAGAGGACAGGTCAGAGGACACAGGACAGAGTACACAGGACAGAGGACAGGTCAGAGGACACAGGACAGAGTACACAGGACAGAGGACAGGTCAGAGGACACAGGACAGAACACAGGACAAAGGTTATGAATTAATTATTGTCAGTAGGACTGAAACACTTTGTGCCCCTGGTTGATGGTTTAACAAAGTGTCCCCAGGACAGGTCCAACATGGGACACCTCACACCTGCTGTGGCAGAGGGACAGGCTGCAGACTGACCTCCATCAACACAGCTCAACAAGGACCAATCAGGTCTCTTTCATATGTCCTCATACATGACAGGTCGAACAGGTCCATGTTCTCCATTCAGTCTGAGTGAAGAGTCAGAGGAGAGCTCCCTGGAACTCCTGAACAGACCCACACCATGAGCTTCCTGAACGGATGGTGCCAGCGGTACTCCAATAACCTGAGCAGCTTTTAGTTTGGTGAAATGTTTTGGCTTCATTTGTGACCGATGCTGTGCTGCAGTAGAGGAGGACATCGTTCATTTTGGTCACTTCCACATTAAAATCATCGTCCTGCACACACCGTTCAGCTACATGTACTACACAAACCTGACTGCTCACTCTAACCCTCACCCCTAAATATAACCTAAACCTAAGCCTAACCCTAAACCTAACCCTCACCCCTAAATATAACTTAAACCTAACCCTAACCCTAACCCTAACCCTAACCCTCACCCCTAAATATAACCTAAACCTAACCCTAACCCTAAACCTAACCCTCACCCCTAAATATAACCTAAACCTGACCCCAACCCTAACTCTAACCTTAACCCTCACCCCTAAATATAACCTAAACCTAACCCTAACTCTAACCTTAACCCTCACCCCTAAATATAACCTAAACCTAAGCCTAACCCTAAACCTAACCCTCACCCCTAAATATAACCTAAACCTAACCCTAACCCTAACCCTAAACCTAACCCTCACCCCTAAATATAACCTAAACCTAACCCTAACCCTAAACCTAACCCTCACCCCTAAATATAACCTAAACCTGACCCCAACCCTAACTCTAACCTTAACCCTCACCCCTAAATATAACCTAAACCTAACCCTAACTCTAACCTAACCCTCACCCCTAAATATAACCTAAACCTAACCCTAACCCTAACCCTCACCCCTAAATATAACCTAAATAAGCCTAACCCTAAACCTAACCCTCACCCCTAAATATAACCTAAACCTAACCCTAACTCTAACCTAACCCTCACCCCTAAATATAACCTAAACCTAACCCTAAACCTAACCCTCACCCCTAAATATAACCTAAACCTAACCCTAAACCTAACCCTCACCCCTAAATATAACCTAACCCTAACCCTAACTCTAAACCTAACCCTCACCCCTAAATATAACCTAAACCTAACCCTAGCTCTAACCTTAACCCTCATCCCTAAATGTAACCTAAACCTAATCCTAACTCTTACTCACAGTGACTGAGGGAACTGTCACAGTTACACACCCACACGTATGTGGTTTATATGGAGGTAATTTAATATAGATTACAGGTCATAGCTCTTCTCCCCGTCACACCAGAGGGATGAATGAATGAGGCAATAGATCACAGATTATAGATGACAACCTTAGATTATTGTTTACAGGTCATGTATTATTCATCTTGTATGATTAGAAATTGTATAGTATATATTGTATCATACATTATCAATTATAGAACATGTATTATAGATTATGGATCATAGACTATAGACCATAGATCACAGCCAGGACCTAGACTAAGACCTGTGTATGTGTGTGTGTGTGTGTGTGTGTGTGTGTGTGTGTGCGCGTACTCAGGTGTTTTGCCTGTGTAAATACAGGTAAGTGTACTGCAGCGTGCTCTAATGGAGTACGCGTTCTGAGCAGGAGGAAACACAGAGCAACCCCACCACTCCACCACATGGTGTGTGTGTGAGTGTGTGTGAGAGCGCTTACCTAGGTGACACACACACACAGTGATGCAGATCAGCACAGCCACATCCTTAGAGTCCCACAGCTTCAACGGCCGCATTAGAATCCCAGAGCTGAGCCTACCCAGGTCTCATCCTGCCCCCAGGTCCTCCTCAGGTACTCCTCTACCTCCTCAGGTCCCCCTCAGGTCCTCCTCTACCTTCTCAAGTCCTCCTCTACCTCCTCAGATCCCTCTCAGTCTCGGTCTGTGTGTGAGCCGTGTACCTGGTCTGAGCTGCAGCTCAGAGCTGTGTCCACATACCTACACACACACACACACACACACCTATCAGACTGGTTGGGCCAGAGATTACTGAGCAAACACATCCTGCACCTCCGCTCCCACACACACACACACACACACACACACACACACACACACACACACACACACACACAGAAGTGCTTAAAGCTGCAGAACACACACACACCCCAGTATTAAACATACTCACCGCCCCCGCGCGACAGTAAAGACTGAATCACCTGAAAGTCATGTCGACACACCTGGAGAACACGTCCAACTAGAAGAGTGTGTTCAGAGAGGGAGGGGGAGGGGGAATGGGGGGGGCAGAGCTGTGTTTCCTCCTCCCCTCTTCTCCTTTTCTCCTCTTCTGATGTGAACCAGTGTTATTGAACCACCAGGGGGCACAATAACCACACACACACACACACACACACACACCTGATCACTTCATCAACGATCTGACTGGAGCGTCCAGCCACCAATAATCTATCATCCAATAATTGATCAGCTATCCACTTATCAGGCAGGATTCACACTCACCTGATAAAGCTCAATATTCCCAAAGTCTTGACCTGTCTTGAATGCACCATTACTCCGAAGCTTCCTGGTTCCTCTCCTGTTCACACTGAAGGTCACATGTTCTCCCTATGTGTTTGTGTGTGGGTGAGTGGGGGGGGTTGTGTACGTGTGTTTGTGTGTGTGTGTGATTATGTGTGTGTGTGTGTGGTTGTGTGTGGGTGAGTGGGGGGGTTGTGTGTGTGTGTGTTTGTGTGTGAGGTTATGTGTGTGTGTGTTTGTGTGTGAGGTTATGTGTGTGTGTGGTTATGCGTATATGTGTGGTTATATGTGTGTGTATGTGGGGGGGGGCTTTATGTGTGTTTGTGTGTGTGTGCATGGGGGGAGTTATGTGTGGGGTTGTATGTGTGTGTGTTTGTGTGTGTTTGGGGTTATGTTATGCGTGTGTGTGGGGGGGGTATGTGTGTGTGTGGGGTTATGTGTGTGTTTGTGTGTGTGGGAGGTTATGTGTGTGTGTGTGTGGTTATGTATGTGTTTGTGTGTGTGTGTGGTTATGTGTGTGTGTGTATGTGTGTGTTTGTCTGTGTGTGTGTGTGTGTGTGTGTGGTTATGTCTGTGTGTGTGTGTGTGTGTGTGTGTGCTCCGGAGCTGCTGCAGGTCTCCAACAAGATCCTTCTGGTCCAAGACCAGACCTGGAACTGGACTCTGGTCCTTTAATCACTGATCATTGGACCAGTGATTATACTGGTCTGACCCAGCTGTTGGACTGGGTGGATGATGGACAGACAGATGATGATGGATGGATGGACAGATGATAATGGATGGATGATGGATGGATGATGATGAATGGATGGTCAGAGAGATGATGGAGGATTGATGGATGGACAGACATAGAAAAATTGAAGTTTATCGGATAGAAAATGAATGACCAGGAGCCATAAATACTCGGATACTTTTACTGGAGATACTTCATATCCCTATGTACCAGCTGTGTCACGGCACTACTGTACTGGTCCTCAGTGGTCTGACTGGGTCTGACGTCAATGATGCTAGCTTAGCTTAGTGTAGCCCCACCATCTCCACCATCTCCATCTTCATCATCCTCATGGTGTCACCTTAAAGCCTCCTCCGGTGGTGACGTCATACGGGCTGCAGCAACACGGCGCGTGCAGAGGGAAAGGAGAGAGCAGCACGCGAACACAGCTCAGGTGAACGCACGAGCCTCCGCATCCGCAAGAACAACTGAACAAGAGAAAAGAAGGAAAAGAAAAGAGAGAAGGAGGAGAGAGGAGCTGTGTGTGTCAGTCTGCGGGTCGGTTCCTCCTGGCGCCTCCTCTACACCCTCCTCCTCCTCTCTCTCTCTCTCTCTCTCTCTCTCTCTCCCTCTCCCTCTCCCTCCCTCCCTCCCTCCCTCTCGCTCTCTCCCCACCGGTCTCCATCCCTCCATCTGCGTGTTTACCGACCACATCCTCCGGCTCGACGCTGAGACCACAGCTGACTGAGGAGGAAGCAAGGAAAGAAGGAAGGAAGAAAGGAAGGAAGGAAGCAGTGGATCTGAGTTGGGGGCGCAAGGACCACCTGACTGAACCGGACCGAACCGGGTGATGGAGAGCAAGGAGAAGGCACCGGCAGGTAGGAGCAGCAGGAGGTGGAGGAGGAGGTGGAGGAAGGAAGTTCCCGGCAGAGGGAGGAAGGTGGAACTTGGTGCTGTTTCTGTGAAGGGATGGAGGGATGATGGACAGAGAGTTGGAGGTGATGCTGGGGAGGACGGAGTGATGGGTGAGGGTGTTGGAGGAGGTGATGGAGGGATGGTGTAAGGGATGCAGGAGGTGATGGAGGGATGGAGGGGGGAGCGGTGCATCCTGGGTATGAGCTGCTGCAGTATCCTGCTGCCCTGCCTGTGAATGCAGCTGGAGCTTTGAGGTGTGGTTATTATGGGATGGGGTGCAGAGTGTGTGTGTGTGAGTGTGTGTGTGTGTGTGATGCCTGATGCTGCAAAAACAGGAAGATAAAGGAGGAGAGAAAGACAGGATGACACTGAGAGTGAGAGACAGGATGCTGCAGGCAGGATGACAATGAACTGAGACAAAAGGTCTCAGAGACGGAGAGACAGACATACAGAGAGAGAGAGACAGGTTTAGAGGAAGTAAGACAGGTGGAGACAGGTGGTCATGGAAAGAGCGACGGACACCAGGATTCAGACACAGAAAGACAGACGAGAGTAAGACAAGTCAGTCAGACAGACTGCTGCCAACTGGGAGACAAGTGAGGCAGCAAGACAGACTGCTGGGATGACGAGGAGAGAGAGACAGGCAGACAGAGGGAGAGACAGATAGAGGGAGACGAAGAAATGCAGAGCGAGAGAGAGACAGATAGAGAGACAGACAGGAAGTCCAGTGGAGCACTGGTGCGTCTGAGCTGAGCTGCAACAATGAATCTGTGCATCAGCGGTTAATCAGTTCATAAAATAGTCAAATCATTTGATAATCAATTGATTGATTTATGCATTAAACAAATGAGAAGGATTCCAAGAAAGTCAAGCTTCTCTGATCTCAGCTTCTTAAAACGTATCTTCTTCATGAGTATTTTCTGGTTTCTTTGGTCCTTGATGACAAAACAGAGTAAATGGATCTTTAAGGTATGTAGCAGATCTGATCCAGCCCTCGCTGGAACACTCATCAACTGCCACAGTTCTTTATGAAGAAACCAGGAATCGATTCATGTAGAAAATAATAGAGAGATTAATCAAGCTCCTCCTGGTCTCCTCCTCCTGGTCTCCTCCTCCTGGTCTCCTCCTCCTGGTCTGGACCATGGGACAGTAGAAGGAGCGTGGCCACTAGTGTTCTTCTGCTTTGTAGCAACACAACAGCTGCTTCTCACAATCTTCCAGAGGTTTACAGCTGGTTCAGACCAGTACGTATCCTCCTCCTCCACTGGTTCAGACCAGTACATGTCCTCCTCCTCCACTGGTTCAGACCAGTACGTATCCTCCTCCTCCACTGGTTCAGACCAGTACGTATCCTCCTCCTCCACTGGTTCAGACCAGTACGTATCCTCCTCCTCCACTGGTTCAGACCAGTACGTATCCTCCTCCTCCACTGGTTCAGACCAGTATGTATCCTCCTCCTCCACTGGTTCAGACCAGTATGTATCCTCCTCCTCCACTGGTTCACCTGCTTCTTCCACATATCTCCATTCCCATGTTAGCAGCATCCAGAGCTTCATCCTGGTCTCCTCCCTCAACATCTACAGCAGCCCCAGCTTCAGCCTCAGCCCAGAACATACACTCTTTCTCCTTCTTCTGTCTTGTCTCCATCTTGTTCTGGACTTGACCATGACCAGGTGTGGGTGGGGCTTTGTGTCCATCTGACCAGGTTCCTGTCAGGACCTGGACTTGCTCATCCAGAGCCAGGTCACATGACCCTCCCTACCTGTTGTTCACCTCTACTAGCCAATGAGAGAACATGGATGTGTGTGTGTGTTGTGATGTCGCTGTGTTTGTTGACAGAAAACAGATCAATGAGCTGCATCAGCACAGAGATCAGATCCTCAGTGTGCAGGAAACCTGAGACACTGACCCTCACACACACACATACACACACACACACACACACAGTGGACAGAAACCGCTTGTCTGTTGAATGCAGTTCTGTGAACAGGAGTGTGTCTGTGTGTGTTGTGGCGTGATGCAATGCAATGAAACTGACCAATCAGGCTGCAGTGATGTCACAGCTCACCTGAACTGTCTCTTCCTCTCAGCCTTCCTCCTGGTCCATGCTCACATAGAAGCTATGAGCTCTGGTTCCATCAGAGCTCAGAGTGTGCTCTACTTCCTGTTTGTAACTTTGGGAATTCTACGCTCTGGTCCTGCTCAGATCTGGCTCCTTAATGCTGATCTGGCAGCTCTTCTCTCCATGGCTCAGAGCTTCTTCACAGCTGTTCACTGCTGTCAGGCTGCTCGACCTGCTCATCCATCCACCTGCTGACCAGCATCAGAGGTGGAGGATCTGACTGAGGACACTTCCAGATGGATGGGGATCAGACCAGCGACCCTCTGGTCCAGACATGACTGCTCTGTAGGCTCCACTCTGACTGGCTGTCTCTCCTGCCACTCGTAACCTTTATCACAACGTGCCATGATGTCAGATTATGTTGGGCCAGATTCACTTTCTTTTAGAATCTGAAGCTTCAACATGAATGAATATGTGACGATGCTTTTATTGGACTTGCTGAGCATCTCTGATCAGGACCAGGTTGCTTCCTGTTTCCTGTTTTCCTCTAAAGCTCCATCATTGCTGCTTCCTGTGTCCACGCCCTCCATCACAGCAGGATCAATAGAGAGAAGTCTAACTGCCCAGCCTGCAGCCTGCTGCTGCTCACACACACACACACACACACACACACACACACACACACACACACTCACACACGCACTCACACATGCACTCACACATGCACTCACACTCACTTGCTCAGCCATTTTATGCTGAACTCAGCA
>CM055198.1:25134277-25144362 GCA_029224185.1 Karalla daura
ACAGACTCTGACCTGGTTTTTCTCAGCCTACATTCGGAGCTGCGTGTTGCGTTCACTGACTCTGATGGAGCTCCGACATGATGGCGCTCTGACGACAGGTCCGGGCTGACTGTCGCAGTCAAAACAGATGAAACATAGAAGCTGTGAACTCTGGTTCCACCAGTGCCTCAGAGTTCATCCTACAATCCTTTAGAAAACTAGCTCCTTTCATGCTGATCTGGCAACCACATGTAGGCTGCACTCACAGATATGATCATGTGACACTTTGCTTGGCTAAAAATGACTGTTGAGACGTTAGCTGACGTTATGGCGCTTTATTTGACTGAACTTGACTCTGCGTGACTCTAGGAGACTCTGGTCCTGGTCCTCAGTAGCTCATCAGCTGGTTCTCCTTCACTGAGAGGTACTGGAGCTCTGCTGCAGCTATGGAGTGATGCTCCACATCCAGCCTGAGATGTTGGAACCAGAGACTGAGGAGGAACCAGAGACTGAGGAGGAACCTGAGGGGGAACAAGAGACCAAGGAGAACCAGAGCCTGAGGAAGAACCTGAGGAGGAACCAGAGACTGAGGAGAACCAGAAACTGAGGAGGAACCTGAGGAGGAACCAGAGACTGAGGAGGAACCAGAGACTGAGGAGGAACCTGAGGGGGAACAAGAGACCGAGGAGAACCAGAGCCTGAGGAAGAACCTGAGGAGGAACCAGAGACTGAGGAGAACCATAGCCTGAGGAAGAACCTGAGGAGGAACCAGAGACTGAGGAGAACCATAGCCTGAGGAAGAACCTGAGGAGGAACCAGAGACTGAGGAGAACCAGATACTGAGGAGGAACCTGAGGAGCAACCAGAGACTGAGGAGAACCAGAGACTGAGGAGGAACCTGAGGGGGAACAAGAGACCGAGGAGAGCCAGAGACTGAGGAGGAACCAGAGACTAAGAAGGAGCCTGAGGATGAACAAGAGACCGAGGAGAACCAGAGACTGAGGAGGAACCAGAAAGTCAGGAGGAGCCTGAGGAGGAACAGACTGAGGAAGAACCTTAGGAGGAACCAGACACTGAGAAAGAACCTGAGGAGAAACCAGAGACTGAGGACGAGACACTGCCAAGACACTGACGTGGAATGTCATGTCCTGAAGGTTTGTGTGTGTGTGTGTGTGTGTGTGTGGGGGTGGGGGGGGGGGGGGGGGGGGGGGGGATCAGCTGCTCGTCGTGTTCAGTTTCAGGTCAGGGTCAGGACGGGACTCGAACTCACAACCTGCTCGAGTTCAACGTGTCAGCAGATGCCTTAGAAACCTGAGAGGACGGCTCGCCTGTGTCCTGCAGCTCAGCCTCACACCATGTCACAGCGTGTGTGTGTGGGTGCGTGTGTGTGTGTGTGTTCTCATAAACCTACAAAGTGACCAATCTGACTTCAAATCCACCAAATTTTAACAGATCGATGTAGAGGCTCTCCGCACTGACAGGAGTAGCTGAGGAGGTCAAGAGGAGCACAGGAGGAGCAGAGGAGAGTCTGAGCTTCTCCTCCGAGGCTCCATCATCTCATGAGTGGCAGTGAAACACTGCGTCCTGCTCAGCTGGTCCTGGGTGATGATGTCATCTGCTGATGATGTCATCAGGAACGTACTTAGTCACTCTTAAGAGACTGGGTTCTGTGAGGGCGTGGCCTGTGGGGGCGTGGTCTGATTGCTGCATCTGGTAAGAGGACGCCCCCTGGATGACAGAACATACACACACAGACACTCCTTAATCACACACACACACACACACACACACACACACACACACACACACACACACACACACACAGTGTGAATCAGGAGAAGCTGGAGTGGTCTGATGTGGGAGCAACACCAAACATCAGGCAGAGTATTTTTAGGAGCTGCTTCCACACCAGCACCACTCTCTCCATCTCTCTCTCTCTTTCTCCATCACTCTCTCTTCATTACACACTCGCTTTCTCTCTCTCCCCCTACACACACACACACACACACACACACACACACGTTGAGCAGCTCTCAGCCTGAAGAGGAGGAGGAAGCAGCAGAGTCAGAGGGAGCAGCATTCGCGCTGCATTTGTCTCTTCTTTCTCTGGATTATTTTTATTCTGAACTAGCTCATGTTTGTCGGACACTGATCTGAGGAGCAGGAGGAGGATCAGGACCAGGAGGAGGACCAGGAGGAGGACCAGGAGGAGGACCAGGAGGAGGACCAGGAGGAGGACCAGGACCAGGAGGAGGAACAGAACCAGGAGGAAGACGGGCTCCACAACCTCCTGAGAGACGTGAACACCTTCACTGCTGCTGTTCCACTTCACACCTCCTGCTGCTCCTCTTGCTCCTGCTGCTCCTCGTGTTTCCACTGGAGCTCCCCAGATGGAGCCCAGCTGTGCTCCTCTTTTCTTCAGGATGCTCTGCTCCTTGCATTCCTGCTCTGAGGAGCATCGTGAGCGTTGAGTGAAGGTCGTGGTGTTTGGCGTGTTGCCGGGTCACTGGCGAGTCCTGAGGAACATGTGTCTGTGTGCCTGGTGCTCTGCTGCCCCCTGTGGTGTGAAGGAGAAGTGCAGCATATGAAGCTGTTGGCTCAGCTGTGAATCCTCCACATGGACGTGTAAGGACCTCCTCAGAGCCTGAAGATGGAGCGATCGTGAGCAGGAAGCAGGAAGTGAGGCAGTTCTGAGCAGCTCTTGCTAGGCTCCACCCACCCGGCGGCGGGATGGCGGCGGCCATCGCCAGCTCGCTGATCCGGCAGAAGCGCCAAGCGCGGGAATCCAACAGCGAGAAGGTCGCCAGCAACAAGCGGCGCTCCAGCCCCAGCAAAGACCCGCGCTCCATCTGTGAGCGCCACATCTTCAGCGTCTTCAGCAAAGTTCGATTCTGCAGCGGAAAGAAACGACCTGTTCGCCGGAAACCAGGTGGGAAGTGGTTCTGGTCCAGCCGAAAGATCAACAAATAGAATGAAACTGTAGAGAGGCGCAAAGCAACTCAAAGTGAGGAAGCTCTAAAAACAAAACTTTATATGTCAGTGTTAGCGTCAAAGAGTTAAGGTGCTTCCACAGAGACCGCGGCGAGCGCGGCGCGCTGCGCCAGGTACAGCGTGACCGGGCGCAGCGCTGCTGTGCCGCACGACAAGGCGGCTAGGTTGCTACGCTAGCAGTAACAACATTTAGCAGTTGGTTTGAGCACGATCTTGTGAGAAGGTGTATTAAGTCCTGGCTATAGTGCTATTGAGGAGACGAGGAGATGAGCAGCACAGAAACGGAGGATGTGGGTCCACCCAGTTCTGATAGGAAGGCAGGAACTGGGGGAATATAGACTGGGTCTGGGAGCTACAGCTCCGTAAGGACCGCTCTGAGAGCTACCTCAGGCTGGTCCGGGAGCTACAGCTCCGTAAGGACCGCTCTGAGAGCTACCTCAGGCTGGTCCGGGAGC
The DNA here is from genome assembly GCA_029224185.1 of Karalla daura. Taxonomy (NCBI): domain Eukaryota; kingdom Metazoa; phylum Chordata; class Actinopteri; order Chaetodontiformes; family Leiognathidae; genus Karalla; species Karalla daura. The sequence continues at coordinate 25,137,703 of CM055198.1, forward strand.
TACAGCTCCGTAAGGACCGCTCTGAGAGCTACCTCAGGCTGGTCCGGGAGCTACAGCTCCATCACGCCTGTTTTGAGGTCTACTTAGGCTAAACAGGGAGGAGTTTAACCGCCTGCCCGGTAAACATTGGTTCCAGAGATCAGGAACCTGGATTAGCTGCTCCTCTGTGACAGTTCTGGAGTCCTCTGGAACTCGTGACCCAACAACCTCTCTCCTATTGGACGTGCCGCGATGACATCACAGCGTGCAGCGCCCGAGTTGAACATTTCTCAACTCTTGCGCGCGCAACAGCGGCAGGCGGCGAGGGTCGGCGCTCTTGCGCCGCGCAACCACATACACAATGAATGGGTTTGGCGCCCGCCGCCTGCGCTTGCCGCGGTCTATGTGGAAGCAGCTTTAACCGTGTCCAACGTGTCAGTTTCACCCAAGCCCCACCCCTCCGTGATGGCACCCACTGGTTTGTGAAGGATTTGATGAAGCCAGGAGTTTGATTTGCAGGATGCCGCCATTCAGCCAGCAGAGACCATAGGGCAGGTAGAAGGGGTGGGGGGGTGGGGGGGGGGGGGGGCGTTGTAATGTCTTTAGTTCAACCTCCTCCTCCTCCTCCTCCCCTTCTCCTTTTCCTCCTCCGCCAGGCGACAGATGAAGGGGTTGCAGCATGTGATGAGGTGTTGCTGCCTCACAGATCTACTTTGTTCACACACACACACACACACACACTGAGGCTGAAACCTCACAGATGTTTCTTCAGGTGTTGTCAGGGGAGGCTCCGCCCTCCCTGGCTGAGCTGCGATTGCTCTCAGCTCTCGTTAGAATCCACCAATGAGAGAGCACGATCAGTGAGGACAGGTGAGGGGGGAAGGATGGAGCAGGTAACTGTCAGAGAGAGAGACCTGTCTGTCTCTGTGTGGACAAGAAGTTGCAGCTGCTCCACATCGGTCTGTCTCTCTGTCTCTCTCTCTCACTTCCCTCTCTCTCTCTCCTTCTCTGTCTCACTCTCCCTGTCTCTCTCTCTGTTCAGTCTATTTCTGCGTCGCTCGGCCCACATTGTCATCTGGAGCAGCTCCTGATCTCTGCTCTTCATTGGCATGTTTACATCTTCAGATCAGCAGAGAGAGCAGGTCGTCCATCAGCCTGATGTGTGTGTGTGTGTGTGTGTGTGTGTGTGTTCTGCAGAGCCGCAGCTGAAGGGCATCGTGACGCGTCTCTTCAGTGAGCAGGGTTTCTACCTGCAGATGCAGCCTGACGGCACCATCAGCGGCAACAAGGACGAGAACAGTGACTACAGTGAGTGCACACCTGTCCACACCTGTCCACACCTGTCCACACCTGTCCACATCTGTTCACCCCCCCCCCCCCCCCCCCCCCCCATCTCTCTCCAGCTCTGTTCAACCTGATCCCTGTTGGTCTCCGGGTCGTGGCCATCCAGGGGGTGAAGGCGGGACTTTATGTGGCCATGAACGCAGAGGGCTTCCTGTACACATCAGTAAGAGCGTCTGTCTGTCTGTCTGCCTGTCTGTCTGTCTGTCTGCCTGCCTGTCTGTCTGTCTGTCTGTCTGTCTGTCTGTCTGTCTGTCTGTCTGCCTGCCTGCCTGTCTGTCTGCCCGCCTGCCTGTCTGTCTGTCTGTCTGTCTGCCTGCCTGCCTGTCTGTCTGTCTGTCTGTCTGCCTGTCTGCCTGTCTGTCCGCCTGTCTGTCTGCCTGCCTATCAAACACTGAGCCGGTACTCAGACGATGTCTTCCTTTACATCCTCCTGTCCCACAGCCGCTCTTGGCACTGGTCCACTTCCTCTTTAGCAATTTAACTTATTGAACATATTAAATAATCTGACACAATAAATTCTTTTGTTGAACATATTAAATCATTTTATGTAACAGATGCGATCTTGAACAGAGTCAGTGGATGATAGATGCTCAGGAAACTGTCGTCTAAAAACTACAGAAGCTGATGAAACGTGTGGGAGTCATCATCAAACAGGTTTCTGCTCAGTGTGACTCTGTTCTGCTCTGATTGGCTCTCTGAGACTCCGGACCACACACACACACACACACACACACACACACACACACACACACACACACACACGCACACACCTGTTATACCTGGAGGGAACTGCAATGTGCTAAATCTGTCCCGACAGTCACGTTTAACAGTGATCATCCCAGTTTGAGTCCAGCTTGTCTCACTGTGTGTGTGTGTGTGTGTGTGTGTGTGTGTGTGTGTGTGTGTGTCAGGACGTGTTCACAGCAGAGTGTAAGTTCAAGGAGTCTGTGTTTGAGAACTACTACGTCATCTACTCGTCCACGCTGTACCGGCAGCACGAGTCGGGCCGTGCCTGGTTCCTGGGCCTCAACAAGGACGGAGTCATCATGAAGGGAAACCGTGTCAAGAAGACCAAACCCTGCTCGCACTTCGTGCCCCGCCCCATAGAAGGTACACACACACACACACACACACAAACACACACCTGAGCAGACACACTTGGCTCTCTTTGCCTCAGTGACAGTATTGTGACAAGTATTTTGATGAAAACCTAAAAGCATCACAATCTCCGCAGCCTGCTCCTGCACAATGCTCAGAGGAGTGGACCTGTTGTCCAGCGTGTGTGCTCAGCCTGGGCCTGAGTCCAGGCAGCATCGCAGTGCCAGGACCAGCTCTGGTCAGGGTTCCCTTTGAAGTTATTGGATTCTGATACCAATTCCACTTTTCAAGCTCAGTTCTGTCTTTCTTTCCGGGTCTTTTTTCTCCAAAAATATATTCATTCTGAATGTTCAGTGGATGTACAGATGAAGGTGTACCCAGCCACCAAAACCCATACCAAAGTAACCCTGACCACCAGAAGTTCTGGGTTAATGAGCTCAAACAGTTCTACTTAAGACCAGCATGTCTCTTCTCTGGTCTTTAGATGATCTTTCTGGACAGTGTAGCTGTAGCTCCTCTTCCTCCTCTGTTTATTAGGGTCCAAGCAACAAAGTTGCGAGAACCCTCTTAAATCTGAAGTGTTTCTTCTTATTATTGTTATTATTCTTTTTAGGCTGCAAAGAACGCATTCTTGAAAACGGACCATTTTTGGCACACACATTGGGATGGGCCAAAAATGTCATATTTAAAAGCTGTTCAAAATGCACAGGGCTAAATTGCGCAATAGAAAAATTTAAATGGCGAGTCCCACTTCTGGGTCTTGCCTAAATGCATGAAACTTGGTTTATAGAACATACTGAGGCGCACAAAAAATCCTCTTGAAGCTCCGCCCTTAACCCAACAGGAAGTCGACACGTTTGTTTTCTCATTTTGATAGAGCTGTTCCTGAGGCTGTAATCTGGTTGACTTCAAATTAGGTACAGATCATCCAGAGACCATGGTGACCAACACTCGTCAGAAGAATTTCTGTAGGTCAAAGGGCGTGGTTGCTACGATGCGTCAAAATTTGAACAGAACGAGTTGGTGAAGCTACATTGCAAAGGCAGTGAGGCTAACACCAGTGTTAGCGTTACCTGGCCATGTATTACGAGTGGCTTTAAAGCTTTAAAGAACTCCTATCATCATGAAAATTGTTACACTGATTGAGGACAGAGAGCTCTGAAGTTTGATAGGGGCACAACCCATGGGGGACCAAAATGCAAAAGTATTTTTTAACTTTGAAATGCGAGCGCATGACAAAGTTTGGTTATTCGTCATCAATATTTCAAAATGCTCTTCGGGGCAGGCACTTCATTATAAAAGTTTCAAACTGCTGAACATAACCACATTGTATGCCTGACCAGCCAGGTAATGGCCTCGTCAATGGCCGTGGCCAAGTGTCTCTACAGTGCCACCTTGAAATTTTCAGAACCCCCTCCCCATAAAGCTTTTTGTGGAGTAGAAATATGAAAATTTGTAGCTGATACAGTTTATCAAGATGGACAAAAAAGTCTCTTGCACTGATGGTCAGAACTGGACAGGAAGTTGGCCATTTTGGTTTCAATGTTCAAGTGTCTCTATTTCAATACATCACTTGTCACCCGAGTCCGCCTAGAGATTTCATCCCATCAACTACTCAACATATTGTATAAGATCACCTTAATGGCATTGTGATCAAAAGTTCAGAAAAGATTTTCTCTATGTCAAGGGCTGTAGCCGTATGGCGGCCAAAGTAGAGAGACGGTTCATTATCTAAACCACAGGGATGCTGCTCAGCATCCACTTCAAAATGGCCTAGGAACTACATCGACCAAGTGGTTGCCAGCACCCCGGCAGGCACACAGGCGAGGACCCGTGCACAGCTACTTGTAGCTTTATTATTCTTGTTGTTCTTCTTTGTTCGTTTCTGGCCCTGGCTCTGCAGCGCCCCCTGGGTTTCTGGTGGAATAGCTCTCTGAGAACAGACCAGATGAACTGAGAAACGTACGCCTGACATTGACGTGTAGAGCAAAAATGGGTCGTAAGTCAGCTCTGAACTCAGTGCAGTACCACACCAACACAAAGTAGGTCTGGGAGGGTGAATGCTCTACACAAGTTGACACACCACCAGGTTTGTGTTCGTCGAACTTCAGAGTCAGGACCACCTGCCTCATACCTGCAGCTGCAACACCTGCGGCTCTTAGAGAGAGCGGATAAATGGAGGTACCTAACCCTAACCTAAGGGTTAGGCATGGCTAGTTACCCTAACCCTACCCTGGCCCTACCCTGACCGTAACCTAACCCTACTCTAGCCGAACATAACCCCACCCTAACCTACCCTAACCCTAACCTGTCTCCTGTCCCCAGTCTGCATGTACAAGGAGCCGTCCCTGCACGAGCTGGAGGAGAAGCTGCAGAAGTCCTCCAGGAGCCCGACGCTGAACAGCCGGGGGGAGCGTGAGCCGAGCGGGGAGCGTGAGGAGCAGCAGGAGGACTGCACAGAGCAGGAGGGCTCGTAGCCTGCAGCGCCCCCCGTAGGCTGCAGGGATCAGAGGAGGAGACGGAGGAGGAGGCGAACTCCCATTTTAACACTCCCTCTGTTCAACTGCAACAACAAGCACCACCACAACAACGGCAACAAAAACAAAGAGAAGACGAAGCTAAAAAGTTCTGCTCGTGTTGAAGTATTGTAAAAAGGGGGAGGGGGGGGGGGGGGGGGGGGGGGTTATAAACAATATCAGGACGTTGATGATGATGATTTACATTTTATGCAAAAAGCCCTGCTGATCTGGCGCCTGGAGGCGAGCACACAACTCTTCATTGCTACGTCATCGACATCATCATCGCATCCTCCTCCTCATCGCCGTCATGACGACGCCTAAACGTTTTCCATGTGGAGGGAACGCTGAGAACTCCAAAGCTTTAAGCCATGTAGAAACTTCACTTCCTGTCATATGATGAATGCAAAAACTCTGGCACTTTGACACTCGCTGCGCTGCTTCTTCTCTTCTTCTGTTTCTTCGTGCTCTTGTTCCGTCCAATCAGAAGGAAGCGTGTTCTGTTGTGTCTCCGGTTGCCCCTCCCCTTCCTGTCACAGTCCTGACTGACGGCGGTCGGACCGCCACAGGCCGAGGTCAGGGTGTGCGAACACAGAGACGCTCTCTGAGAGTTCCCGATGGTCCCTGAACGCACCACAGAGACGCCTCCTCCTGATGCATTCAGGGACCGCTGCTCGGCCGGGATCAAACCCGCGATGCGTTCAAAGACTCTGGAGTGAAACTATGATGTCATGCATGTAGCTCAAGACGACTGGTCTGCGTGTGGCTCCTCCTTCCAAGGCTGAGATGCTCTGATTGGTCCTTGTCTGTGAAGCAGTGCTCTCTACTCTTGTTTAGAGTAGGGGTGGGCCTTTATGATCATCAGGCTCCACCCACTTCTTTTTGCTATTGGCTAATGATTTATGGGTCATAGAGAGGTCTCTGTGGAGCTGGGGGGGGGGGCAACTGGTGTCACGTCTTCACTGAGTCTTGATTATTGATTGTAGATCATTGGCGACTGAAAGGTCACCGGTGTTTGTTTGCCTGAATTCACAAAAAAGTCTTCACGAACCTTTTACAAAAACTGCTCGTTGATTTTGATTATCTGCAACACTTTAGGCTCCGTGGTGCGTTCAGGTGTCGGCGATGGGAGGGAGAGGAGGTGCCGTTAACACTGCCCAAGAAACTGTCTGCTACCAGCTCCCCTGAACGCCACACACTGTGTGTGTGTGTGTGTGTGTGTGTGTGTGTGTGTGTGTGTGTGTGGCGTGCAGACCGAGCTGCCTCACTGCCCTCTCTCTACTCGTCTCCTTTATTCTCCAGTTTCCCAAACATGTCTCAGTCGTTTACAAAGATCAGCTCGACCACGCCACTTCCTGTGGCCCTTCAAATTAAGACCAAGGCTTCTCTCTTCGACTCGGGGGTCAGAGGTCAGACACTGCCTTCACAGTGAGATTAACCATCAGAACGTAGAGTCGGATAGATTAGAGATTAAACTGTTGCTCCTCCTTTCATAAAAGTGCCTGTTGCTTCAGGTTCTGAAAGTTTGACGTCTACAATCAGAAACAATTAGTGTGATCGAAAAGAATCAACAGCCAGATTCACCAGCTCACACTTTCATCAGGGATAAAATCAGAGTTGATGTTCGAGACCAAACTTTGGAACTTAAGTCACTTTATTTCAGTCTGAAAATAATCTGAAAATGAATCTGAAAAGAAAAAGTAGCAGAAAGCTTCTGTGGTCG
>CM055198.1:25144462-25154462 GCA_029224185.1 Karalla daura
ACTACAGCCTGATGGCTGCAGGTCCAGAGGATCTCCTTCCTCCACCTCCATGTTCTGCTCCATCCAGGTGTTATGATGGTCCCAGTTGTTCAGAATGGACTCCAACATCTCCAGAGCTTCATCTCTCCACCACATCCCAGTGGATCCATCAGGAACATGACTGAGGTCTCCTGATCTTATCAAAGAGCCTCAGGATGTTCAGTCTGGATCCAGCAGCAGCTCCATGGAGAACTCCACATGGAGGTGGTCCTGGCTGGATGTTCTCCAGGACTGTTCTCCTCTCTGAGTCTCCACCAGTATCTCCAGCTCATCTCTCTGGTTGGACACAGAGTTGATGTTTCCCATGATGACTGAGGCAGAGAGAAGCTGGAGCAGGCTGGAGACATCCTCCAGACCTGATGGTTCTCAGTGAGAGAAGCTCCTCTGCTGAACAAACTCCTCAGAACCTCAGAAGATCCATCAGGCGTCTGTGCAACAGTCATAGAAAGAAAGGGTTGAGGAGAAGCTCAGGCCTCCAGACTTTGACTAGCATGTATTCAAGAGTTAGACTCTGATTTTTGTGAATCTAGAGATGAGGAGAGTAGAACTGCACATCAAGCGAAGGAACTCGACTGGAAGTCATGTGACGTCAAACTGACCAGGAGTTGCAGCAGCGCAGAGGCACCGCTGGGGGGCGCTGCGCTGCTGCAGTCTGAGTGGAGAGGAGGAGGAAGACTTTTCAGTTTATTATTGTTGTTATTATTATTTTGATCATTTAATTTATAAGTTCGTTAATACAGCAAAGGAGTTGACATAAACACTGAGAGAAAACATAACAAACAATACTGAGGATAGGAGGAAGAGGAGGAGCAGGAGGAGAGAAGGAGGAGGAGGAGCTTCTACGTGTTGTGTGTTCACCTGTGTCACGTGCTCCTCTCCGCTGTTTACATGTTAACTGTTTGTTTACTGTTTGTCGTCATGTTTGCTCCACGTGCTCGTTGAACTGCTGAGTCATGACGTCACTGGGTGAGGTCAGCGGGATATTGCAACACGAGGGGGGAGGAGTCTCACCCGGAATACACTCTACTGTACTTCCGGCACACACACACACACACACACACACACGAGAGCTGGACAGCCCCGCCCGCCGCCTGGAGGAGCAGACAGTTGGAGCTGGACACACTCTCCCTCTCACTCTCTTATTCTCTCTCCCTCCCTCTCTCTCTCTGTCCCTCTCACTCTCTTACTCTCTCCCCCTCCCTCTCTCTCTCTGTCCCTCTCACTCACTCTCTTACTCTCTCTCCCTCCCTCTCTCTCTCTGTCCCTCTCACTCACTCTCTTGCTCTCTCTCCCTCTCTCTCTCTGTCCCTCTCTCTCACTCGCTCAGAAACGCTGACAGGAGCCTCCATGTAAGTAAACCTGAAAGACGCGGACTGTGTGTGTGTGTATGTATGTATGTGTGTGTGTGTGTGTGTGTGTGTGTGTGTGTGTGTGTGTCTCTTTCCTCCCTCTTTCTCTGTCTCACTCTCCCTGTCTCTCTCTTTGTCCCCCTCTCTGTCTGTCTCTCTCTCTGTTCAGTCTATTTCTGTGTCTCCTGATCTCTGCGCTTCATCGCCATGTTGACATCTTCAGACCAGCAGAGAGCAGGTCCTCCATCAGCCTGATGTCTCAGTGTGTGTGTGTGTGTGTGTGTGTGTGTGTGTCGGAGCTCGTGCAGCAGACTCTGGTGCCCCCCCCCCCCACCCCCCCCACCCATCTGTCCTCAGGCTGCAGCACAAACACACACTGCAGCCACCTCCTCCTCCTGCTAATCTTCATCCTTCATCCTCCTCCTCCTCACATTCAGCAGCTTCCAGCCAGGTCCTGATCAGGGCTGAGACAGACCTGCAGAGAAACTAGCTAACTCTCCAAACATCTTCATCCTCGTCCTGTCTGTCCCACTATGGAGGGGGGGGGGGGCAACACAAAAATGGCAACACGAGAAAGTGATCAAGTTAATGAACACAAACAGCTCTCTTACTGTGTGTGTGTGTGTGTGTGGGGGGGGGGGGGGGGGGGGGGGGGGGGGGGGGGGTCAGTAATTGATCATCTCTATCTCAGTCTGTTCCTCCTCCGTCCTCCTTGTCTAGTACACTGACTCCTCTTTAAACACACACACAGGTTTCATTGAGCTGTGTGTGTGTGTGATGGATGGGGCTGAGCTCTGAACGTCCTCTGGGACCAGCTCGCTCTGATCATCCGCACTCTCGCTCTCTCTGTCCCTCTCTCTTCATCTGCCTAAGCAGCTCCTCTTCCTCCTCCTCCTCCTCTTTTTCTCCTCTTTCTGTTCATCCATCACACCCTCTGTTCCCACTCCCCCAGGAATGCAGTGTCTAGGCACGGTTTTAGTTTTCTGTTCACATTCAATAAGAAAACATTGTCTGTGAGCTCACTGAATGTATCGATCAGCCATCTCTTCCCTCCCTCTAACACACACACACACGCACGCACGCACGCACGCACGCACGCACGCACGCACGCACGCACGCACGCACGCACGCATGCACACACCCTGATGGAGAATGAATGAATACAATACAAAGATGAATCAGAACTGAGGTGAAGAGGGTGTGTGTGTGTGTGTGTGTGTATGTGTATGTGGATGTGGATGTGGATGTGGATGTGTATGTGTGTGTGTGTGTGTGTGTCTGTGTCTGTCTGGAGTAACTCCTTCCTGTCTCTATCATCCTCCAGGATGAGCTCCAGCCCCCCTCCTCCTCCCCCTCCTCCTCCTCATAGCAGTCACACAGGCTGTCAGTCAACCCACTGACCCAACAGGTACACACACACACTCACACACACACATGCAGACACACAGACACAGTGCTGCAGCGGTTGTTAAGGATTTGTTTAGGATTGCAGCCTCTTTATAGCTTGATGGATGGTGTGTGTGTGGTGGTGGGGGGTGGGGGGTGGGGGGTGATCAGAGGATGTTGAAGGTTTTAATAGCAAGATGATTGATCCAGCCAGGACAACGCTGACAATGACACACACACACACACACACACACACACACACACACACACACACACACACACACACACAGGTAACAGCAGTAACCCCCCCCCCCCCCCAGAGCTGTGCCACTACTGGGGGAGTCTCAGCAGGGGGAGGTGTCGGTGCTGGAGGGGGGAGGCGGCCTCCCTGGCCTGTCCTCTCTTCTTTCATCCCAACGTCTACAACTACTCGTCCACTCAGAGTGCTGGACACACCCTGGTCTGGTACCACGTCCCAGAGGACCAAGACCTGGAGCAGCCAATCAGAGACAGGTGCCCCCCCCCCCCCCCCCCCCCCCCACACACACACACACACACACACACACAGCTGACCCTCTTGCCTCTTGTTGTCCTGCAGCTCTCGGCTCAGCAGAGACAGAGAGAGGCTGTGGCTGCTTCCAGCCGCCAGCACGGACACGGGCCAGTACATCTGCATGCTGAGGTAGGACGACCTGCCACCCCACAACCTGGACCAGATGGAAGATGTTTCTCCATCCAGCTTCTTCTCCAGCACTGATGGAGGAACTAAAGACGATCAGAACCAAGATGAAGTTCATCCCTTCATCCTTAGAGGTTCTCAGTAGTTCAGTGATGTTCAGTTCAGTGAACTGATGTTCGAATCATCATCAGCTCCTCCTCCTCAGAGGTTGAATCCTCTCCTCCAACAGCCCCGTTACAGCTGGAGAAGAAGTGGGATGAAGAGAAATATCTCGCAGAACCACTAAGTCCAGTTATCAGGACTCTGCAGCTGATTGGATCTTGAAGCTCTGGACCATGTGACATCCTCAGATGTCCAGTCTGGAGCTTACAGTCAGAACGTTCCAGTCTGGAACCTCCAGTCTGAAGCTTCCAGTCTGGAGGTTCCAGTCTGAAGCTTCCAGTCTGGAGGTTCCAGTCTGAAGCTTCCAGTCTGGAGGTTCCAGTCTGAAGCTTCCAGTCTGGAGGTTCCAGTCTGAAGCTTCCAGTCTGGAGGTTCCAGTCTGGAGCTTCCAGTCTGGAGGTTCCAGTCTGGAGGTTCTTGTCTGGAGCTTCCAGTCTGGAGCTTCCAGTCTGGAGCTTCCAGTCTGGAGGTTCTTGTCTGGAGCTTCCTGACTGAAGGTTCCTGTCTGGCTCCTCAGGAACAGGTCATCCTGCAGTAAGATCTCAGTCCGTCTGAACGTGTTGGATCCTGATCAAGTCGCCCTCAGCGCTGTCTGTGCGCAGCCTGTTGCCGTGGCGCCGACTCAGCTGGTGGTTTACATGCAGGAGGGGGCGGAGCTTAACTGTCCCGACCTGCAGGACGCTGCCAAGATGGCCGACACCCCGCCCACCGTAACCTGGAGCCACCTGAGGTCCACGTTGTCAGTAAGCACCTGACTAGAACCTACCAATCCAGAGCCTGTGGGTCCTCCAGACTGTCTGTCTCTCCCCCCCCCCCCCCCCCCCCCCCCCCCCCCCCCCTCCAGCCCTGTGTGAACGAGCAGTTCTGGGAGGACCGGGAGCGCCGTGGCACCAGCCTCCAGATCCACATCATGAAGGTGCGCTACGTCGGCCTGTACATCTGCAGGGTCCACTTCCTGCGCCGAGGACGCAACCTCACGTTCAGCCGCAGCATCAATGTCACCACCGTCTGTGAGAGCTCCACCCCCTCCCCTCCCCCCCCCCCCCCCCCACCATCACCTGCCTCACCCCCCCCCCCCCCCCCCCGCCCTCTGACCTCTGCTCTCCCCCTCAGATCCTCGCCCATTACCGAAGATCCCGAGCATCCTGCACCCACAGCCAGACCAGGTCATCACTGTCAGGACGGGTACATGTCTGCTGGCCTTCTGGCCGTGCTGGTGTTGTTTCTTCTGCTTCATTTGCTCCATGCGTCAGGGCTTGTATGTGACTGCGCCTTTGCTGTGTGTGTGTGTATAGACACTGCCGTGCGGCTGGTGTGTCGGGGGTTGTTCCCGTACCTGGACTCTCCCTGGGAGATCTGGTGGACGGTCGATGGACTGACGCTGGACAAGCTTGAAGACAGACATCGGTTCTCCACTCACACCAGGTACAACACAGCCAATCACAGAGCAGCAGGGCCAGGGTCACCTGACCTGCTCTGATGTGTGTGTGTGTGTGTGTGTGTGTGTGTGTGTGTGCGTGCACAGGCAGCTGAAGTACGACTATGGAGACCGTACGGAGCAGAGCGAGCTGCTGATCCAGGACTTTCAGCCTGAAGATCTGAAGCGAGAGTTCAACTGTTCAGTGAGGAACGACAGAGGGTTCCAGACATGCAGAGCTCGTCTGGAGGAGGAGGGTGAGACACCTGTCACTCACTCTGTCATCCCTGTGACCTGTGTGTCACCCTCTCTTCCTGTCCCCCTGGCCTGGTGGTCCCCTCTCACCCTGTCACCCTCTCATTCCCTCACCCTGTTCCCCTCACCTGGTGGTCCTCTCTCACCCTCTCACCCCCCTCACACGGTCACCCCTCACCTTCTGAACCCTATCCCCCTGGCCTGGTGGCACTCTTTCACCCTGTCACCCGTCACCCTCTCACCCTGTCCCCCTGGCCAGGTGGTCGCCTCACCCTCTCACCCCTCACCCTGTCCCCCTGGCCAGGTGGTCCCCTCACCCCGCTCACCTCCCACCCTGTCCCACTGGCCAGGTGGTCCCCTCTCACCCTGTCACCCCTCACTCTCTCACCCTCTCACAGTAGCCCCCTGGCCAGGTGGCACCCTCTCACCCTGTCACCCTTCACCCTCTCACCCTGTCCCCCTGGCCTGGTTGTTCCAGTGTCCCTGCCCTCGGTGGAGCTGGGCTGTGGTCTGGGAGTCACCCTGGTTCTGATGCTGCTCCTCTTCGTGGTCTACCATGTCTTCTGGCTGGAGCTGCTGCTGCTCTACCGCTCCTGGTTCGGCACCGACGAGAGGCATACAGGTGGGGGTGGGGGAGGGGCCGGGGGGGGGGGGGGGGGTTCAGTGACATGTCAGGTGTTGGTGTGCTCCTCTGAACGCACCGCTATCTCGCATCAACAGGAAGTGACCTAGAAACAGTGGCTCAGACACCTGGTGCTCCCCAGTTCAGACGTCCTCACATTTCCACATTTCTGCTTCAAACATTCTAAAGTTCTGCTGAGGAGAAAGCCCCCAAATATCTGGTTTGTGTGTGTGTGTGTGTGTGTGTGTGTGTGTGTGTGTGTGTGTGTGTGTGTGTGTGTGTGTGTGTGTGTGTGTGTGTGTGTGTGTGTGTAGATGATAAGGAGTATGACGTGTACATCTCGTATGCGAGGAACAGCGAGGACGAGCAGTTTGTGCTGTCCACGCTGCGCAGCGTCCTGGAGAATGAGCTCGGGTACTCTGTCTGCATCTTTGACAGGGACAGTCTGCCTGGAGGGAGTGAGTACACACACACACACACACACACACACACATACACACATACACACACACACACACTCAACCTCTTTCCCAGTCAGTTTCATTGCTGGAGCTAGCTGTACTTCTCCAGCTGTTTCTTTGCTTCTTCACGCTCTTTGTTGCTGCTGCTGATGTACTTCACCCCTCCAGATTTTCCAGGTGTGTGTGTGTGCGTGCGTGCGTGCATGTGTGTGTAATACACTCTGCAGTATACCTGAGACCTGCTGGGATGTCCAGAACCAGACTGGACTGGGGACTGGGACAGGTCCAAACATCATTGAGAACATGCAGGTTCTGCACCGAGCATCACTGCTGCCACTGATACTACAGCTACTGCTACAGCTACTGCTACAGCTACTGCTACTGCTACTGCTACTGCTACAGCTACTGCTACAGCTACTGCTACTGCTACAGCTACTGCTACTGCTACAGCTACTGCTACTGCTACAGCTACTGCTACTGCTACTGCTACAGCTACAGCTACTGCTACAGCTACTGCTACACCTACAGCTACAGCTACTGCTACTGCTACTGCTACAGCTACTGCTACAGCTACTGCTACTGCTACAGCTACTGCTACTGCTACAGCTACAGCTACAGCTACTGCTACTGCTACAGCTACTGCTACTGCTACTGCTACAGCTACAGCTACTGCTACAGCTACAGCTACAGCTACTGCTACTGCTACAGCTACTGCTACACCTACAGCTACAGCTACTGCTACTGCTACAGCTACTGCTACTGCTACAGCTACAGCTACAGCTACAGCTACAGCTACTGCTACTGCTACTGCTACAGCTACCGCTACTGCTACTGCTACTGCTACAGTACCACTGAGGATACTTCCGCTGCTGCCTTCACTTCTCCATGAAGAGTGAACACATTCTCAGATTTCCATTTGATGGGAAGTCAAGGAAACTGCAGCTTCAGCAGAACCTTCCAGACTCAGTCCTGACATCAACTCAGGTCCAGGAAAACTGACATGACATGACTCTACAGTACATTAAATCACTTTAGAGTACATGACTTCCTTTACATTACCTTACATCATTCCATGTCCTCATGTCTGGGAGCTGAGAGCATCAGTTCATCTGGAGCTATAGACAGTAAAAAAATCAACTTCCCTCATCTTCTGAAGCTTGGACCAGGTTCAGTCTTGTCTGTGTGGCGTTGTTTTTGTAGCAGACTGAGGCTGATCTGAAGTGCTTTACGGCAAACCAAAGAAATCAGGTTCAGCAGAATATGTATTTTTACCCCCCAGCCATTACAGATGAGACTCTGAGCTTTGTGGCGAGGAGCCGCCGGCTGCTGGTGGTGCTGGGTCCGGGCTACGGGTGTCGGGGGTCCCAGGCGCTGCTGGAGCTGAAGGCGGGCATCGACGCCATGGCGCGGGGGGGGCACCTCCGCATCATCCTGCTGCTGCGGCGCCCGCTGCGGCGGCAGGCCTGGGTCAGGGAGCTGCGGCGGGCCCGCCTGGCGCTGGTGCTGCTGCGCTGGCAGGCCGAGGCCTCCCAGGACCTCAGCTCCAGGTTCTGGAAGAGGCTGCGGCTGGAGCTGCCCCTCAGGAGGGCGGAGCCTGGAGCCGCCACAGAGGCGGAGCTTAGGAGGCTACAAAGCCAGAACAGTAGCAGCTCCCAGACCGGACTGCTGGCTCATGAGGCCTGAGGATCTGGAGGTCTGGAGGTCTCTGACCTAAAGATCTGGGGTTGTGAGAGTCTGGAGGTCTGAGAGTCTGGAGGTCTCTGACCTGAGATGAGCAGCTGCATTCCTGAAATACATTGGGGTGTGTGTGTGTGTGTGCGTGTGTCCGTGTGTGTGTCCGTGTGTGAGTGTGATCGACTGATCGATCGATTGTCTCATCATCATCATCATCATCATCTTGACTCACCTCACATCATCACCACCATTCACCTGTGTGAAGTAAGTAGCAGCCAATCACAGCGAGGCTTGTGACCCGTCAGTCAAGGTGACATGTCCATTATTCATGATGTCACCTTCCTGTAGAAAAGTCACAGACACTGAACCCTTGAAACCAGAGGAGAGACATCAGGACACTGTTAAATTCAGCACGTTACTCTCATCTTTGTATTTAAGCAGCACTTTTTTGAAATAAATGAATTTTTGTCTGTCATTTCATCTTATTTCATCTCATGTCCTCAAATGGAAAACACACACAGACACACTGATCAGGTGTGGACCAGCGTCAGGCTCAAGGCATGAACCACAGTGGAGTTGACACCTGTTTCCATGAAGACCTCAATGTCTTGATGTCAACTAGACAGAAGGTGTCAGACTCCACAAGAACACAGAAACTTGTTGGAGAAGAAGAAGTGTATGTTCTGGGCTGAGGCAGAAGCTGGGGCTAAGCTGCTGTAGATGTTGAGGGAGGTGACCAGGATGGAGCTCTGGATGCTGCTAACATGGGAATGGAGATATGTGGAAGAAGCAGGTGAACCAGTGGAGGAGGAGGATACGTACTGGTCTGAACCAGTGGAGGAGGAGGATACGTACTGGTCTGAACCAGTGGAGGAGGAGGATACGTACTGGTCTGAACCAGTGGAGGAGGAGGATACGTACTGGTCTGAACCAGTGGAGGAGGAGGATACGTACTGGTCTGAACCAGTGGAGGAGGAGGATACGTACTGGTCTGAACCAGTGGAGGAGGAGGACACGTACTGGTCTGAACCAGTGGAGGAGGAGGACACGTACTGGTCTGAACCAGTGGAGGAGGAGGACACGTACTGGTCTGAACCAGTGGAGGAGGAGGACACGTACTGGTCTGAACCAATGGAGGAGGAGGATACGTACTGGTCTGAACCAGTGGAGGAGGAGGATACGTATTGGTCTGAACCAGTGGAGGAGGAGGATACGTACTGGTCTGAACCAGTGGAGGAGGAGGATACGTACTGGTCTGAACCAGTGGAGGAGGAGGATACGTACTGGTCTGAACCAGCTGTAAACCTCTGGAAGATTGTGAGAAGCAGCTGTTGTGTGGCTACAAAGCAGAAGAACACTAGTGGCCACGCTCCTTCTACTGTCCCATGGTCCAGACCAGGAGGAGACCAGGAGGAGAAGACCAGGAGGAGAGGAGGACCTAATGTAACGTGACATCAGGCTCTGATCTGCTCTGGAGGAACATGGAGGCACCTTTATCCTGGTCCTTGTTTAATCTTTGTGTGTACATTTCATGTATAATCTGGTCTCCATCAGTGAGCTTACTGATGCCTCAGTACAGATGAGGGAGCTGCACCACTGGAAATTGTTGGGGGCTGCAGCTTGCTTGGTCAGAGTGGAACGAAGAAGTAGAAGAAGAACAGAAACAGGAACAGGAACGTGACAGCCCAGCTCTGACTCTTGCGCTGTCAGTGTCTGGATGTGTCGTCACAGTCATAGATTTGTGCAGAAGGCTAGATGCCTCCATAGACATGTACAGGAAGCTACACGCTTCCTCCTCCATGGCGGCCATCTTGCCCCAGGCAGCTCCTCACCCGTCACATTGTGTTGGTGCTGGTACAGATTTCAACCGATTTACAAACGGTTTGGTTTGTTATAAACATCAAATATGTATCTATGATACTGCATAGTTGTGTCGAATGTCATGTCCTAAAATAA
>CM055198.1:25156962-25164462 GCA_029224185.1 Karalla daura
GCAGTCTGGGTTAATTGTTGAGCAGGACAATTTAGCGGTTAGTGTGTTGGAATGCAGTTACTCATCATCACACAGAAAACCATAAAGACTCTCTAAACATTAAACGCACACACGCACACACACACACACATACACACACACACACGCACACACACATACACACACACACACACACACACACATAGGTGTTCCCCCTCACTGATCACTTCCAGAGGTCAGTAGCAACTGTGCTCTTATACATGATGCACAATCCAAAAGCAATTGGTCAGAGAAGATCTCATCTACAGGAGTGTGTGTGTGTGTGTGTGTGTGTGTGTGTGTGTGTGTGTGTGTGTACTCCTCTGCTCTCCCAGTGGTCAGCTCTGCTCCCTGGTTGGTTCTCTAGCTGTTTCCTCTGTCTCTGCCCCATCAACCAGCCTCACCCCTCCAGATGTTCTGGTACTAGACCAGAGGGGTGTGTGTGTGTGTGTGTGTGTGTGTGTGTGTGTGTGTGTGTGTGTGTGTGTGTGTGTGACACAGCAGAGAGGGACTGTTTGACCAGGTGGAAGCAGACAGAGGAGGACCGGCTCAGATAGAGTTTCTCTAATGAGTGAGGGCTTGGGGCTGCTCCTGTGATCCAGTCCTCTCAGCTCCTCTCACAATCTGTCCGACATCTGCAGGAACGCTCAGCGTGTCATTAGAGCCGCCGCCCGCTCGGCCCCTCACGGACACCGCTCGCTGCTCGCTCTCCCTCACCCCCCCCGGGCCCTCGGGGTCCCCCGGGGACCAGGGCCCGGGGTTAGCAACCCCCTGGGGGGAGTCCCCCCCCCCCGGCCTGACCTGAGGGGGCGGAGCAGGGTGGAGGAGGTGGAGAGGAGGAGGAGGTCTCCAGGGAGCTGCTGGGGGGGCTTTGTTCCCGCAGAGGAGGAGGAGGAGGAGCAGGAGGAGGGTGGGATGAGGGCGAACTGGTCACTGAGCTGAAGAGGAGGCGTGAGGTTTCAGTCGGACACGGGAAACACGGGACACGCGTGTGCAGCTCGTCACGCTGCAGAATCAAATGATGAGTCGTGTTGGAACCGTCAGCGTGGAACATCTGATCTCTAGCTTCCAGAATCTGCCTCTTCACTAAAACATCTATCTGCTCTTCTCCTTGTCTTCCTGTCTTCAGCTCTGGACCATCTACAGCCTCCTGGTGTCCTTCAGTGAGGACATGCTGGAGCAGCGAGACCTTCAGTCTGGAGGTTTCACACTTTGTTCCAGTTTTAAAGAACATTATCTTTCAGAGTTTCACTGAACTGAGACTAAGCTCCAAGCTGAGATCAGCAGGAAGCAGAGAACAGTCCGAGCTGTGGAGACCAGAGATGGAAGAGGAGAAGGAGATGAAGGAAAGAACCATGGAGTCAGAATGAAACCAGAACCAGGACTGTCTGAACCTTCTCTAAAACGAACAGAAATCTTCAGGGATTTTATTTCAGAAGAATTCTGGAGCGGAGCTTCACCTGACCTCGACCTCTGACCTCCATCCTCGCTTCAGCCTGAAGTTTCACATCAAACATCAGAAACAAAAACACCAGTCGAGCTCATGTCTTGTTTAAGAAGTTTTAACAAGTAGAAAAGACAAACATGAACACATGAACATCATCACATGACAAAATAACACGTTCACCGTGGCAGCATGCTCACAGCTTGCTCAAGCATTAACAGCCTACAGTGTTCAGTAGATTTCTCAGGTTCATCTGCAGCTTCTGTCCTAACCAACTGTGGAGAGCGTCACGAACATTCCAGGGACATTCCAGGAATGTGTGAGATCCTGGAGCTTCTGGAGGGCAGTGGAGTCAGAGGAACTCAGATCTCGGCAGCAACAAGCAAAGAAACCAGATGCAGATACTAAATCGGTTCCTCAGGACTGAGGGAGGTTCCTATAACTACGTTCCTAGCGTTCTATAACTAGGTTCCTGCAGCCCTTGTCCAGAGATGGGAAGTAAGACGGAACAAATACCTTCTTACTTCAGCACATTTTCAGGTATTTGTTCTTTTCTCAAGTATTTATTTTTCTGATGACGTTTTTCTTTTACTCCCAACATGTTGAGGCCAACGTCCGCCCCCTCTACTTGTGACATTTCCAGTGGGCAAATCATGTTTACTTTTATATGTGAGTTCAGAGTCTCTACTTTCTTCCTTTTACTTGAGTCAAGCAGTTGGATGTGTAGTTTTCTGGCAGCGGCAGCTTCGATTCTCCGCCTGTAAACTTGGTGAGGCTCAGGTGGCCTGAGGCTGCGAGGTGGGACCTGCAGCTTCTAGAGTCCGTACATCATGGACCTGCTGGAGGCAGCTCTGCAGCTTCACATTGTCAGCATTAAAAACATTTCAGCTTCAAACTTGGCTCAAAGAAGCTAAAAATCATCAGATTTAAACCCTGAAACCAGATCGCAGGTTTAGTTTTCTCTTTTCTAAACTCTTGACTTCTGAAGAGTTCAACACTAAGAAACTGCTTTAATAAGGCTCCACACACAGTTCATGTTCTGCAGACATCGCCCTTCATCATCTGAATGTCAGCTGGTGTCTGCTGCTGAAGCTCTTGAAGGCTCTGTGACAGTCCAGGTCAGGAGAATGTCCCCAGGTGTCCAGCAGGGGCCGTCCTGTCCTCTACGGCTGGCGGGGCATCCAGGTGAAGCTCCAGCGTCCCTGCGGATCCTTCCTGGTGAAGGCCTGACCCTGAGGGAACGTCTGGGTCTTCACACTGCTGGACGGGCTGAGGGACATGCTGAAGGCCAGGTCTGAGCGGCTCTGAGCTCCAGCTGAGGGACTGGGGGGGGCAGCCCGCCCACAGCCTGGAGTCCAAACCTGAATCCTGTCAGGACTGGAGGACGAGACAGGGACAAAGGGGACCGGTTCTCCTGGTGGACTGAGGAGGACTTTGTCCTGCAGAGAAGCACAGATGCCTGGAGACCAGAGCTCCGGACATGATACTTCGACCTGGCTGAGGGCTGAGACGAAGCAGGTCTGAGGAGCTGGAGAGCAGCTGAAGGTCTGAGGAGCTGGGGCAGTGACGTGTTGAGCTGAAGGAGCTGGGCTGCTCTGATGAGATACAGCAGGACCACAGTCTGCTGAGGCTCCAAACCCACAACAAGGAGGAGGAGAGCTCTGGCTGAACGAGGAGTCCAGGGAGGAGCATGAGGAAGTGAGGGCGCTGGACCTGTCGATGGTGTCTGCGTCCTTCAGTCCCAGTGTCCGTAGAACCCAGTGGTCCAGGTCTGGTTCTGCTTCTGGGTTCTGGCAGCAGAACTGGGCAGTGAGGTTCCTGCAGACTCTCTTGCTGAGCTGCTGGGATGGTTGGACAAGTGGTTCCTCCTGAAGGTTCCTCTTCAACCTCCTCCTCCCATCAGCTGTCAGTCTCTGTGACAGGAGAGAAAGGAGAGTGAGCCTCAAGAAACTTCTCCTGAACTTGAACTTGGAGAGATCCTCTGAAGACCCAAATTGAAGAACCTGAAGAACTCTAAGGTTGCATGAAAACAGCAGAAGGAGCGAGCGAGCTGGAGAGAGAGACAGGCTGTAATGTCTAGTATATATCTATGCTTTTTCACTAGCTTCACTTCTTCATTGTTTCTCTTTGTGTTGCAGCCAAGCTCAGTGGTGCGGTGGGTAAAGTCACTTCCTGTTGGCTTCACTGTGCAGACCAGAGACCACACCCACCTTCATATTAAGTCTATGGTGGAATCAGAAGGAGACCACCCCATCTTTATATTTTACGGGTGGTGTTTGTTCTGGGCTAGCACCCCCAGTGGACAGCTGTTGTAGCTGCAGGACATTGTGACGGTCCAGGGTCCACCTACAGCAACACGTGAATACAAACCAGGTGAACCCAATGAACCCAATGAAAGCGGATGAAACCCAGGTGGGACCGTGCTACCTGGTCGGTCCACTGTCCTGGGTTAGGGTTAGGTGCTCAAAGCTCCAGCAACTGAGATCTGAGATGTTGCTTGGTTCTTTCTCCAAGTACTGGTGGAGATCAGAACAAGTGAGATGACAGAAGACCTGAGAGACACTGAGCTCCCTGGAGATGTTTGAGGCTGGGACCATACACACCTTTGCTTTCTGCTCCAGGTTCCTCACAAATGAGGAGTTGAGGAACTCTCTAAGCTTGTTGTTCTCCTGCTGCAGCCTGAGCAGCTCCTCCTCCTTCTGCTGCAGCGACTCCTGCAGCTGCACAGAGCAGATCAATTAGTAGAACCATGATGGAGTAGAACCATCATGGAGTAGAACCATCATGGAGTAGAACCATGATGGAGTAGAACCATGATGTGGGAATCATCTGACTGAAGCTCCTACCAGTTTGTTTCTCTGCAGCTGAGGCATCAGACCAGCAGGAGAGGAGCTGTGGAAATCACACTGAGACGCTGACACACACACACACACACACACACACACAGGTCACTCTCAGGTGTAATCTGATTACCATGTGTGAGAGCTCAGGGTGAATCTTGATGAGAATGTTCCTGATGTTCTGGTCTATGTCTGAGGAGACTCAGAACTCCGCTCTGATTGGCTGATGATCAATCAATCCAGACTCATGGAACCAAAGCTGATCAATGGAATAAATGTTGACTTATCAGCTCAGCTAATCAATCACTTATGATCATAGATCCATCAAGTGTGAGTTTTCATGAAATAAAATTCTTCTTCAGAGTGAAGATTTTGTGAACAGCTGTGGACAAACAGACCAGAGCTGTAAGAGAACCTCACTGAGAACCTTAACTACTGAGTACCTTACATGAGTACTTCAGATACCGAGTACCTCACATACTGAGTACCTGACATACTGAGTACCTTAGATACCGAGTACCTGACATACTGAGTACCTGACATACTGAGTACCTTAGATACCGAGTACCTCACATACTGAGTACCTGACATACTGAGTACCTTAGACACCGAGTACCTGACATACTGAGTACCTTAGATACCGAGTACCTCACATACTGAGTACTTCAGATACCGAGTACCTGACATACTGAGTACCTCACATACTGAGTACCTTAGATACCGAGTACCTCACATACTGAGTACTTCAGATACTGAGTACCTTAGATACTGAATACTTCAGATACTGAGTACCTTAGATACTGAATACTTCAGATACTCACCCCACACAGACTCTGTCTCTCCTGGGTTGATGAAGTCACGCGGGTCATGCATCCAAGTGGAGGCCATGGTCTCCATGGCAACGACAACAAGGCCAAGGGCCAAGTCCTGGAGCAGGAGGAGCAGGAAGAAGAGGAGGAGGAGGAGGAGCAGGAGCAGAGGGATTCCCTACAGAGACAGACAGAGTTCGTGTGTGAATGATGGGAAGGGAATGAGTGAGTGTGTGTGTGTGTGTGTGTGTGTGTGTGTGTGTGTGTGTGTGTGTGTGTGCCAGCTGTGTGTTGATATGGTAATGATCAACATGAACGTTTATGAAGGAGATGATGTCAGGAAGAGAAAATAAGTCAATAATAATAAACCAACAATAATAAATCAATTACCTGTTTCTAGTTTCAAGTGACTTCACACTCAAACAACAGAACCACATCAACCTGTAACAATCTGTATCAACCTGTATCAACCTGTAACAACCTGTATCAACCTGTAACAACCTGTACCATCCTGTAACAACCTGTACCAACCTGTAACAACCTGTATCAAGCTGTAACAACCTGTATCAACCTGTATCAACCTGTAACAACCTGTAACAACCTGTAACAACCTGTATCAACCTGTATCAAGCTGTAACAACCTGTAACAACCTGTACCAACCTGTATCAACCTGTATCAACCTGTAACAACCTGTAACAACCTGTAACAACCTGTATCAACCTGTATCAAGCTGTAACAACCTGTATCAACCTGTATCAACCTGTAACAACCTGTAACAACCTGTACCATCCTGTAACAACCTGTACCAACCTGTACCAACCTGTACCAACCTGTATCAACCTGTATCAACCTGTAACAACCTGTACCAACCTGTAACAACCTGTATCAAGCTGTAACAACCTGGAACACCCTGTACCAACCTGTAACAACCTGTATCGACCTGTAACAACCTGTATCGACCTGTATCAACCTGTAACAACCTGTAACAACCTGTACCATCCTGTAACAACCTGTACCAACCTGTACCAACCTGTATCAACCTGTATCAACCTGTAACAACCTGTACCAACCTGTAACAACCTGTACCAACCTGTACCAACCTGCACCAACCTGTAACAACCTGTAACAACCTGTAACAACCTGTAACAACCTGTATCAAGCTGCAACAACCTGGAACACCCTGTACCAACCTGTACCAACCTGTATCAAGCTGTAACAACCTGTAACAACCTGTATCAACCTGCATCAACCTGTATCAACCTGTATCAAGCTGTAACAACCTGTATCAACCTGTACCAACCTGTATCAAGCTGTAACAACCTGTAACAACCTGTACCAACCTGTACCAACCTGTACCAACCTGTAACAACCTGTATCAACCTGTACCAACCTGTATCAAGCTGTAACACCCTGTATCAACCTGGAACACCCTGCATCAACCTGTAACAACCTGTAACAACCTGTATCAACCTGTAACAACCTGGAACACCCTGTAGCAACCTGTAGCAACCTGTATCAACCTGTAACACCCTGTAGCAACCTGTAACACCCTGCATCAACCTGTAACAACCCGTATCAAACCTGTAACAACCTGGAAAACCCTGTACGAACCTCTATCGACCTCTGTCTCAATGTGTCCACTCCGGGGCTTGACTCACCCGTCCGCGTGCTGCGCTCTGGGGCATTCCGCGCGGCGACCGCTGGTGGATGTCTCTCTCTCTCTCTCTCTCTCTCTCGCTCTCTCTCTCTCTCCCTCTCTCTCCCTCTCTCTCGCCCCCCCCCCCCCCCTCTCTCTCACACACACACACACATACACACACACACAGTGACAAACTCCGGGTCTGCGCGCAGCAGCAGCAGCGACTCAACTGCAACGGGGCTGTAGCTCCGCTCATCACACACGTGTGTAAGAGAGAGAGAGAGAGAGAGAGAGAGAGAGAGAGAGAGAGAGAGAGAGAGAGAGAGAGAGAGAGAGAGAGGAGAGAGAGAGAGAGAGAGAGAGAGAGAGAGAGATCCTTCCGGCTGATTGGACGGAGTTGGTGACGTGACGCTCCCTGCAATACTGCTACAACTGTACTACTGTTTAAATACTACACACATAATACCATACCAATACAGTACAATCTATCTATCTATCTATCTATCTATCTATCTATCTATCTATCTATCTATCTATCTATCTATCTATCTATCTATCTATCTATCTATCTATCTATCTATCTATCTATCTATCTATCTATGAAAACAATCTGGTACTGCTATGACTATAACCAGAATGAACTTTCCTTTGATGTGATACTACACTGCTTCACACACACACACACACACACACACACACACACACACACACACACACACACACACACACACACACACACACCAACATCT
>CM055198.1:25166962-25256962 GCA_029224185.1 Karalla daura
CCATCTGATCATCACCTTCATCACCCTCATCACCCTCATCAACCTCCATCTGATCATCACCTTCATCACCCTCATCAACCTCCATCTGATCATCACCCTCATCACCCTCATCACCCTCCATCTGATCATCACCTTCATCACCCTCATCAACCTCCATCTGATCATCACCCTCATCAACCTCCATCTGATCATCACCTTCATCACCCTCATCAACCTCCATCTGATCATCACCCTCATCACCCTCCATCTGATCATCACCTTCATCACCCTCATCACCCTCATCACCCTCCATCTGATCATCACCTTCATCACCCTCATAACCCTCATCACCCTCCATCTGATCATCACCTTCATCACCCTCATAACCCTCATCACCCTCCATCTGATCATCACCTTCATCACCTTCATCACCCTCATCACCCTCATCACCCTCCATCAGCCTACTGCCCAGAGTCCTGGGAGCAGGTCTGCTGTTCCCGGTCGTCGGCCCTGATGCCGTCAGTGTGCAGGAGGTGGTGTTGCTACATCCGTGCAGGGCGGAGGCAGCAGCAGCTCAGCTCATCAGATTAAGTTGAACCTGAGTGACACATAATGACACGTTAGCGACAGCTCCAACAGAGGAACGGGGTCGGGTGTCGCGGGCAGCAGGCCTCCCTCTGTTCTCCCAACAATACACACAACTCTCACTTGCTGACATCACCGGCACACTGCCCTCCCATTGGCTGTCTGCAAGGTCACAAGACGCTCAGGAGAGGTCAGTGTGTGTGGGAGTGTGTGGGAGTGTGTGGGAGTGTGTGGGAGTGTGTGGCGGAGAGTGAACCACCTCCGCCGCATTGTGAACGATTCTGTTCTCGGACAAAGCTTTGTTGGCATCTAGTGAAGTGTAAACAGAGATTTGATAGTGTGTGTGTGTGTGTGTCCATCACACTCTCACTGACAGTAAAAATCTGGACATTGATCTTATTCTGAATCAGAGAAACACTGGATGATTGTGTTCCCTGAGATTCTCCTGGAATCCTCTGTTTCCAGAGCAGGATCAAAGCCTGATGTGTTCCCACGTTACATTACGTCCTCCACACAGCAGTGTTGGAACTGGTCATCTCCATGCCATCCACTCTCTGCCACACACACATTTCACATTTCCACTGCTGAACTTGGTGCAGATGTTCTGGGGTGTGTCCACTGCACCATGAGCACCAACACACAGACCACCTCAGGTCCTCCATGTTCACCTCCTCCATCCTTGTTGTTTCCTTTGTTAGCAAAACAAAGTTTCCATCGTGAGCTTTGATTGCTACAATCAACACTTATAATGCCACCGACGGTCTGACCACCAGTGGAGACATGCATGGAGACCATGGAGACCATGAAGAGGAACGGGGAGAGGAACAGTTCCTGGAAGGCTCCAGTCCCTAGTATTTACCAGGAACTCCTGCAGTGTGAACACCTCCCATAGGTCCAGTATGTGTTCATATGCATCATCAGTTTTTTAACTGAAGCTGGGGACCAGAACCTGAAGCTCCTCCTGGTCTCAGGTGTGTGTCTGCAGGAAGACGTCACAGCTGCAGCTCAGCACGTCTCCTCCACCAGCAGCTAATCCGCTCTAATCCTGACAGGAATCCACTCAACACCTCCAGTCTGAACCACAAGTTTTCACTACTTCCATATTAGACTCGATTTAGCACTGCAGTTAATGTCCAGACACCTCACACACATACACACATACACACACACACATACACACACATTCAACCTGGACGCCCCCTACAGGCTGATTAACTACATCTGAATATTTTGGGTGTACCGTGCACCCCCACAGTAAATAAAGACTATTTCATGCTAATAATGTGTGTATGTGTGTGTGTGTCTGCCTACAGGCGCTGAGATTCGCTGTAATCTCTGATCTTGATCGGTGATGTCACTATTACACACACACACACACACACACACACACACACACACACACACACACACACACACACTCAGGCAGCCTGGAAGCACCCAAACACAGTTGGGTGAGTGGCTGAACAGCAGCCAAGCCTGAAGGGGCGAGCGGCGCTCTAACAACACTGGTCGTCATGGTGACAGTGATAGTAGTAGTAGAAGGAGTGAAGTATTCAGGAGTTTAATGTGTCACTACAACCAGGGATCAACACACACACAGCAGTGTCCATTACACAGATGGAACCTGTGACAGGTTACAGTTCAGCAACTCTTCCAGGAGCTGAGGACTGGGTTCAGGAATCAAACTGGCTGTGGCCTCAGCTGTGTGTGTGTGTGTGTGTGTGTGCGAGTGGGTGCGTGTGTGTGTGTGAGTGCTCCGGCTCTGGTTCCAAACACAGCAAAGCTGAACTCAGTTCAACCTGATCCTGAGGGACCGGCTTGGGATTACTCTGAGTAATCGGATTACTCTGAGCCCCTGTAGAAACACCTTGGTGCAGACACACAACAGGAGGAGGCGTTGGCTGCCACTCCACAGAAGGAGTCACCAGTAGGAGCTGGAGGTCAGAGGTCAGGGAGCAACTGACTGACAGGAGGCTCTTCTGTGGGTGTGTGAGTGTGTGTGTGTGGGTGTCGCCATAGAAACTGTGTTACTCCGTTACCACAGTGACATCACACAGTGACATCACACAGTGACATCACAGCATCAACGGCAACAACATGAGAGCATGACTCACCTGCAGGCTGTGTGTGTGTGTGTGTGTGTGTGTGTGTGTGTGTGTGTGTGTGTGTGTGTGTGAGGTTCCAACCATGAACTCTTCCAGTGTTGACATCAGGGGTCAGAGGTCACCATGACCTCACCCTGGTCGGGGGGTATTGAGTGTGTGCAGGTGTGTTTTCTCAGTGACACAGTCCTCCACTCTGATTGGTCGTTAGCCCTGGAGCGGACGACGACCTGTGAAGACGACCTGCTGGTCGCCCCCGGCAACCACTACACACACACACACACACACACACTGCCATCAGCCTCAGGGTCACATGACCAGACTGGACCGGACCAGACCAGACTAGGCCAGACCCAGACTGGACCAGATCATGAGAGGAACAGGAAGTGGACCATCAAGTGACTTCCTGCAGCCCAGCAGATGTTGGAACATCACTCAGATCAAAACAGACACACCTGAGGATCTGTCAGGGATCAGAGCTGGAGGAGGAGCATCAACCTGCATGATGGAGTCCAGGTCAGTGGAGCAGAGCCAGAATCTCTCTGGAGGAGATCCAGCAGCAACCAGTAGCAGTGGAGGTCTATGAGAAGCCCCCTCATATGTTCTTTTTGGCTGGTTGGAGACGAGGTGCGCTGCTGCTTTCTGTAGGGAACTGACCTGCAGCAACACTGAACACATAGTGTGTCCTGTGGATCATAACGCAGGGGATGCTGCTGGCCCCGCCCACCACGCTCTGATTGGCTCGGCCTTGATTCACCTGAGAAAACAGTGAGAAAGAGGAGACTGGAAGAGGGTCTGAGGCGGGATGGTTCCCCTGAGGATTCATTAGCAGCTAATGACTCTGAGCAGGAAACTTCCGACCTGTTCAGTGGAAAAGAGGGGAAGCACGGGAAGTGATGTCACAGAGCGCAGGCAGCTGATTGGATGGGAGAGTCCAGGGCAGCTGCTATAAAACCTGGTGAAGACAGAAAGAGAGAAGAGACGACGCAGTGGGACACACTCACACACTCCTCCTGAGAGAGACGCTACTGCAGACTGAAGGTACTGTGTGTGTGTGTGTGTGTGTGTGTGTGTGTGTGTGTGTGTGTGTGTGTGTGTGTGTGTGTGTGTGTGTGTGTGCAGGTATGTGCAGGTATGTGCAGGTTCACTTTATTGCAGGTTCTTTTTTTTTTACTGAAGTGCGAATTGAAGCATTTTGTAGGAACATGCACGCACACACACACACACACACACACACACACACACACACACACACACACACACTCACACACAGAATGCTGCAGGCACTGCTGATTGTGTTGCATTCAGGTGCGTGAACATGCAGGAGCGTGCATGTGACAGTCAAACGTCCAATACAGTGGAGCTTCAATTGCTCTGAGTGTGTGTGTGCGTGTGTGTGACCACAGGAGACAACCTGTCACTTTGACAAAATTATATATTCCACAATACATCATAGAAAAATGTAAATAAATTAGAAAGTTTCAGCTTTTCAGTGTTTCATATGTCTCCCATTGAAACCTCTGCATCTGTATGAGTGTGTGTGTGATGAAGATGATGATGAAGATGTGTGTGTTGTTACAGATGCAGCTGTGTGTTTGTCTGATGCTCATCGCTGTGCTCCACTGCAGCGAAGCAGTCTACAGGCCTCAGGTGAGGACACACACACACACACACTAGGTCACATGACCTCTGACAAGAGCTGAGGTGAGCTCCGTCCAATCACAGCGGGCCAAACCAAGCCTGTGTTTGGACAGGAAAGTGAGCCTGTGATAACAGGAAGTGAGAGGCTACCGCTGCCGGGGTCCTGATGTAACACTGACCCTCGACAGGAAGTCCTGACCTGAGGAGGAGGGAGGCAGAGAGAGGGAGTGTGTGTGTATGTGTGTGTGCATTTAAGGATGACGATGAAGTACTGATGTCACTTTATGTCTTACACAATTTATAATCTGGAATATATCAGAAAAATGAGTCAAACGTTTAAATACAATATAGAAATGTTATAGATACATTGTACCTATGACAATAAAAACCCACTTAACTTCACCTAAATGAACTCAATTTAACTTAACTAATTGTTCTGACGTGGTTGTCAGAACCAACTAGTCCAGTTTCAAGACTGCAGCAGAATGGTTCTGATTGGTTCTAATTGGACGACTCCAGTCCAGGTGTCTTCACTCTGTCCGTCCTGTTTCCAGCATGTAGACCATGTCGGCCTGAGGCCCCACCCCCTGCCTCTGAAAATGGGGGAGGAGTTAACTGCAAAACTGCTTCAACTGGATGAACTGGTCAGGAAGGAGAATGATGTCATGGAGCCGAAGAGGAAGAGGAGTTTCCTTGGCAACGGAGCACCCCTGGACCGCCTGTCAGTCAGCTCCATGGAAACCAAACAGGGCGGCAACAAGCAGAGGTACCACGAATACTGCTGCAGTACGGCAGTATTCCTTCCACAGTACAGTGTAGTACTATGTTGATCGTTTTGTGTGTTTACAGTAACATTGTCGAGTTGCCACGGCGACGAGTGAACCCGCCCCCCCCCATAGACAGGATTGGAATGAGCCGCCTGCCCAGCAGGGGATAGGCCCCGCCCCCTGGCTCCAACACCCCGCCCCCCCTGCTTGGCACCCCCTCGGGACAGGTGAGGAGCTGCACTCCTCTGATTGGTTGGTACCCTGAGCACACTATTTCCATCCTGCTACGTTTGTCTCTGCAGAATCATAACAGCCAATCACCATCCACCTGCTGAGCCACGCCTCCTCACATCCCCCCACCGCCTCCCAGAGCATTTAACGATGGTGCATTCAGGTGCCTTTCACAGCCTCAACAAATCAGAGATCAGAGGTTTCTCCTCTGAGTGATTAGAACCCGATCAGAGATCAACCCTCCAACAAACCTCAGTCTGGCCAGAAACTTGTTAATACCACAAATTAATCACCTGAATGCACAACCCCCCCCCCCCCAACCCCCCCCCCCCCCCCTTCCCCCAACCCCCACTCGACGAGATGCACCTACCGCCTCGACTCTGAACGAACTGACACAACTTTAACAAGTCAGGAGACGCCATCGTTTTCTAGAGACCTGAAGATCTAGAGACCTGGACACATGGAGACCTGAACATCTGGACACCTGGACACATGGAGACCTGAACATCTGGGGACCTGAACACATGGAGACCTGAACATCTGGAGACCTGGACACATGGAGACCTGGACACATGGAGACCTGAACATCTGGAGAACTGGACACATGGAGACCTGGACATCTGGAGACCTGGACACATGGAGACCTGAACATCTGGAGACCTGGACACATGGAGACCTGGACACATGGAGACCTGAACATCTGGACACCTGGACACATGGAGACCTGAACATCTGGAGACCTGGACACATAGAGACCTGGACACATGGAGACCTGAACATCTGGAGACCTGGACACGTGGAGACCTGAACATCTGGAGACCTGGACACATGGAGACCTGAACATCTGGAGAACTGGACACATGGAGACCTGGACATCTGGAGACCTGGACACATGGAGACCTGAACATCTGGAGACCTGGACACATGGAGACCTGAACATCTGGAGACCTGGACACATGGAGACCTGGACACATGGAGACCTGAACATCTGAAGCAGGTGACGCTCCAGAGTAACGTTCACAACATCAGAAGTTTGAACAACTTATGCTGGAGCAACACTGAACACGTGAGAAACACTCAGCTGGTTTGGGTGTTTCGCCAAATGGTGGCTGCAGGAGGAACTGGACTCTAAACCAGAAAAAAATCAAAATCTATTTTTTCTTATTCAAATCTATTACAACGTTTCCGTTATGATCGATATTCCCACCTGTTGTAAACCAAATACCAGTTTAATGGAATCAACCTCAGAATTCTTCGGCTGCTAATCTTTATCTCAGCTCATTCCAACAGGTTCTTCATACTTCCTCATCTTCATCTTTGCCACTTTTCTAAAGTGCTGAGGAAGACATGCATGAAACAGTGCCATGTATAGATATTGCACATGAATTATATATAAATCTATTACTGAGTTTACTACTAAGTAATAACTACCGACTATTTCTAAGTCCTTATCATGGGAAACCATTTGGACAATGTTTTTTATTTTATTGGCTGGTATTGGTATGGTACTACTGGTTCTATTGGACTATCAAAACATTCTGGAACAAATTAAGTATTTATCCTTCAAATGAAAAGTGTTTGTGTCCTCATGGCTGCTTCACGTCTTCCTGACATGTTAAGCCTCATTTCCACTGCGAGTACTGACTCCACTCGTCTCCCGCGCGTTTCCATTCTAGGATAGTACCGCCTTAAGAACAGCTGGATGTGACATCATCTTCAACGTGACTCCGCCGACCATTGAACGCGGGAGAAGAAAACCCCAAATCAGGTGAAAGAATGAAAATCGAGGAGGCATTGACTTTTTCAAAATGGCGGCAGGACGCTGCCTGGGTCCTGGGCCGGCAGCCAGCAGCTCCTAGAAACCGTACCGCTTACACATTCCAGCTGAAGGACACGCACAAAAGGCCGAGGCGAGGCGAGGCGAGTAGAGTCGGTACCATGTAGTGGAAACGGGGCAATAGTTATTGATAATCAGATCTTTTGATTGACACAGATCAATCACTTGATCGGTGTAGCAGAGGAGGCGTCTCCTTGCTTTTGTTGATGTGTTCGGCTCCTGCTCTGCTTCACAGCTTATACCTTCAAAATAAAAACACTGAACTATCGCTCTGGATACTTTTATTATGAAGGACAAACAGGTGAAGAAAGACATCAGGTGGTTTCTGTCTTGAGTTTTTATTAAGAAAAGTTGATCAGATCCAGAACGCGACGCTACTCTTGCCAGACCTCCACCCACAACACGTTACAGCAGCTACAAGAAGAACACGCCTCCAGTCACAACCAGGATGTGTGTGTGTGTCTAATGTCCACTGTACCTCCAAGTTCCTGCAGAAGTTCACCTGAAGGTAAGTCAGCAGATACTAGAAGCCAATGTGAAGGTGACGTAGCTGCTGGCTAACATTAGCTGATGCTAACATGTTTTCAGCTCAAGCTGACGATGACGTTGACCAGCGTCACCTCCTGTATTAAAGCAGTTGACTTACAAAACTAGCTTGAAGCTAACATCACCTAATGACACATAGCATCTCACTGCTAACTTACCTCTCTGCTAACAGTAGCCTAAACCAGGAGACAGCGTCAGCGTGAACACCTGATAGAATTAGCTAAGGCTGCTGAACAGCATTGGAAGCTAACATTAGCGGATACAATTAGCATTGATGAACTCATCAGCAGAAGTCCTGGAGTTCCTCTTTTTCAGTGCAGACGTCACCGTTCAGCAGATCTGGACCTGATGGGGGGGTAGGAGGTGGGGGGGCACATTAAAAACAGGAAGTGAAGAACCCGGGGCAGGCTGAGATCAGAGCGGCATCCTGTTTCCCTCCACACTGATCTTGACGGCGTGTCCCGGCTTCGTCAGGCGGCGGATGTCTGCAAACCGACGCATCTGTTTGTCCACGCGGGACAGACCCTTCTTGGTCGGGCCCTGGGGGGGGGGGGGGGGGGGGGGCAGAGACAGGTTAGAGTGTGAGCGTGGGGGGGGGGGGGGGGGGGGGGGTTAGACAGCTTCAGCCAGAGTTAGTTAGTCTGTTTTAACACTGAGGAAACAAGACGGATCTTAGTTTGATGCAAACGTTCTGGGAATGTTTTGGAGGCAGGAAGCATCCCTCTTTTGCTCACACCAAATATTGAAAAACAATTTCAATATTTCAACAATTTTAATATTTAAATGTCAACTTCATTTAAGATATAACGGTGTTTGAGTAATTTTCAATACAACACACACACACACACACACAGTGTAACGGTGCATGAGGGTTAATCTAAAGCAGCGTGTCAACCCTGCTCCTCGGGGAACCCTGTCCTGCATGCTTGACATGTTTCCTGCTCCAACACAGATGATCAGCCAGTCATCCAGCTCTGCAGCAGCCTGATGACGGCTCTGCATTTGAATCTAAACATCTAAAACATGCAGGACAGTGTTCCCTGAGGAGCAGGGTTGAAAAACACTGATCCTGAAGATGCTCCTCTTCCTCAGAGGGAGGTCACAGGCCATGCAGCAGGACTTACTGCCCCCTACAGGCCCCCAGGGGCCGGGCCCCCTACAGAGGCATCCTGTTGCCCTCGATGCTGATCTTGACGGCTCCCTGAGGACGCGTCAGCTTCCTCTGCTCAGCAAAGCGCCGTTTGTGCTTCTCCAGCAGACTGATGCTTTTCTTAGAGTTCTACAGAGACCAATCACAGCCCAGCGTCACCGCAGGCTCCGCCTCCTCGGGCCCCGCCTCCTCGGGCACAGATGTTTGTACAAATGTGGCCTCAGGGCTGTGCAGATGTCACCGGCTCCTCCTGCTGAGGGGGGCTCAGAGACTCAGATACAGGATACAGGATACAGGGTTGTGTATCTCTGTCTCCTGCAGCAGCTCCCCTCAGCAGCATGACTCCACATGCCTCTACCAACATGGCTTCTGCACTGACACTTCCTCTGCAGCTTGTGTCAGAGGAGACTCCAGCTGCAGTTTGCTGCCCCCTGGTGTCCACAGTGATGGATGCAAAAGAACCTCCACAGCCTGCGGCCCCAGCTCGGGTCCGGCTCCGGTCTGGGCTCAGAGCCCAGTCTGCTCTGAACTGAACCTCTGAGCCGCCAGCAGAACCAGAAGCTCCAGAGTGGAGCGGAGCCCCGGGGGTGGAGGCTCAAACAATGACCTCAATGGATAAGGATCAGGTCTGGAGTGGAGCCGGACTGAACACACGGGCCGTAAAAATGAGGCTGAACACACGCACACACACACACACTTACCCTGTTGGACTCCATCTCCACGTTCCACTTGGGTCGGACCACGTAGTCTTTGTTTGAGGGCATCGGGACCCGAGCCCTGGCACAGAACCCGGGGTCACCAGGTCTCAGAGCCCTGGGGGAGGGGGGGGGGATGCTTCAATACAATAGATGCAAACATTATTATTGTATGTATCAGTGATGAGAGCCGCTCTGACTGTTTCCTCTGCACCATCAGGAAACTCTGAACCGAACCCCTGAGTGTGTGAGTGTGAGTGTGTGAGTGTGTGTGCGCGTGTGCGTGCGTGCGCGTGTGTGTGTGTGTGTGCTCATACTTCTCCTCCCCAGTAAGCTGCTTCTCCAGGTCTCTTCGCGGTGTCTGTCCTCCGGAGCTGTGGGGACAGAGACACGGTTGTTGCCAAGGTAACGGGTCAACAGGAAGTGATGAAGCCTCTGTGCTGTTACTGACAGCGTGCGGTTAGTGGGCGGAGCTACAGCCACCCCACCGCACACTCAGGGCCTGCTGGCCAATCAGAGTGCAGCACCACATGGCCAATGCCACACACACACACACACAGACTGAGCCAGACACACAAAGTGATTGGTCCAGAACTGAATGCAACATGCAGCACAGCCGCTCGACCTGATTGGTGGAGAGAAGACGTCAGGCTCCTCGGCCCTCTCCACCTTCTGAGGCTGACTGGGGGGGGGGGTGATGGTGGAGATCAAGATCAACAGAAAAGCAAAGAGGATGGAGGACGAAACGTGATGAGGAGGGGGGGGGGGGGGGGGGAGGAGGAAACCTGGTAAACCTGAGTTGTGGCGTCAGACTTCCTGCTCCATCAGGTGACGTGGTGTCTCCATCTACAGTGGACCTGCTGCTAATAGTGCTCCAGCTGCTGCTAGACGTGGTCTGCTATCCACTGTTTACTGACTGTAGCGTATTACTGTTTATAATGTTTATTTTTTGCATGTTTCCATATGTAATTGTTCCTTGAAACGCTCAGGGAACGGTTTCCTCCCGGACCAGTGGAGGGTCCTGACTGGTTACCTGAGCCTGCGTCTCTGGGGCATCTGCTGGTCCAGGTCTCTCTGCTGCCGCTCCTCCCTCGTCATCCCTTTGTAGTTAGAGGTGAGACCGAAGATGGGACGAGACCACTCATCTGAGACAAAGAGACAGGGAGAGAGACAGGGAGAGAAAGAATCATTACCAACCAGCTCTGTGAACACCTCAATAACAATAGTTTATCTGAGTGCTTCCAGTCTGGTTTTAGAATGAATCCTAGCACTGAGACTGCACTGGTTAAAGTCACTAATGACCTCTTAATGGCGTCTGACCATGGTCTTGTTTCAGTGCTTGTCTTGTTAGATCTCAGTGCTGCTTTTGATCCAGTTGACCACCAGATCTTACTAAGGAGACTGAATATCAGCTTGGAATCAGAGGCTCTGCTTTAGACTGGTTCTGGTCCTATCTTTCAGACCCATATCAGTTTGTTTGTGTCAGTGATAACCAACCTCCACCCACTAAAGTCAGCCACGGGGTTCCACAAGGATCTGTGCTCGGTCCAGTTCTCTTCTCTGTATATATGCTCCCTCTAGGTGATATCATCAGGAGTCACTCTATAGATTTCCACTGTTACGCTGATGACTCTCAGATATATCTATCTATCAACCGTCTACAGCAGCTTCAGTCCTGCCTTGATGACATTAAGGCCTGGAGGACCCATCATTTCCTCCTTCTGAACTCTGTAAAAACAGAGTTACTGCTCATAGGTCCAAAACACCTACCTGACTCTATATCTGACG
This sequence comes from Karalla daura, assembly GCA_029224185.1. Taxonomy (NCBI): domain Eukaryota; kingdom Metazoa; phylum Chordata; class Actinopteri; order Chaetodontiformes; family Leiognathidae; genus Karalla; species Karalla daura. The sequence continues at coordinate 25,178,284 of CM055198.1, forward strand.
CCATAGCTCTACAAAATAGATCTGCTACTCCCTCTGCCACCACCATAAAGAACCTAGGTGTTAGCTTGGATCCAGACCTGTCTTTTAGCTCCCACGTAAAGTTTATCTCACAGACTGCCTACTTCCACCTCCACAATATCACTAACATGAGGCTCCTCCTCCCTCCATGCAGCAGAACAGCTGGTCCAGCCTCTGTGACCTCCAGGCTGGACTACTGCTCCTCTCTACTGGCTACAGGTCACTGAGAGCCTACAGAGCCTACACATAGACCTTCATAGACCTTCAATCCTAGATAAGCTGCTCTAGGTTGAGTCTACCGGGGTCCCCGGCACATTGAGCTCTATCTTCTCTGTTCTCTCTGTGGTGTGGATCAGGTTCATGTTCCCTCTATCTTCTCACCCTCCTCTTGGTCTCTCCCCATCTGTCCTCCTCCTCCTCCTCTTCCTCCTCTCCTTTCTTATTCCTGGCTGTGCAGGACTAATATATGGACATATGTCTGTGCTTTCTTCCCTCCAGGTTCCATAGATGCTGAGCTGGATCCAGGACTGTCCCTCACCACGCCTCTTCCTGCTCCATGCACTTTTCTACTCTCTACTATGATCGAAACTGTTAGCCATCAGTCCACATATCTCTCTATACTATCTACTTCTGTCCTCCTGGGGGAGGATCTCCTCCTCTGTCTCTCTCTGAGGTTTCTCCTTGTTCTCCCTGTCAGGGTTGTTCTGGGGAGTTGTTCCTCAGCCTTTGTGAGGGTCTAAGGACAGGGGGTGTCCACTGTGGACATGTTGTTGCTCTCTGTGTGAAGTGTCCTGAGATAACGGCTGTTATGAACTGACACTTAGAACAAATAAAGTTGAGCTGAGTTAAAGAGACAGAGAGAAAATTCATTGGGGGAGTGGTTAATAGGTGTGGGTGTGGGTGTGGTTAACAGGGGGCAGGGCTTACTGATGAGTTTGAGCGCCAGATCCTTGTTGGGTCGAGACTCTTTGGGATGTTTGTAGAGGAACATGACGGCTCGACCGATCCCGCTGTGCTTCAGGGTCTCCTGGCTCACACTAGGCAGCTGTGTGTGTGTGTCGGGGTGTGTGTGTGTCAAGGAATAGAACAGAAAAACAACTGGCATCATACAAATCAATGATATGAGGGATTGAAACATGTTCACAGCTCCATGAAGGTATACAGCCCCGCCCCTGACACACAGGCCCCGCCCCTGACACACGGGCCCCGCCCCTGACACACGGGCCCCGCCCCTGACACACAGGCCCCGCCCCTGACACACAGGCCCCGCCCCTGACACACAGGCCCCGCCCCTGACACACGGGCCCCGCCCCTGACACACGGGCCCCGCCCCTGTCACACAGGCCCCGCCCCTGACACACAGGCCCCGCCCCTGTCACACAGGCCCCGCCCCTGACACACCGGCCCCGCCCCTGACACACAGGCCCCGCCCCTGTCACACAGGCCCCGCCCCTGACACACCGGCCCCGCCCCTGACACACAGGCCCCGCCCCTGACACACCGGCCCCGCCCCTGACACACAGGCCCCGCCCCTGTCACACAGGCCCCGCCCCTGACACACAGGCCCCGCCCCTGACACACAGGCCCCGCCCCTGACACGGACCTCCTGCAGGATCCGGAGCAGCTCCTCTCTGATCCGGAGCGCCGGCAGAGACTTGTCTGGTAGAGGACTGATCCACTCCTTGATGGCTGACATGACCCCGCTGTCGATGAACGTCTCCTTCAGGTCCTGTCTGTAAACAACAACAACATCCTTCAGGTCCTGTCTGTAAACAACAACATCCTTCAGGTCCTGTCTGTAAACAACAACATCCTTCAGGTCCTGTCTGTAAACAACAACATCCTTCAGGTCCTGTCTGTAAACAACAACATCCTTCAGGTCCTGTCTGTAAACAACAACATCCTTCAGGTCCTGTCTGTAAACAACAACAACAACATCGTTCAGGTCTGATCCAGAAGGATGTTGTTTGACCCCGTCTCCGAGGTGTAGCTGAATGGTGGATTTAATCAGGTCAGTTGTCTGAGTTTGTTCAGCTGGACTCTAAGGAGACGTCGTCATAGATCCACCAGGCCAACAGCGAGCAGCACAGGTCGTATGTTACTGATGGACATTTTAATGGTCTACATCTGAAGATACTGGGGGACAGGCCGCAGGTCTGGTCTGTAGACAACAGCAACATTGTTATGTTTGCACTTGCTGCAGTAGGATCATCTGATCACTCCTTTTTACCATTTTAACTAAACATTTGCAGGACTCTTCCAGGACTTGGCTGTGAGTGGCTGTGGACCAGCAACATGGAACAGAGTGAGCCACTGGGCCGAGCCACTGGGCCGAGCCACTGGGCCGAGCCACTGGGCCGAGCCACTGGGCCGAGCCACTGGGCCGAGCCACTGGGCCTGATCTGCACCTGTACGCAGCAGCTGGTCGCATCAATGAGAAACATTTTTAGAAGTGCTTACCCATCCATTTTAAGTCAGCCACACAGGCTGTTTCTCACATTGTTGATCAGAAAAATTACAAAAAAATAAAAGACTTTTCCAGCACTGGAAAATGACACTGAAATGACAGGAAATGTGTGAGAGTGTGTGTGAGAGTGTGTGTGTGTGTGTGTGTGTGTGTGTGTGTGTGTGTGTGTGTGTGTGTGTGTGTGTGTGTGTGTGTGTGTGTGCCTTACTTCTTGAGATGCATGACGACCTGAGGCAGCAGTGTGAGCTTCTTCAGTGCCGGCTTCTTGTGGGTGTTCAGGGTTCGGTCCTCCTGTGCGCGCACATACACACACACATAACGGACAGGGCTGTGATTGTGGCGGGGCTCTTATTTTGGCGGGGCTGTGATTGTGGCGGGGCTCTTATTTTGGCGGGGCTGTGATTGTGGCGGGGCTCTTATTTTGGCGGGGCTGTGATTGTGGCAGGCTGACCTCGGCCGCCTCGTTCATCTTGGTGATCATGGCGCTGACCACATCGTCGGCGTCACTGATGAACGTCCCTCCGTCTCTATGGCGACGCCTCTTACTGTTCAGGGCCTTCCTGCGAGCCAGCATGAGGTCGAAGTCTGACAGGAAGCTGGTGCTGGGGGGAGGGGGGGGGCAGTTAGGAAAACACTCCGTGTGTGTGTGTGTGTGTGTGTGTGTATGTGTGTGCATGTGTCTCAGTGTGTGTGTCTCACTCTTGTCCACTCCGCTCCACTCCTTCATCTGAGTCTGACTCCTCCTCCTGCTGCTCGCTCTGCTTCTCCTTCACCTTCTTGTCTCCCTCCAGGTCCTCCTGGTTAAAGCCCTGGGGAGGTGGGATGGGGGGGGTCAGTCCACACGCTTTAGACACGTTTTACACACACTTTACACACACACTCACTGTAAACTCCTCCTCCTCCTCGTCTCCAGACTCTCCAAAGATGTCTGCGATCATCTTCCTGCAGGAGTCAAGAGGTCAGAGGTGATGACATCACCTCAACCAGTAATATGATTGGTCAGTAATGGTCGGCACTCACTCCTCCTCATCTCCTGACTCGCTGTCGCTCCCAAACAGGGCCTTCTGGTCCTGGTCCCCGTGGGGGGGTGCAGCTCCCTCCTCCTCACTGCTGTCTGAGCCCAGCTCCCTCAGCTTGGCGGCCAGGCTGCGGTCGGGGCCCCCAGGGGCCTCTGCCTCGCTGTCTGAAGGCTCATCGTCTGACACTGCTCGGGTCCGCTTCACTGACACACACACACACACCCTCAGTAACTCACTGTGATGCCGGTCTGGACCAGACCAGGCCTGAACCGGGACTGGACCAGGACTGGACCAAAACTAGACCAGGTCTGGACCAGGACTAAACCAGGTCTGTACCAGGACTAAACCAGGTCTGTACCAGGACTAAACCAGGTCTGGACCAGGCTAGACCAGGTCTGGGCCAGGACTAAACCAGGCCTGGACCAGAACTAGGCCAGGTCTGGACCAGGCTAGACCAGGTCTGGACCAGGACTAGACCAGGTCTGGCAGACGGCTGTGCAGCAGATGAGCTGCAGCTCACCTGGTTTGTCGTCCTGCTCTTCGTCGCTGTCAGACAGGATGTTCTTCTTCCTCTTCACTGGAAAACACAAACCCAGAGTTACACGGCAACAGCAGTCTGAGGCTCAGTGTGGACACTTCTACATCCTGTTCACATTTAGGTGAATCTTCTCCTTCGTTGGGCAGACGGCTCAGGTCCCAGAGGGGAACACTCTGAAGACACTGCCTCAGTGGACGCCCAAGATGGATCTTCAGTGAAATTATGATGTCACAGCCCCGCCTCTCTAACCGTTGCCATATAGCACCCATCGCTGGACCAAACAACAACAACAGCGGGATACAACAGCTGTATAGGCCTGCTCCCTGCTCCTCGTCCTGCAGCGTTCAGTGCAGCACAGGTTTCTAGAAACCACTCTATTGAAAACTTAAAAACATGACCTGCTGCTGGTCTGGACCTGGCTGAGGGACCTACCTGGTTTCTCCTCTTCATCATCGCTGTCCTTCCTCTGCTCCTTCTCCTCCTGCTCTCCATCACTTCCTGCAGGCTGCTTTCTCTTCCTGGGGTCCTCCTCCTCACTGTCAGACTGCATCACAGCCTTCCACTTCCCTCCTCCTCCTCTCTGCTCCTCCTCCTCAGAGTCTATCTGTGCTGCCTTACGTCTGCTTGGCGTATCTGTGTCAGAGTCACTGTCTGCATTGGATGGTTGCTGTGGCGACACCGCCTCTTTGACCTCGTTGTCTGAGTCGCTGTGGGCGGCGGCCTGAGGCTCCTCCTCCTCCAGGTCAGAGCTGCTGGCCGGGCGCTGCGGGGGGGAGGAGCCTCCCTCCTCCTCCTCTTTGCTGGGCAACTCGTCCTCGTTGTCTGACACACTCGTCCTGCGTTTGACTGGGGACGAGTCCTCGTCCTCGCTGTCAGCGGGGTGGGGGGCCTCTGCCTCAGAGTCGTCCTGGTCGCCGTGGTGACTCCTGGGGGTGTTGCCCTCAGAGTCGCTGTCTCCACCCCCACGGTCCGAGCCGCTGGCAGCACCACCCGTCTCCATGGCAACGGGAGCATCCTCCTCATTACTGCCTTCATCCTGAGGAGACAAAGAGGGAGGAGGCAGAGAACCAGAGAAATACAATGATGGAGTGAGTGTGTGTGTGTGTGTGGAGGGGGGGGGGGGGGGGGGGTTGTGGGTGCATGCATTTGTGTGAACACAGCTGCAGCAGAACTGATCCTGACCTCAGAGTGGTGCCTCTCGCTCCTCATCTCCTCCAGGTCTGAGTCCTGGTGTTCATCCTGAACTGGGGTTGCTCCTCCATCATCTGCATCTCACACACACACACACCTCAGTAAAGTATATGTACATATTCATATATATATATATATCATCTCCTCTGAAATAGGTCTTCACCCTGCTCTGGTTCTCATCAGACTTGTCTTAAAGTCTGAGGACAGAGTGTCCACAAGTTGGTCCTGAGGGAGTCCATAGAGAGACATGTCTGCTACATGGAGACAACTGCATCAGAGAACCCGCAAAAATCCTGAACTTAACTCCAGTTTATTGTAAGACCTATTAAGGATCTTATCTCAACCTTCACAGCTCGTCTCCATTTCCAGCTGTAATCAGGAACTTATGTTTAACTCATCTGAGTGTGTACTCTATGATCTTGTATAGTGGATGTCTTCCTTCTGAGCTCTGCTCTCTCTCTCTCTCTCTCTCTCTCTCAGCTGAATGGTGATCAGCTCAGAGGATCAGTTCCAGTCTCCCCACCATCAACACCTCTAGTCATTTCAGTCATTTAAGTAATTCAAGCTGTTTTCTGTCCTCTGAACACCTCTGTTCTGTGAAAGCTGTTCTATATCAAAAGGGGGACAGCGGAGGGTAACTGACAGGAAAGTGGTGATGCATTACAGTTCTAAGCTGGACACCTGTGTCATACATGTTGTAGCTACTAGAAAAGCAGTGCAGAAGACAGCACATGGACAGAACAGGCTAACAGGCTCTGATCTGCTCTAAAGACCATAAACAGTCCAGCTGAATCAGACTATTATGCACACAACACACGGAGTAAAATCCTTTCGCCCTCTCAGTACACAGGCTTGAGAGACTACAGCAACTGTTGAGCAAACCTCACATCCATTTCACGACTGCAGGCGCAGACGGACATATGGACACATATGAGTAGTTGAAACACACAAGGGGATGCAACTGCATCCTAACTTACAGTTCTCACTTCCAACTCTGATCCTCAGCACATCTTCTATTGTCTGTTAGCTCTGGGCTCTGTCTTACTTGGTACTGAACTCTGGATTCTGAACCTGGAGGTTCCTGAGGGACCTATCTGTCCATCTTTCCGTTTCCAGCTGTGAAGACCCGGGAGCTGCTGCCTCTCCGGCTAAAAGCTCCGAGCTAACAGCTAACAGGTCTGTTTACTAGCAGGCTGAAACAACTCCTGACGCGGTCATGAGACCTGGGTCCACAACCAGAGGGACCTCTGAAGCCTTGGAAACCCCTCAGACGTCCAGAAACCTTAGATATTCCGGACCAGCCTCTGGACTCACAAACAGAACAGAAACAAAGCTAATCAATGGTCAGTACCAGAGCGGCTCCCGGACATGAAGTCTTCCTCCTCTCCGTCCATGTCTCCGGTGTCTGGCTCTGGCTCAGGTTCGGGTTCGGGTCTGGGGAACCTCCTGGCGTCCGTCCACTGTGGTTCCCGGGCTCGGGAATTGAACCGGTCCGAGAGAGAAAGCTCCGGGTCTAACGACTCAGCTAACAGAAGCGCTAGCTAATGGTGGCCGCTGCGTCACGCACGCATGCGCAGTCTACGAGCGAGCGCCTCGTGATGACGCAGACGCGTTTAAAATACATTTAAAATAAAATCACTTTTGCTGTTTGAACCAAGCATGTAACATGACATGTGTCCCTCCATCAAATGCTATTTAATATAACATTCTGACACAGAATAATTTTGTAACTTTAATTCTAATTTACATTCTACTAACTACTGGCATACAATTATTGACTCTACTATTGGCACTTTATTGTGTATAAATGAGATATATACATAGTTCTATAGCACCTCTAAATGTACGTATATACTCAAAAAATGCACCTACTGGTCACATTCAACAAAAGGAGGAACGAAGGACAAACGTAAACAGTGACGTCATACATGTGCGACGCAGAGCGTGGAGGAAAACGCGTGTTGTGAAGCTAGAGTCCGGAACTGGTGCGGGTCCTGGTCGTGGTGCTGGTGGAGGGGCAGGGTGTTAAAGTGTTACAGAGTGTGTTAGTGTGTATTAGTGTGTTAGCGGGGATGTGTGAGCGCAGCCTGGGCTGCTCCGTGTGGCTGGGGGCAGAGACGGGGCTGCTAAAGGGGGTCAGCGTGTCCCGCAGACAGGCCTTCAACTTCAGTCCTGGGGGGGGACTGAGCCGGGGGGCTGAGGTGCGGGCTCTGTCCTGGGGGGACCCCGGGGAGACCGAGCTGCTGCTGGGGGCTGTGGACGGCTCCGTTCGGACCTTCAGCATCGAGAAGGGCCGCTTCACGGAGCATAGGCACTGCGGGGGGGGCGCCCCGGGGGAGGGCTACTTCTCCGGTCTGAGCCGCTGCGGCGCCTCTCTCATCACCTGCACCGAGTCTGGGCTCCTCCAGCTGTGGAAGGAGGAGGAGGGGGAGACCGCCCTGCAGCTGCAGGCCGGGGGGCAGGTCTCCCGGATGAGGCTGAGCCCCCTCCAGGACCTGACAGTGGCCACGGGGGGGAAGGAGAACGGTCTGAAGATCTGGGACCTGACCCACCCCCAGGCACCCGTGTTCTCTGCGAAGAACTTGAGGGATGACTGGCTGGACCTGAGGCGCCCCCACTGGGTGAAGGACATGGCCTTCATCCCTGACACCCCCAGGGTGGTCACCTGCACCGGATACCACCAGGTGAGTCCTGACAGACACCCCCAGGTCCATCCTCAGAGGACACCTGTGACACCGCCAGTACCCCCAGTCTGACAGGAAGTAGCAGGTTGAGGTTCCATCTCTGAGAGACTCGGATCAAATTAAAACTTGTTACACATCAGAGAAATAACTGAATGTTGCAGCAGCGTACAGTTGACTGCGAGACAGACCCTGTTCCTGTGTCACCTGACAGCATCTCACTGCTTCAAGACGCGAGGAGCGATGCTGCCTCAGAATCATCCTCCGAGCTTAGAAAACTCTGAGTCCCATGCTGAGAACTAGCTGATCCCTGACCAGCTGCTCAGTCTGCAGGTCTCAGCCTCTCTGTCAGGTTCTCCAGCTGTTCCTCAGCCTGGTGACCCACAGATTTGTTCCGTGCTGGAACTGAAAACTATTTGGAGTGTCTTAAACTCTTTTGACCAAACTATTTGGAAATAAAAATGAATAAAAGCAATTTCAGAAAATAAAAATAGGTTTAGAGTAAAGATCTAAACTTTGTCCATCATCCTTTTCTTCTCTGGAGTCTGGCCTCAGTAGCAGGAGTTTGAGCAGAACTCCAGACTTCTCTCTACTTTCCCAGCAGCTCCCAGTGAGGAGATCCACTCTCATCTTGGTCCTGGTCTGGGTCTGTACTAGGAGCACCTTCCTAATGGAGAGTCCTGGTGGCTCCTCAGCAGGAGCCTGAACCTCCTCAGCTGCTTTTCCCACAGTGAGGAGAAGCGGCTCCACTTTGAGTCTCTCTGGATGACTGAGCTTCTCAGCCTGTCTCTGAAGGAGATCTCAGCCACACCAAGGAGGAAACATCTCAGCTGCTGGTATCCACCATCTTATGAACACTGCTGAGGGAGGAACCAAGGCTGACCAGTAGATTGAGAGCTTTGCTTCTGGCTCAGCTCCTCCGCATCACAGCAGTGGAGTGACTGCACCTCCTCCATCCTCTGGTCCATCTCAGGCCTTGTTGTTCCTCACTGAGACCTCCACATGCTGGAGCTCCTTCACCTGGAGCAAGGAGTCGTCCCACACACTAAAGTCCTGAACTCAGTTGTTGATTATTTTAGGGTAAACCCCTAAAAATGAAACTACTGTATATAAAATGCATCTTATCAACTTATGTAGCATTGTTTTACCATAAAACACCTGCCTCACACAAACATTTTAGAATGAGGAAATATGATATGATGCATGTGTCCCCCCCCCCCCCCCAGGTCCACGTCTATGACCCCTCCACCCCCCAGCGTCGTCCAGTCCTGGAGGCAGACTTCGGGGAGTTTCCTCTGACGGCTCTGTCTCTTCCAGCCTCCGGCCACTCGGTGGTGGTGGGGAACACCCAGGGCCAGCTGGCTGTGCTGGACCTGAGGAAGGGGCTGGTACGGGGCGCCCTGAAGGGGGCGGTGGGGGCAGTGCGGGGGCTGCAGTGTCACCCCTCCCTCCCTTTGGTGGCGTCCTGCGGCCTGGACCGCTTCCTGCGCATCCACAGCCTGGAGGACCGCTCGCTGCTGCACAAGGTCTACCTCAAGTCACGGCTCAACTGTCTGCTGCTGTCCAGCAGGGACCTGGAGGGAGGGCTGGGGGGGGTGGGGGAGCCAGAGGTGAAGGAGGAGGAGCAGGAGCAGGATGACGAAGTCTGGGACAAAATGGAGCAGGTTCAGGAGCAGAAGAAGAGGAAGGCAGAGGAGCCACAGCAGAAGCAGATCAATAAGACAAAGAAGAAGAAGAAAGGACAGGACTGAGGCATTCAGGGCTCAGCAGCGCGTGGGACGTTTGGACTTTGTCTTAGACTTAAGTGTATCAGCTGTGTGTATCCAGCTGTGCCTTCTACACTTTTTCTGCAGTTTCTCCTCAGAGACTCTCCTGCTCCTTAACAGATGAACATGATGCGTTGAAGACGTCTGAAGTGACTGGACTGTTTTCCTCTCAGGACACAAACCTGAGAATCCTGCTCTGTGATAGGCTGACAGGTGTTGGAATATAAACTGTTCTTTTGGTATTAATCATTGATAATAAAAACCAGTTGAACAAAGTGATTTCTGTGTTTGTGTGTAGCTTTAAGCAGAGGAACAAAGTGATGTTTAGAGACTTGAGGGAGAATAAACATTCAGCTTAAACAGTTTGATCTAATTCCAGGTCAGACAGGAACAGGATGAAGGTGTCTCCATGTTCCCTCTAGAAGCCTCGTTCCATGTCTGTCTCTAGAGCAGATCAGAGCCTGATGTCACACTACATTAGGTCCTCCTGATCTCCTGGTCTCCTCCGCACCACCTGCTCCTCCTGGCCTCCTTCACTGGTTCAGACCAGTATGTGTCCTCCTCCACTGGTTCAGACCAGTACGTATCCTCCTCCTCCACTGGTTCAGACCAGTACATATCCTCTTCCTCCACTGGTTCACCTGCTTCTTCCACATATCTCCATTCCCATGTTAGCAGCATCCAGAGCTCCATCCTGGTCACCTCCCTCAACATCTACAGCAGCACAGCTCCAGCTTCACCTCAGCCCAGAACATAGCCTTCGCCTTCTTCTTCATGTGTTTCCATGTCTGATCCTGTGACTGAGACGGGAATCCTCCACGTCTCAGTCTGACTGCAGTTCAGTTTAAGTAAACTTGATTAATTAACATAACGATGGTATGACACTTTACAGAGAGAGACAAGGAGCATCAGTCTGATCCCTCTCTACCTGCTCCTCCCCTCTTCCTCTACTACCTCCTTCATTTCCTCTACCTCCTCCTCCGCTGTTTTTTCCGGGTTTCCTGCAGGTGAACCCGGAAAAGCGCAGATCGCGCTGTGATTGGCTGAGCGGAGGCGGCCCCACCCTCTGCGGTGACGTCACATACCAAACAAACTTCAGAGGAAGAGCAGAGACCAGCACAGAGAGGTACCGGGACCCGGCCCAGGACCCGGAGTATGTCGGGGGGGCACCGCGCTGAACTGTGAGGAGGTGGAGTTCGAGGTGTAGTTCCAGCCTCGGAGGCTCCATGGCCTCGATGTGCGAGTCCTGGAGGAGACACATCGTCCTGCAGCTGAAGACCCGGGACCAGAACCAGCAGCACCAGTACCACGACCTCATCCGCTGCTGTAAGACGGGAACCGCCGCGGGCGTGTGTGTGTGTGTGTGTGTGTGTGTGTGTGTGTGTGTGTGTGTGTGTGTGTATGTGTGTGTGTGTGTGTGTGTGTGTGTGTGTGTGTGTGTGTGTGTGTGTGTGTCCCTCGGTTCAGATCCAGTTGAACCTGCTGCTCATAGACTATGACGAGCAACACACACACACACACACACACACACACACACACACACACACACACACACACACACACACACACACACACACAGCTGTGAGCAATGACCACGTCTGCTCACCAGGGAGAAGTGACACACTATATCTGTGAGCGTGTGTGTGGGGGTGGGGGGGTCAGACCAGTCTAACAGCTGGATCAGACCAGTATACAGCTGGATCATACCGCAGCCGAGTTAATATTAACCAGGACTTGGTGCAAATGTCTCAACTGAGGCTGGTAGCGGCCTGGATCAGAAGATCTGGACCAGGACATCTGGACCTGGATCCTGACTCTGTTCATTGTGTTACAGATGCTCAGCTGCTGGAGAAGACCAGCCTGGCGAAAGGTCTGCTGAGCTGCTCCATCAGGTCAGTAACTTTGGCTCCTCCGCTTCTGAGATCATCTGTCAAGAATATGATTAGGTGATGAGGTGATGGAGTGATCAGGTGATGAGGTGATGGAGTGATGGAATGATGAGGTGATGATGGTGGTGAGGTGATGAGGTGATGAAGTGATGAAAGTGATGGGGTGATGAAGGTGATGGAGTGATGAAGGTGATGAAGGTGATGGAGTGATGAGATGATGAAGGTGATGAAGGTGATAGAGTGATGAAGGTGATAAGATGATGAAGGTGATGAGGTGATGGAGTGATGAAGGTGATGAGATGATGAAGGTGATGGAGTGATGAAGGTGATGAAGGTGATGAAGGTGATGAAGGTGATGGAGTGATGAAGGTGATGAGATGATGAAGGTGATGAGATGATGAAGGTGATGAGGTGATGAAGGTGATGAGGGTGATGAGGTGATGGAGTGATGAAGGTGATGAGATGATGAAGGTGATGAGGTGATGAAGGTGATGAGGGTGATGAGGTGATGGAGTGATGAAGGTGATGAGATGATGAAGGTGATGAGGGTGATGAAGGTGATGGAGTGATGAAGGTGATGAGATGATGAAGGTGATAGGGTGATGAGGTGATGAAGGTGATAGGGTGATGAGGTGATGAAGGTGATAGGGTGATGAGATGGTGAAGGTGATAGGGTGATGAAGGTGATAGGGTGATGAGGTGATGGAGTGATGAAGTGATGAGATGATGAAGGTGATAGGGTGATGAAGGTGATGAGGGTGATAGGGTGATGAGGTGATGGAGTGATGAAGGTGATGAGATGATGAAGGTGATAGGGTGATGAAGGTGATGAAGGTGATGGAGTGATCAGGTGATGAAGGTGACGGAGTGATGAGGTGATGAGGTAATGAAGGTGACGGAGTGATGAGGTGATGAGGTAATGAAGGTGATGGAGTGATGAGGTGATGAAGGTGATGAAGGTGATGGGGTGATGAAGGTGATGGAGTGATGAAGGTGATGAAGGTGATGGAGTGATGAGATGATGAAGGTGATAGAGTGATGAAGGTGATGAGATGATGAAGGCGATGAGGTGATGGAGTGATGAAGGTGATGAGATGATGAAGGTGATGAGATGATGAAGGTGATGGAGTGATGAAAGTGATGAAGGTGATGGAGTGATGAAGGTGATGAGATGATGAAGGTGATGAGATGATGAAGGTGATGAGATGATGAAGGTGATGAAGGTGATGAGGTGATGGAGTGATGAAGGTGATGAGATGATGAAGGTGATGAGGGTGATGAGGTGATGGAGTGATGAAGGTGATGAGATGATGAAGGTGATGAGGGTGATGAGGTGATGGAGTGATGAAAGTGATGGGGTGATGAAGGTGATGGAGTGATGAAGGTGATGAAGGTGATGAGGTGATGAAGGTGATGGAGTGATGAAAGTGATGGGGTGATGAAGATGATGGAGTGATGAAGGTGATGAAGGTGATGAGGTGATGAAGGTGATGGAGTGATGAGATGATGAAGGTGATGAAGGTGATAGAGTGATGAAGGTGATGAGATGATGAAGGCGATGAGGTGATGGAGTGATGAAGGTGATAGAGTGATGAAGGTGATGGAGTGATGAAGGTGATGGAGTGATGAAGGTGATGAGATGATGAAGGTGATGAGGGTGATGAGGTGATGGAGTGATGAAGGTGATGAGATGATGAAGGTGATGAGGGTGATGAGGTGATGGAGTGATGAAGGTGATGAGATGATGAAGGTGATGAGGGTGATGAAGGTGATGGAGTGATGAAGGTGATGAGGTGATGAAGGTGATAGGGTGATGAGGTGATGAGGTGATGAAGGTGATAGGGTGATGAGGTGATGAAGGTGATAGGGTGATAGGGTGATGAGGTGATGAGGGTGATAGGGTGATGAGATGATGAAGGTGATGAGGGTGATGAAGGTGATAGGGTGATGAGGTGATGGAGTGATGAAGTGATGAGATGATGAAGGTGATAGGGTGATGGAGTGATGAAGTGATGAGATGATGAAGGTGATAGGGTGATGAAGGTGATGAGGGTGATAGGGTGATGAGGTGATGGAGTGATGAAGGTGATGAGGTGATGGAGTGATGAAGTGATGAGATGATGAAGGTGATAGGGTGATGAAGGTGATGAGGGTGATGAGGTGATGGAGTGATGAAGTGATGAGATGATGAAGGTGATAGGGTGATGAAGGTGATGAGGGTGATAGGGTGATGGAGTGATGAAGGTGATGAGGTGATGAGGTGATGAAGGTGATGAAGGTGATAGGGTGATGAAGGTGATGAGGTTCTGTTTGGTTGCAGACGTCCCTCTGACAGTAGCTCCCTCTCCACCCTGCTGCACCAGAACAACCAGCTGAAGAAAACCACTGGAGAGGTTAACACACACACACACACACACACACACACACACACACACACACACACACACACACACACACACACACACACACACACACAATTCAACTTTATTTGTTCTAAGTGTCAGTCCATAACAGCCGTTATCTCAGGACACTTCACACAGAGAGCAACAACATGTCCACAGTGGACACCCCCTGTCCTTAGACCCTCACAAAGGCTGAGGAAAAACTCCCCAGAACAACCCTGACAGGGAGAACAAGGAGAAACCTCAGAGAGAGACAGAGGAGGAGATCCTCCCCCAGGACGGACAGAAGTAGATAGTATAGAGAGATATGTGGACTGATGGCTAACAGTTTCGATCATAGTAGAGAGTAGAAAAGTGCATGGAGCAGGAAGAGGCGTGGTGAGGGACAGTCCTGGATCCAGCTCAGCATCTATGGAACCTGGAGGGAAGAAAGCACAGACATATGTCCATATATTAGTCCTGCACAGCCAGGAATAAGAAAGGAGAGGAGGAAGAGGAGGAGGAGGAGGACAGATGGGGAGAGACCAAGAGGAGGGTGAGAAGATAGAGGGAACATGAACCTGATCCACACCACAGAGAGAACAGAGAAGATAGAGCTCAATGTGCCGGGGACCCCGGTAGACTCAACCTAGAGCAGCTTATCTAGGATTGAAGGTCTATGAAGGTCTATGTGTAGGCTCTGTAGGCTCTCAGTGACCTGTAGCCAGTAGAGAGGAGCAGTAGTCCAGCCTGGAGGTACCAGAGGCTGGACCAGCTGCTGCATGGAGGGAGGAGGAGCCTCATGTTAGTGATATTGTGGAGGTGGAAGTAGGCAGTCTGTGAGATAAACTTTACGTGGGAGCTAAAAGACAGGTCTGGATCCAAGCTAACACCTAGGTTCTTTATGGTGGTGGCAGAGGGAGTAGCAGATCTATTTTGTAGAGCTATGGCGTCAGATATAGAGTCAGGTAGGTGTTTTGGACCTATGAGCAGTAACTCTGTTTTTACAGAGTTCAGAAGGAGGAAATGATGGGTCCTCCAGGCCTTAATGTCATCAAGGCAGGACTGAAGCTGCTGTAGACGGTTGATAGATAGATATAACTGAGAGTCATCAGCGTAACAGTGGAAATCTATAGAGTGACTCCTGATGATATCACCTAGAGGGAGCATATATACAGAGAAGAGAACTGGACCGAGCACAGATCCTTGTGGAACCCCGTGGCTGACTTTAGTGGGTGGAGGTTGGTTATCGCTGACACAAACAAACTGATATGGGTCTGAAAGATAGGACCGGAACCAGTCTAAAGCAGAGCCTCTGATTCCAAGCTGATATTCAGTCTCCTTAGTAAGATCTGGTGGTCAACTGGATCAAAAGCAGCACTGAGATCAAACAAGACAAGCACTGAAACAAGACCATGGTCAGACGCCATTAAGAGGTCATTAGTGACTTTAACCAGTGCAGTCTCAGTGCTAGGATTCATTCTAAAACCAGACTGGAAGCACTCAGATAAACTATTGTTATTGAGGTGTTCACAGAGCTGGTTGGTAATGATTCTCTGTAGGATTTTTGAGATGAAGATGAGATTAGAGATCAGCCTGTAGTTCACTAGAGTTCCTGGATGGAGGGACGGTTTCTTAAGGAGGGGTTTGATTATTGCAACTTTGAACTTAAGAGGAACGTAACCTGTTGTTAGGGACAGGTTGATGAGGTCCAGTAAAGAAGTGGTGATTAAAGGCAGCACTTCCTTTAACAGCTCAGTGTTAATGTGGTCGAGGAGGCAGGTCGATGATTTAGAGGAGGAGATGATAGTGGTCAGCTGATGCAGGTCAATGGGGTCAAATGAAGACAGTGACCTGTCTGTATCCCCAGCTGTATCCTGAATAGCAGCAACAGGGGGTAGATTAACTGCAGTAGATGCTAGGTGGTTCTTAATAGCTTGTCTGATCTTCATCATTTGGTTATTGAAGAAAATCATCAAGTCTCCACTGCTGAGATGTGTGGGAACACACTGCTCAGTGGAGTTATGACTGAGTCAGCCTGGCTACAGTGCTGAACAGAAACCTGGGGTTCTGCTTATTTTCCTCTATCAGAGAGGAGGAGTATCTGGCTCTGGCATTACACAGAGCCAGCCTGTATGTTTTCATCTTTCCAGGTCTGAAAAATATTGGTGTTTTAGTCAAGCACCATTTCCTCTCTAACTTCCGTGCTAGCTGCTTTAGGTGGAGAGTTTCTGGAGTAAACCGGGGGGCGGATCTTGGTCTAGAGATAGTCTTTTTAGTTAGGGGTGCAGCCGAGTCGAGAGTCTCGTGAAGGGAGGTGATAAAGCTATCAGTGAGGTGATCAATGAGGGAGGGACTCAAGCTTTCATAGCAGAGAGGGGCTGTGTCTTATGTACATACTGGTTTTCTTTCTCACATGACCAGCTAGAAGGAAGTTAAAGAGATTAAAGAGTGGTCAGATATCACTGGGTTAGGGGGGGAAACAGTCAGCTGTTTCATTTCAACACCATAAGATAGAACCAGGTCCAGGGTGTGGTTGAAGCAGTGTGTGGGTTCATGCTGGCAGAAGCCAATGGACTCGACTATAGAGGTGAATGCTGTGCTGCAGCTATCACTGACTACAGCTACATGAGTATTGGAGTCACTGATCATAATGATTTCATTGGTTTTGAGGACTACGTTTGAGAGAAATTCAGGAAATTCAGACAGAAAATGTGAATAAGAGCCTGGAGCCCGATACACTAGGACAAGAAGGACAAGCTGTGTCTTCCAGCTTTGGTGAGACAAACTGATGACAAGGCTAAAAATGAACTATAATCAATATTAGGTTTGGGGTAATTAATAGACTAGGGTCAAAGATGGCTGCCACCCCCCCTCCACGGCCAGGACATGGAGGGACATGTGGCTAATGTGGCTGGGAGGAGAGGCCTCATTTAGGCTCACATAGTCACCCTCACAAAGCCAAGTTCCTGAGAGACACATTTGCAGGACACCACCTCCATGTCCAGCGGTGAGATGATGATGTCATCACCTGCCAGGAACAGGTGACCATGGAACACACCAACTCTACACTAATTTTAGTGACCTCCTTTTGGCGTAGCTGCAGGTCATTAGCGTAGATGTGGCTAACGATGTTACTGCCTTTAGCTTAGCCTTAGCCAGCAGCTTCAGTTCAGACCCAGCGTCGCCCGCTCTGGCCCCCGGGATGCAGTCTCTGGCCGCTGGACTCGCTAACTTCACATGTCTGGATTACACACACACACACACACACACACACACACACACACACACACACACACACACACACACACACACACACACACTCAGACAACATTTGTTCTGACTGTGCAGGCTTGTGTTTAGATTTTACTGTTGTTTTCAGGGTAAGAAAAGTGCTTGAACATGCATCACATGACCAGGCTGTTGTTCTGCTCCTCAGCTTGCTTTTCAGGTTCTGGAGCTGCAGCAGCAGATTAGACACAAAGAATGTGTTCTGGATGAGCAGCATGCCAGGTGACACACACACACACACACACACACACACACACACACACACACACACACACACACACACACACACACACACACACACACACACACACACACACACACACACACACACACACACACACCCCTACCTGTCATCTCGGAGCTGTCACAGCTGTGTGAAAGTAGTTTTGCCAGTTGTTTAGAACATGTTTGGAAAGCCTCTCACCTCTTGGTTAAAGTAGACACCACAGGTAGAAACTGGACACACCTGGACATGGAACAATCAATCACACACTTCCACACACACTAATCTGGGCAGAGTGACACATGGACATCATGTCCAAGATACTGAGAGTGAGAAGGTATTGATTATTGATCAGCTGTGTGTTTCTCCTCAGGCTGCTGCAGGAGGAGCAGAGAGTTGCAGGTGTGTTGGATTGTCATGCGGCGCTGCAGGGGCGGGTGGAGCAGGTGCAGCAGGAGAACCAGGAGCTGAAGGTTCAGTATGACCAGCTGCTGGAGCGCCAGCGAGGAGCTGAGGTGATGCTGAGGGAGGAGAAGGTCCGAGAGGCTCAGCTGCAGGACGACATGATCTACCTGAAACGACAGGCCGCCATACGCATGAACAGCCGCAACGAGCGCCGCTCCAGGTACCTGGACACCTGGACACACCTGAGATCACTTCAGATCACCTGAGATCACCTGAACACTGTGTGTCTGTTTCCATCAGAGCTCGACAAGCCAACCTGCAGAAACAGCTGCAGTCTGCTGCGAGGTCGAAGGTCACCGTGGACAGGTAGGTTCACCTGGCTGACCCCTCCCCCTGGGCTCTGCTGCTGTCCACAGAGCTTCACAGCTGCTCTGTCTTCAGCTCCTGCAGCACTCTGACCACCAGATCCACCAGATCCACCAGATCCATGTCCCCAAAGCCTGGAGCCCAGGACGAGTCTGCAGCCAGAGGACACACACGCCTCTTCAGGTGAGCTCACCTGTCTGCAGCTCACCTGTCTGCTGCTCCCTGCTCACCTGTCTGCAGCTCACCTGTCTTCTGCTCCCTGCTCACCTGTCTGCAGCTCACCTGTCTGCTGCTCACCTGTCTCTCACTCTTGTCCACCCCCAGGTCAGCGTCAGCAACCTCTCCCAGGATCCTGGCCTCCTTTAAAGAACTCTTCCAGTGAGTCAGTCACCTGTCACTCACCTGTCACTCACCTGTCAGTTACCTCACCTGATCTGAGTGGACTGTGATGTCAGCAGGAAGAGGCGGGGCCACTCTGTCTGCAGCCTGGAGGAGGATCTGATGTGTCCAGTGGGAATCTGTGTTTCGGCCAGAGTACCGACCAGAGCCCGCCACGTCCTGGTAACCCCCCCACCCCCTCCCTTCCACACACACACACACACACACACACACACACACACACACACACACACACACACACACACACACACACACAGAGCTCCAGTTCCTCTGCCACCCCTGGTGGACTTTAAGGCCCGCACAAGCTTGTGCGGCTTTGGCTGTGTGGCCCGTTTTGTGCAGCTCAGAAATCGAGAACTTGCGGCTTTGGTTGCGTCGGTCGTGCATGCGCCCTGTGGAAGTGGCCACACCAGGAGGCGGAGTCTAGAGTCCGGGCTCTAAACCCCGACGACAACCAGGAAGAGCTTGTTTTATTTCTGAAGAAGTGTTGATGGACACTTGGCTGATGTGATGTGATGGACTTGTTGAGCATGTCTGCCGCTACACCTGCCTCTATAATACACATGCTGTATCACACACACACACACACACACACACACACACACACACACACACACACACACACACACACACACACACACACACACACACTCATTGATAGCAGCTCATCCGCACGCACCCTTCATCTGCGCACATAGGATACAGACAAACACACAGAAATACAAATCTTGCGCATTATATCGAAAAACCGGGACATTCAGTGTCCCGGGAAAATTATTTTTCTCTCTGGGACAGTGTGTGAAAATCCAGGACAATCAGGGAAAACCGGGACAGGTAGCAACACTAGCCGCTGAAATACTTGTTTACATCTTTCTTCTTCTTTGCGTACTCCGGGGGCAGGCGGGCGTAGTATGGGGGAACCAGGAAGCGCGGGCCTTAAATAAGAAGCTATTATTGGTCTTTAATCTTCTTCTCAGTGATCAGCTGATCACCTTTAGCACAAACTCCCTGGTTCTACCAATCATCCCACTGAGAGTACCAGAGCAGCTGTCAGGACAGAATCAAAGAGATAGATACACAGGCACAACAGTCATGACCCCTCTGAGTGACCAGCAGGGGGCGCTGCTCTTGGTCTGGCAGGAGGCCCATGACGAAGGCATCAACGCCGTCCGCTTCAGCTCCGCCTCCGACCTGCTCGCCACCGGGGGCACGGACCGTGTCATCAAGCTGTGGGAGGTCCGAGCAGGTACGTTCCCCTGTGTTCATGTGTCAGCACTGGTCATGTGGGCAGGAATTGCTGTAACCTCACTGATGATGTCATCAGGTGCGCTGACTCACAGAGCGACTTTGGAAGGGAGCACCGAGGGGATCACCTGCGTCGACTTCAATCACACAGTAAGAGAGCACCTGCACACCTGGTTCAGGAAACCACAGGGAACAGGAGACCTCTCTCCTGGTCTCCTCTGGTCTCCCCTGGTCTCCTCTGGTCTCCCCTGGTCTCCTCTGGTCTCCCCTGGTCTCCTCTGGTCTCTCCTGGTCTCCTCTGGTCTCTCCTGGTCTCCTCTGGTCTCCTCTGGTCTCCCCTGGTCTCCTCTGGTCTCCCCTGGTCTCCTCTGGTCTCCCCTGGTCTCCTCTGGTCTCCTCTGGTCTCTCCTGGTCTCATATGGTCTGTGTGGACTCCCTGCAGGGCCAGAGGATCCTGGCAGCCTCCTATGATAAGTCAGCGCTGCTTTGGCATCGGGATGAACCTGTACCCAAGGTAACATGCCTCACCTTTCTCCCTTGTCTCACCTTTCTCCCCTGTCTCACCTGTCTCCCCTGCCTCACCTGTCTCACCTGTCTCACCTGTCTCTCTGTCAGTTGACCCTGACGGGTCACAGGAGGAAGGTGACCGCTGCCAGGTTCTGCAGTCTTCCTCACCAGGTGGTGACCGGCAGCGCAGACAGGACCCTCAGACTGTGGGACCTGAACAGAGCCGCCTGTAAGTCTGGTCAATAACTGATGGGGTCTGGCCCCGCCCATGGGCCGCTGCTCACCCAGGTGTGTGTGCAGGTGTGCAGGTGGGAGAGGTGGCGTCGTTCTGCAGCGACCTGGTCTCCTCTGAGAACTGTGTCATCAGTGGCCACTACGACTGCAAGGTCCGGGTGTGGGACACCAGGTAGCTCACAGCATAACTACTCAGCCCTAATCTCTCACCCCTCACCCTATCACCTCCCATCCTGCCACCCTCACTCCCTAATCTCTCACCCCTCACCCTATCACCTCCCATCCTGCCACCCTCACTCCCTAATCTCTCACCCCTCACCTGGTCACCCCCTCATCCTGTCACCCTCACTCCCTAATCTCTCACCCCTCACCCTGTCACCCCTCATCCTGTCACCCTCACTCCCTAATCTCTCACCCCTCACCCTGTCACCCCTCATCCTGTCACCCTCACTCCCTAAACTCTCACCCTGTCACCCCTCATCCTGTCACCCTCACTCCTCACCCCGTCACCCCTCACTCTCTAAACTCTCACCCCTCACCCTGTCACCCCTCATCCTGTCACCCTCACTCCCTAATCTCTCACCCCTCACCCTGTCACCCCTCATCCTGTCACCCTCACTCCCTAAACTCTCACCCCTCACCCTGTCACCCCTCATCCTGTCACCCTCACTCCCTCATCTCTCACCCCTCACCCTGTCACTCCTCATCCTGTCACCCTCACTCCCTAATCTCTTACCCCTCACCCTGTCACCCCCTCATCCTGTCACCCTCACTCCTCATCCTGTCACCCTCACTCCCTAAACTCTCACCCCTCACCCTGTCACCCCTCATCCTGTCACCCTCACTCCCTAATCTCTCACCCTGTCACCCCTCACCCTGTCACCCCTCATCCTGTCACCCTCACTCCCTAAACTCTCACCCTCACCCTGTCACCCCTCATCCTGTCACCCTCACTCCCTAATCTCTCACCCCTCACCCTGTCACTCCTCATCCTGTCACCCTCACTCCCTAATCTCTTACCCCTCACCCTGTCACCCCTCATCCTGTCACCCTCACTCCCTAAACTCTCACCCCTCACCGTCACCCCTCATCCTGTCACCCTCACTCCCTAATCTCTCACCCCTCACCCTGTCACCCCTTCATCCTGTCACCCTCACTCCCTAATCTCTCACCCCTCACCCTGTCACCCCTTCATCCTGTCACCCACCACCCCAAGGCTGAACTGACAGCTCTGTCATCCAATCACAGTGTCCATTCCTGTGTTGTGTTCAGGACCCTGAGTTGTGTTCAGGAACTTCCAGCTCTGGGTAAAGTGACGTCTCTGGACCTCAGTGCCGACCACCGCCAGCTGCTCAGCTGTTGCCGTGACGACTGTCTCCAGCTGCTTGACCTGAGGCGGAGCAACGACCGAATCTGCTACAGGTAGACACACACACACACACACACACACACACACACACACACACACACACACACACACACACACACACACACACACACACACACACACACACAAGCACACGCACGCACTGCTGACTGTGTCTCTCTATCTCTCAGAGCTGATGGCTTCAAGTGTGGCAACGACAGCACCAAAGCAGTGATCAGGTGAGTTTACCTGAGTGTGTGTCTGTGTGATACAGGGTCAGTCTCCTGTCAGTCTCCTCTGAGCACAGACACATTGGTTGCTTCATCTCCTGCAGTTTCCATGACAACAACAGCAGCACCAGGATGCTCAGTGTGTTTGGTATACACCCCCCCCACTCACACACACACACACACACAGACACACACACACACACACACACACACACACACACACACACACACCCACCCACACCCACCCACATACACACACACACACACACACACAAACACAGAAATACATACACTGGCAAAGGTTCCTGCTGCTTCCTTGAGGTTGCACCTCTGAAATATTGATGCTGGGTCCTGTTGGAGGCTGTGTTTCCATGGTGACATTGACAGTGACGTGAACCAGTCCACATGTGACCAGAGCAGACTGATGATTACTGAAACCTGTTGATACGTATTGATGGTCCATGGTGTCAGAGGTATTTTCCAGGGACTCGAGGTCCTGGCCATGAAGCCTCAGGGCTCTAGCTCCAGGTTCTGTTGGTTCTGTTGCAACCCTGTGAGCAGGGCCAGTTCTTGGCACAGGCAATATGGGTGGTCCACTCGGGCGCCATCTGCTGGAGGGGCACTGAATTGGGTAGAGTGGCCCTGTCTGTGAGAACAAAGAGAACAAAATAAAGTTTGTGTCTGTGTCTCTGCTTCAGCCCTGACGGCTCCTTCCTGTCGGCCGGATCAGCTGATGGAGCTGTTTACATCTGGAACGTTTCCACCGGGAACCTGGAGACCCGGCTGGCTGACCAACACAGGTACCAGAGCGACTAACAGGAAACAGAGAGAACAGGTGGAGGTGCTCCATCCAACCTTCCTGGGTCCTCTAGAAGAAAGATGAGAAACTCCAACTGTGTCCAGCTGCGTCCAGCTGTGTCCAGCTGTGATCCTGTCCTGTCTGTCCTCAGGTCTCCAGTCAGTGCTGTGTCCTGGTCCTTCAGTGGAGAGTTTGTGGTCAGTGTGGACAAGAGCCGCGTGGCCGTGTTGTGGAGTGACCTCTGACCAGGGAGCTGCTTCTGGGCCTGGGCCTGGGCCTGGGCCTGGGCCTGGGTCTGGGCCTGGGCCTGCTTCTGGGCCTGGGCCTGGGCCTGGGCCTGGGCCTGGGCCTGGGCCTGGGTCTGGGCCTGGGCCTGCTTCTGGGCCTGGGCCTGGGCCTGGGCCTGGGCCTGGGCCTGGGCCTGGGCCTGGGCCTGGGCCTGGGCCTGGGCCTGGGCCTGGGCCTGGCTCCGGTTCCGTGCCTTATTCTGGTTTGAGCAGAGACATGAAGGGACGTGGAGCTGCACGCTGCCTGGTTTTATGGTGTTTTATGGCAGAAACATGATGGAGAACCAACTCACTCATTAATACACAGCAACGTGTGTGTGTGTGTGTGTGTGTGTGTGTAAGTGCGTGTGCAGCTAACCTGTGAGTTTCTCATTCAGATCTTAAAACATTTAGTCTTCCTCGCTGCTGAGCTTAAGTCATGTGATTTTTTTTTTTAAATGAATTTTAAAAGGGATCATCCGTCCTATTAAATCCTGTAGCCTGTGTTTTGTCTGGATTGTTTAAAAGCAGTTTATCTGTGTGTGTGTGTGTGTGCGTGTGCGTGTGCGTGCGTGCGTGTGCGTGCGTGTGTGTGTGTGCCACGTGGCCTCTGACCTGCGGCTCTCCGTGCCTCTAATAAACAGTCGTGACCTCGGCCTCTCGTCCTGGTTATTCTGGTGGCTGTTTGTGCTGAAGGCGAAACTCAGAGCGTCGGCGTTAAAAATACTGAGGACGCCAGCGGAGGTCTCACACCCAGCTCCCTAACGAGGAGCAGGAAGCAGCTGCTGCCTGGAGGGGGGAGTCTGTGTGTGTGCGTGTGTGTGCGTGTGTGTGTGTGTGTGTGTGTGTGTGTGTGTGTGTGTGTGTGTGTGTGTGTGTGTGTGCTCTGGGGTGGGGGCAGCGCCTCCCTTAGGATGGTTCCAACTCCTGCTCCACTCAGAGCAATTGTTGTCGATCGATTCGATGAATAAATCATTAGTGGCTCATAACATAAACAGTTTCCTCCTACAAACAACAAACTGTGATGGATCAATCACCCCCCCCCCCCCCCCCCCACAATAAACTAGGGAGGCTCCTGGACCTCCTGGAGGTCCAGGAGCCTCCCTGGTTCTTGGATCCAGAGAATGATCTAGGTCTGAGCACAGGCTTCATTTTCTCTGTTATGTGATGGTCAGTTGGTGTAAACAGGAAGTGGTGAGATCCTGACGATGCAGCAGTCATCCACTAAAGAATCAGAGAGGAACTTCAGATGTCTCAGCTCTGGACCGCGCCCCCCCCCCACACACCACGACTCCTTCGTTGGTTGTTTGTCTACAAGTCAATTTGTCCTGTCATCATCTCCTCGTCACCCCATTAGCACCCCATAGCCTCCAGTCAGCTTCCAACCAGCCTCCAACCAGCCTCCAACCAGCCTCCAGTCAGCCTCCAACCAGTCTCCAAACAACTGTTTGTTCTGCCTACTGTTTCTTGTTGCTGGTCATGTTTGTAAAGGAGAACTTGTTCCTGTGTGTGTGTGTGTGCGTGTGTGTGTGCGTGTGTGTGTGTTCCCTGCTGAAGGGTGGTGGAGGTCATCTGTCCATCACAGCAGCTTGTCTGCTTGGCCTTGACATGTTTCAACACACTTAACTGCTAATGGGGGTTGGGGGTGGGGTTCGTGGGGGTTAAAGTGGGGAAGTATTGGGGGTGGAGGGTTAAGGGAGGAGGGCGGTACAGGAGGAGGAGCAGGGCGGCTCAGTGGCTTGTTTGCTCACAGCTCAGACGAAGGTTTCCTCCACTGAGGAGAATCTGACAGCATGACGATGACTTCCTGAGAGAGAGAAAGAGAGAGAGACAGAGGGAGAGAGAGAGAGAGAGACATCCTTCCTCAGTTTCCACGGTGACGGCATCTCTCCATCCCCCTCTTCCTCCTCCTCCTCCTCCTCCTCCTTCATCGTCATCTCTCTGTGAGGCTGCGATCAGCTCAGCAGCATCGCCAGGATGGTAGATAAAGGAACCAGGTAAGATTCAGTGTGTGTGTGTGTGTGTGTGTGTGTGTGTGTGTGTGTGTGTGTGTGTGTGTGTGTGTGTGTGTGTGTGTGTGTGTGTGTGTGTATTCACATAGAAAGCTTTTTGTTTCCCTGTCATCACTGCTGCTGGTTTCTCGTAGAACCCTGTAAAACAGACAGAGGTGTGTGTGTGTGTGTGTGTGTGTGTGTGGGTGCGTGTGTGTACGTGTGTGCGTGTGTGTGTTTGTGTGTGTTCCAGCACACTGTTGTTATAACATTACATAACGTGGTGTCAGAGTGACGTCTGTGTGTGTGTGTGTCTGAGCAGCACACTGATGGAGTTCTGCTCTTCAACGTCTTCTCAACCTTTGTTTATTGACATTGATTGTAACGAGTGACTCTAAGTAATAAGTTACTGATTACCAATTACTGATTACTCATACACACACACACACACACAATTACACAATTTTCACATCATGTGGCTACTCAGGATGTTCTTTGCTGCTGTTTGGCCTGGGGGGGGCGCTGCAGCCGCAGGTGCACACAGGTGACCCTCCCACACCCAGTCTGCCCCCTGCAGGCTGAGCAGTCAGGTAAGCACAGCCAGCCTCCAGATCCAGGACCACTCAGAAGGCAAGAGCTCCCAGCGCAGACCCAGGGTGTGTATGTGTGTGTGTGTGTGTGTGTGTGTGTGTGTGTGTGTGTGTGTGTGTGTGTGTGTGTGTGTGTGTGTGTGTGTGTGCAGGCAGCTGGGGCCGTGGGCAGCATGTCAATGAGCCGCCCTCATCCTCACACACACAGAGCAGCTCATTGAGCAGCAGGAAGAGGATCCTCCAGACAGGAAGTGTCCCAGCGTCAGACACTTCCACCTCAACCTTCACTGAGGTCTCAGTAGCTGAACAGCTCCATCCATCCAGCCAGCCTCACAGCTGCACACACCCACGTTACATTAGGTTCTCCTCGCATCCTGCTCCTCCTCTCATCCTCCTCCTTCTGGTCTCCTCCTCCTGGTCTCCTCCTCCTGGTCTGGACCATGGGACAGTAGAAGGAGCGTGGCCACTAGTGTTCTTCTGCTTTGTAGCAACACAACAGCTGCTTCTCACAATCTTCCAGAGGTTTACAGCTGGTTCAGACCAGTACGTATCCTCCTCCTCCACTGGTTAAGACCAGTACGTATCCTCCTCCTCCACTGGTTCAGACAGTACGTGTCCTCCTCCTCCACTGGTTCAGACCAGTACGTATCCTCCTCCTCCACTGGTTCAGACCAGTACGTATCCTCCCCCTCCACTGGTTCAGACCAGTACGTGTCCTCCTCCTCCACTGGTTCAGACCAGTACGTGTCCTCCTCCTCCGCTGGTTCAGACCAGTACGTATCCTCCTCCTCCGCTGGTTCAGACCAGTACGTGTCCTCCTCCTCCGCTGGTTCAGACCAGTACGTATCCTCCTCCTCCGCTGGTTCAGACCAGTATGTATCCTCCTCCTCCGCTGGTTCAGACCAGTATGTATCCTATTCCTCCACTTGTTCAGACCAGTACGTATCCTCCTCCTCCACTGGTTCAGACCAGTACGTATTCCTCCTCCTCCACTGGTTCAGACCAGTACGTGTCCTCCTCCTCCACTGGTTCAGACCAGTACGTGTCCTCCTCCTCCACTGGTTCAGACCAGTACGTATCCTCCTCCTCCACTGGTTCACCTGCTTCTTCCACATATCTCCATTCCCATGTTAGCAGCATCCAGAGCTCCATCCTTTTCACCTCCCTCAACATCTGCAGCATCTTCAGCCTCAGCCAGAACATCCTTCTTCTCCTTTTTCATAGATGTTTCCATGTCTGATCCTGTGGCTGGAGTTCTCACATCAGTCCTCAGAGCTCTGCTCTGTAGCATTTTCCAAGGAAACACAGTCTGTGGTTTCACAGACTTTCTGGGTTTCTATATCCTCTAAAAACCCTCAAGACCTGCATCACATGCTGGGTGACAATCTGAATATTGTCATCTCCATGGAAACAGGAAGCAGAGCTGACATCACAGCCATCAGCTGTGATGTCACAGTGGTGGAGTCTAGCTGCAGCATGGTGCCAGGGGAGTCCTCAGCTCTGTATCGATCTGTCAGTTTGTGGGAGTGTCCCATCAAATCAGCTGATCGATCAGCCTGAGACAGCTCCAGGAACACACGCGGCCAGCAGGAGGAGACGTGGTTCAGTGATGGTTCTGAGCTCTGCATCCTCCGTTTGTTTGGACTCAGTTTTTCAGCTCTGTCATGTTTGTGTTGCCTCGCTCTCGATGAATCTTTAACAGTGTTGTTGGACGTGTTGATCTGATCTGAGTTCTGCCAGAGCTCCAGGATTCTCATGTCCTCCAAAGCAGGTCTGAAGCTGCTGACCACCACCAGGGCCTCGCTTGGTTCAGTCCGAGACATGTTCTGTCTCTGTGTCAGTTTGTTGAGGGCTGAGGACTCGTGTGTCAGTCTTCATCTGTTTCATGCTCAAGAAGCTTTGATCTCCAGCATCTTCACATCAGAGACAACCGCACAGTGAGACTAGAGCTGAGACTCTCTGTGCCCCTCCCAGTCTGTACCAGAGCAATGCCATACGGAGGAACTGGATGGACTGGGGATTAGACTCTCCTCCACAAAGATAGCCTGAATAAAGCCTCAATGATAGCCTCAAAAAGACAGAGAAGGCGGGGTAGTTCAGTTCAGCCTCTCTCTCCTCCTCATTTTCAGAGGAAGAGGAGTCCAACGCTGACCTCAGCAGAGCCGGGAGCAGAGGGACAGACCAGGGTTCTGTGGAGATGTTTGACAGACTGATGGAGCTGCTGTGCTCTGATCTGCTCTGATCTCCCAGCAGCCCCGGCAGTTTCCGCTAAAGCAGCATCCTGATGCTGATGATTGATCAGAGTCCACTCAGGAGGAAGCTGAGAGCTAATGGAGCTGCAACAGCTAATTTATGACAACATTAACAGTGTTGGGGGGGGGGGGGGGGGGGGGGGGGGGGGGGGGGGGCTGCTGATGATAGGGGGTGATGAGCAGTGAGTGACAGGATGATGTGCTGCTGCAGCGTCATTTAAAGAGCCAGCTCATAAACCCAGGATCCAGCTAGTCCCACGTTTAGTGACACTCTGCCTGTTTCACAGTTACCCATCAACCAATCAGAGGCACAGCAGGCTTATTACATTAACGATTATGTCATTGGGCATATTCAGATTCACTGATCGTATCCTTCTATCTGCTTTCCAGGGTGTTTAAGAAAGCCAGCCCCAATGGAAAGGTGAGTCCTCTTCTTCCTCTTCTTTGACCCATATGGAGGGTGACCTCTGTCCCAGTGTGTGAACATGACCTGTCTGAATGTTTGCTATGACAGCTGGCTCTGATTGGCTGATTGCTGATTGGGTTTAATGTGGCTCCTCCCTCAGCTCACCGTCTACCTGGGGAAGAGAGACTTTGTGGACCACGTGGACCTGGTGGAGCCAGTTGGTGAGATGTTGCAGGGACACCTTAGCTCAGTGAGGGAGGGTGGCTGTGGGTGGGTGGATGTGGACTGGGTGGGTGATGGTTGGGTTACTAGTTGGGTTGCTGGGCTTTACTCTGTGCTGCTTCCTCCTGCAGATGGTGTCGTCCTGATCGACCCTGAGTACCTGAAGGAGAGGAAAGGTGAGAACCCTGGACTTCAGATCTCCTAGTGTTTGGTGAGCTCAGTGAATCTCCGGCCCATTGCAATTTACTATCTGAGAGATCTGAATGCAGCTTTGACACTTAGTGATGTTTATCTCCGAGCCCTGGATCAGGGCTCCTCCTCAGATCCTCCTAAACACTACAGTGTCAGTAAGACCACACAGACAGGGCGACCAAGCCCACATGTTAGTCCTGCACAGTCAGAGAACTATAAGAATAGAGAGAGGGAACGAGACGGAAAAGAGAGAGAAGAGAGAGAGAAAAGAAGGGAAGGGACAAAAAGGTAAGGAAGGAGAGAAGGTGAGAGGGAAGAAAGAGCAGCAGTCTCCCCCAGAGGGATCAGGACTGGATCACTGGGTTAAAGGAGCTGTCCCACAGTTTGTCATTTTTTCATCTCTAATTGTTTTGGAGTTCCTCAGGAAACGTACTGGGTTTCTTGTTGGTGTTGGAGACCAGAGGGACTGTAGCTATGCTCTCCTCTGGAGGTTGTCAGGACGTGATCGAGTGTTTGTCTCTGCTCCAACCAGTGTTTGTGACTCTGACGTGTGCGTTCCGTTATGGTCGTGAGGACCTGGACGTCCTGGGACTGACGTTCCGGAAGGACCTGTTTGTAGCCAACGTTCAGGCATTTCCTCCGCTACGTGAAGAGAAGAAGAGCCTGACGCGTCTTCAGGAGCGTCTGATCAAAAAGCTGGGGGAACATGCCCACCCATTCACCTTTGAGGTACTGATGAGCCCAACCAACCTGTCAATCATCCCCAGTTCTTCCTGTCATCTCTCTGCTTACAGCCACAAGCTCGGCCCATCCAACCTTTTTATCTGCTTCTTGGTGTTTACAGATTCCTCTGAACCTTCCATGCTCGGTCACTCTGCAGCCGGGCCCAGAGGACACTGGGAAGGTGAAGACCTTCTCCTGACCTTTGACCTCACACACCTGCAGCTCTCTATGGGCCTGATTTACTAAAGCCTCGCGTGTATAAAAACATGTGCAAACTCGCTGTCACCCACAAAAAAATGTGGGAAGTGAGCAAAACAGCGCACGCTGCCATTTAGTACCTTGGCCTCAATGCATATGCAATATGGGGCGCTACAACTTGTGCGTGCAAAATCCTGGGAGGAGAATATGCAGATTGGAAATATGAGCACACGCACAACGATTTATCAAACCCGGAAACGACTGTGGTGACCAGTCTGATGCACGATGGCTGCAGAAAACGAACTTTGATTCAGAGTTATCCACTGTGAGCTGTTTACATGCGTTTTATTTTCATTCAAAAAAGAGAAAGGATGAAGGGAAATAAGATGTTACGCATGGCCAACATGATTAAACATATTGTTCAAGAATAACCTGTCACTATGACATCTCTGGCTCTGTTTTCTTGGTTGCTTTTTTGCACCAAACACATCATTAACAGCACTGTTACGCAGTGTGCGCACTGGTGCTGCGCTCTCCAGTCCCAGTCCCCCCAGTCCCTCCAGTCCCCCCAGTCCCCCCCAGTCCCCCCAGTCCCTCCAGTCCCTCCAGCCCCTCCAGTCCCCCCAGTCCCTCCAGCCCCTCCAGTCCCTCCAGTCCCCCCAGTCCCTCCAGTCCCCCTTTGTTCTGCCAGATGTGTTTGTTTGCCTCAGCCACTAGGACTTCCACCTCCAGGGAATCATATTTATTCTTGCTCTTTCCTCTGCTCTCGCTATGATGGAGAGGCTGACAGCTAATGCTAATGCTAACGCTAACTCCTCATTTGCATACTGCTGTTTGCACCTGTTGTCAGTGTAGTTAGTAAATTGCCCCCAACCCGCACGCAAATCAAGCTCACAAAGTCTTACCAGGAGCACCCAATTTAGCGCCCCTTACCTGGGATCTTAGTAAATCAGGCCCTCTGTGTTCAGAGCATTTACCTGCAAAAACGCAGCCAGAGAGGCCCTGGTACCTTCCTGCGTGTGTGTGTGTGTGTGTGTGTGTGTGTGTGTGTGTGTGTGCGTGTGCGTGTGACAGCTCAATGAGACCCACATATGAGAGAAGACGTTTCTGTGCTTCATGTCTTCAGGCCTGTGGAGTGGACTTCGAGGTCAAAGCATTCTGTGCAGAAAATGTAGAAGAAAAGATCCACAAAAGGTAAGAGTCCGTGCTGGTCTGGGCCGGGCCAGAGCGCCCGTCTCACTACTGCCGCTCTGCTGCAGGAACTCGGTGCGCCTGGTGATCCGTAAAGTTCAGTACGCCCCAGAGAAACCAGGCCCCCAGCCCACGGCCGAGACCACCAGGCAGTTCCTCATGTCAGACAAACCTCTGCACCTGGAGGCCTCTCTGGACAAGGAGGTGAGTACTGCACCTCCTGCTGCTCCTACAACCAGATCTGAGTGGACACTGAGCCCAGCAGCGCTGACTGTCCCTGCTTCTCTCAGATCTACTATCATGGGGAACCAATCAGCGTCAACGTCCATGTCACCAACAACACCAACAAGACGGTGAAGAAGATGAAGATCTCAGGTAGGTCCTGCTCCAGGTGTCTCCCTGAGCAGCAGCAGTGACACTGACACAGCTTTGTCTCCGTGTCCTCAGTGAGACAGTACGCAGACATCTGTCTGTTCAACACGGCTCAGTACAAGTGTCCGGTGGCCGTCGAGGAGTCCGAGTGAGTCCTGCTCACACAGCTGCAGCTCCTGGTCCTCTCCCCTCTCCTCCTTTTCTCCCTCTCCTTTCCTTCCCAGCCCCCTCTTCTTCTCCCCTCTCTCCTCCTCCTCCTCTCCTCTCTCCTCAGATGTTTCTCTTTGTCCGCAGTGATATTGTGGCTCCCAGTTCCACGTTCTGTAAAGTCTTCACTCTGACTCCTTTTCTTGCCAACAACCGCGAGAAACGAGGCCTCGCACTGGACGGAAAATTGAAGCATGAGGATACAAACCTGGCATCCAGCACTCTGTGAGTTACCAGACCAGACCAGTCCAGACCAGTCCAGGCCAGGCCAGGTCAGGCCAGGCCCATCCAGACCTGTCCAGTCCAGTCCAGTTCAGTCTAGACTAGACCAGACCAGAGCAGTCCAGTCCAGTCCAGTCCAGTCCAGGCCAGGCCAGGCCAGAACAGTCCAGTCCAAGTCAGTCTAGACTAGTCCAGTCCAGTCCAGTCCAGGCCAGGCCAGGCCCGGCCAGTTCAGTTCAGTTCAGTTCAGTTCAGTCTAGACCAGACCAGACCAGACCAGTCCAGTCCAGTTCAGTCTAGACTAGACCAGACCAGACCAGACCAGACCAGACCAGACCAGACCAGACCAGAGCAGGCCAGTCCAGTCCAGTCCAGTCCAGGCCAGGCCAGGCCAGGCCAGAACAGTCCAGTCCAGGTCAGTCTAGACTAGTCCAGTCCGGTCCAGGCCAGGCCAGGCCGGGCCAATTCAGTTCAGTTCAGTTCAGTTCAGTTCAGTTCAGTTCAGTTCGGTCTAGACTAGACTAGACTAGACTAGACTAGACTAGACCAGCCCAGTCCAGGCCAGGTCCATCCAGGCCAGTCCAGTTCAGTTCAGTCTAGACCAGACCAGACCAGACCAGACCAGACCAGACCAGAGCAGGCCAGTCCAGTCCAGTCCAGTCCAGGCCAGTCCAGTCCAGTCCAGGCCAGTCCAGTCCAGTCCAGGCCAGTCAAGTCCAGTCCAGTCCAGGCCAGTCCAGGCCAGGTCCATCCAGGCCAGTCCAGTTCAGTTCAGTCTAGACTAGACCAGACCAGACCAGACCAGACCAGACCAGACCAGACCAGACCAGTCCAGTCCAGTCCAGTTCAGTCTAGACTAGACCAGACCAGACCAGACCAGACCAGACCAGACCAGTCCAGACCAGGCCAGGCCAGGCCAGGCCCATCCAGACCAGTCCAGTTCAGTCTAGACTAGACCAGACCAGAGCAGTCCAGTCCACACCAAATCATATAAACCAGTCCAGACCAGTTCAGACTGGACCAGACCAGGTTCAGGTCAGAGAGCATCCTGGTTGCTGATGACTGTCTGGATCACTGTCTTGTATGGCAGGTTGAGGGAAGGAGCCAACAGGGAGATCCTGGGCATCATTGTGTCCTACAAGGTCAAAGTGAAGCTGGTGGTGTCCCGCGGCGGGTCAGTCCTCTTCTCCATTTCCTGTTGGTCACATGTGTTGGGGGGTTGGGGGGGCGTGGACCTGATTGGTCCTTGACTATGAGATGTCTGATGCTGCTGCTGGCAGCGCACTGGGTCACTGTGGCCGGGTGGAGTTCACAGACAAAGTCACAGATGGGTCATGGAGGGGGCAAGGTCAGGGTGGTGGGGGGGTCATGGGGTCTTTAGTAGAAACAGCTCAGAGGTACTGCTACAAACCAACCTGTTGTGTTCTGTCTGTTGCATTCAGGCTCCTGGGGGACCTGGCAGCGAGGTAACAGCACCACTCTGGTTCTGGTCCCTGAACGCCTCACGTAAACACACATGCTCACCATCCTGCTGTCCACTCGTGTGTGTGTGTGTGTCTGTGTGTGTGTGTTTTCCAGTGATGTCTCTGTTGAGCTTCCCTTCACGCTGATGCACCCAAAGCCGCTGGAGGACTCAGTCAACAGAGACGGTGTGAGGACGTCCAAACAGACCAGCTCAAAGCAGCGACTCGGATCAGGAGCACAGCTGTAACAGGCTCTCTCTCTCTCTCTCTCTCTCTCTCTCTCTCTCTCTCTCTCTCTCTCTCTCTCTCTCTCTCTCCCCCCCAGCTCCAGATGAAGCACAGATCGACACAAACCTGATAGAGTTTGACACAGGGTGAGCCTTTCCGTCTCTCTTCCTTTGTGTCGCCTGTGTCCAGCTGAGCCGCTCTGTGATTGGCTGCTCGGAGCTCTGCCCTGTGATTGGCTGCTCAGAGCTCTGCCCTGTGATTGGCTGCTCGGAGCTCTGCCCTGTGATTGGCTGCTCGGAGCTCTGCCCTGTGATTGGCTGCTCGGAGCTCTGCCCTGTGATTGGTTGCTCTGTGCTCTGCAACATTAGGGCTGCTGCTCTTGTCTCCTGAGTCTCAGTCTTAATGCGTCTTAATGTGGCGCCGAGCAAGGAAACAGGAAATGGGCTGTGAACTCATCTCACATCAGGAGACAAATCCCCAGAGTCCAGACTCCACTCAGCACTGAGGCTGCTGCTTGACTCCTTATTCCTTATTCACTGTCTTTCTTTCTCTCTCACTCTGTCAATCATTCATCCAGTCACTCGTTCTCTCTCAATCATTCAGGCAGTCACCCTGTCAGTCACATATTCACTGAAAAAAAGGAACCTTACAGGAGTCCTGTTGTTTTGTTTTTTATCACCTTCACCCATTCACTCTGTTACTCGTTCACTCAGTGAATTCATTAATGTGTTCATTCTGAGCAGAGCAGCACAGAGTTGCAGTTTTTTGGGGATTTGTTTAACAAACTGAAAAATTCATTCAATGCTAACATGCTAGTCTAAGGTGCCAAGAGTAAGACTTGCTAACATTTTAATCTCTCTCAGTAAGTGAATGTGCTGAGCTAATGTGCTCCAGTCTAAAGTAAATATGTATGCTATGTTTACATGCTATGCTAATATGTTAAGCTAATATGCTAACATCCCAAGTCAGTCCCACGATCCCATGCTTCTGTCTTCTCAGCGATGATGACATCATCTTTGAGGACTTTGCGCGGCAGCGTCTGATTGGAGCAAAGGACGACAAGGATGAAGACGAGGAGCCGGTGGATTCGCCAAAACTGGATGACAGATAGATGCCGCCGCCGCCGCCGCCACCGCCACCGCCACCGCCACCGCCACCGCTGATGTTGATTGGCTCTGGAGTTTGTCGTGTGGAACTCCTGGAGGTCAAACACCTGCAGAGGCTGAGCAGTGTGTGTGTGTGTCCCGTCTGTGTGGTCGTCTCTCTGCGTCTGCGTCGT
This sequence comes from Karalla daura, assembly GCA_029224185.1. Lineage (NCBI taxonomy): Eukaryota > Metazoa > Chordata > Actinopteri > Chaetodontiformes > Leiognathidae > Karalla > Karalla daura. Next base: position 25,213,101 of record CM055198.1, read on the forward strand.
GTTTCCAGGAAGTGGCAGCAGCTCAGCGTCGGTCGCCGGCGGCGGCACGGGGCAGTGGCGGGTAGCGCCTCTACGTCACGTTGTTCTACGTGTTTCCCTTAGGGACAGACCTCAGTAACGTTCTGTCCAGGTTAGTTTGGAGGAGTCGGTCAGGTCTTCACACCAGGCTCAGTCTGGACTGTTGGGCTCTAGAGCTCCGCCCCCTCCGCTCGGGGCCACGGGCGCAGCAGCAGGTGCAGCAAGGGCGACTGCATGAGACACGTCAATAATCACTGAGATTGATCCGTTATCAACCGATGTAGAGGAGCATGCACCTGTTTGTTTTTCTTCCTTTGTTGTTTTTCCCGAACTGTGGTCAGTGTTGTCCTGGGTTGCCTGCTGCCTCCATGATGCAACAAAATGCACATCAGAAACAAAAGTCCATCGATCATCATCAACTCCTGCTCCTGCAGCATGAGGTCCAGCTGCCACAGGTGAACAGGTCCTCCAGTCTCTGCTGCTTCAACAGGATGATGATGATGAAGATGAAGATGATAAAGGTGATGATGATGATGGTGAAGGAGATGAGGAAGGTGAAGCTGACGATGATGAAGGTGTCTGGATCGGACTTCTCTCTGTTGACTGATTTTCACCGATCTGAAACTTTTCCATTGATGTGAAAACACCACCACTCATGGTTGTGATGATGTCATACTGTATTAAACCACATGTGACTGAGTCTGTGTGCAGCTGTATTATCACACAGTGTGTGTGTGTGTGTGAGTGTGTGGTGTTTATTTTGCTGTACCAACAGAACAGGAAACGTGTCAGACGCCCAAACATCTGCTTTATTTTTGACATCATTTGATTGGCCCTTATTTTGACAGGGCCAACAGGAAGTCTGTATATTCCACTGCATCTGAAATAAAAGCACATGTGTGGTGATTGCATCACCTTGTCTCTCTGCGTTCCCAGATCTCTTTTTCTCATTGATGCTAACGCTGATGCTAACCTGCTAACAAGTGTTTCTTAACAGCAGCAAAACCTCGACATTCTGGACTAATCACAGTGCTTCTGTGGAGCGTCCTGAGGAAGCTGCTCATCGTCCCAGAGGATGAAGCGTTCCATGTGTTTCCTCTAGTGCCACCTTCTGGTGGCAAGCAAACAAACCATTGCACATGACACAGGTTAATCACTGACGTGAACTTCACAGTCCAGGTTCTCCTCACTCCACCACCTTTGAGCAGACTTGACCTGAGCTCTACGTCCGCCCCATGAGAGACTGTTATGGCTCCAACAACCATCAGACAGAGGTGGACAATTGGATGGGCTGAGCTCTGGTCCCAGAGTTGAAGCAGAGCTGAGGAGTGTGTTTGTGCCACGCAAAGGAGATTATCTGAGCAGATGGAAGGAGACGAGAGCAGTGTAGATTACTGCTGGGCAGAGCAGAGAAGATCAGGGTAGGGTTGGGAGTTGTCAATGAGAAAAGAAGAAGTTTATTTACTTTCACATAAAAAGCCCCAGAGCAGGTGTGATGCCATTCAACCTTCACTTTGGTTCTTTTCCAGCAGGAGAAACTTTCACAGTCAGAGCTTTCACCCTGGATTTAAAGATCTTCAGGAAGCTGTTGCGTATTTCTTTGGTGCGGATGCCGTAGATGATGGGGTTGACGGTGGCTGGGAACAAGATGTACATGAGGCCCATGAAAGAGTTGACGTCGGTGGAGATGGGGATGTTGAGGTTGTGAGAGAGGAAGGCGACACTGCCCACCAGGTAGAAGCACATCATGATGATGAGGTGAGTCCCACAGGTGTGGAAGGCCTTCCAGCAGTCCTCCCCCGCCGCCGCCCGCAGCACCACGCGCAGGATCTTGACGTAGGAGAAGAAGATGAGGGGGATGTCCACGCCCACGAAGCAGACGATGACGGCCAGGCCGGCGGCGCTGCTGCGGGCGCGGCTGTCGCAGGCCAGGCTGACCAGCGCCATGTGGTCGCAGTAGCAGTGCTGGATGACGTTGGAGCCGCAGAAGCTGTGGGACGCCGCCAGCGCCACCAGCGTGGCCATGACGGAGCCGCTCCGCAGCAGCGTGAAGAGCAGCAGGAGGCGCGCCGTGGCCCCGCCCACCAGCCTGCTGTAGCGCAGCGGGAGGCACACCGCCACGTAGCGGTCCAGCGCCATCACCAGCAGCAGCGTGGACTCCAGGGACGACAGGAAGTGGGTGAAGAACATCTGAGCCAAGCAGCCGTGCAGCGAGATGTGGTGGCGGCCCAGCAGGAAGCCGAGCAGCATGTTGGGCAGGATGGCGCTGGCCAGCAGCACGTCCACCACGCACAGCGCCAGCACCAGCAGGTTCATGGGGCTGTGCAGCGCCGCCACGCCGCCCACCAGCAGCACCAGCGCTCCGTTCCCCAGCAGCACCAGCAGGTAGAGCGCCGCCAGCGCCGCCGCCAGCAGGGGGCGCCACTGCTGCAGCACCGGGAAACCACGCAGCACGAAGCTGCTGTGAGAGGAGTTCAACCACACAGACTCCGCCTCCAACATGGCGGCAAGCTCACCTGAGCAGAGACAACAGAGCGAGCACGGTGACACTGCTGCACACACAACATGCAACATGCCACATGCCACGCACAGTACACAGTACAAAACATGCGACACAATACACAACAAATAACTCGCAACATGCAACACACAATAGCGTGATGTGGTGCCCCCTGCAGGTCGGGCACTCACCTGTGCACTGAGAACATGGTGCTGGCTGGTCTGTCCTCCAGAGCTCCTGGACAAACATAAGAACAGGGAGAGTGATCCTGGTTCTACAGACTCCAAAGTTCAGTCACAACTCAACACGGCTAAAGAGAGACGCCCCTGAACACATCACTGGGAAATGTCTGAGCACCAATCAGATCAAACGGAATGAGACAAAAATAAATAAAGTCCTTCCATCCCACAAAACCGGGACCAACAATAATTCCCTTATTGTGTGAACCTTCCTACCTACTGTGGGTCCTCCAGGCGTCAGGAGAGCTGCTCCTCTCACCTCCTCTTATACCTGATGGTCAAACATCCCACAGGAACACTGACCCCAAACGCAGCAGAGCTCTGATTGGTCCAACACACTGTCAACCAATTTTAGCAACCCTGAGCCAATTAAACCAGAAATCATTAAACCACGGTAAAGGTTCTCCAGAGTTTAATTAAGCTCCTGCCTCAGCTTCATGTCTCAGTGTCTGATCAGATCTGATCAACCAATCACACCCAATCACACCCAATTACACTTGATCACACCTGATCACACCTGATCACAATCAATCACACCTCATCACACCCGATCACACCTGATCACACCCGATCACACCCAATTACACCTGATCACACCTGATCACACCTGATCACAATCAATCACACCTCATCACACCCGATCACACCTGATCACACCCGATCACACCCAATTACACCTGATCACACCTGATCACACCTGATCACACCTGATCACAATCAATCACACCTCATCACACCCGATCACACCTGATCACACCTGATCACACCCGATCACACCCAATTACACCTGATCACACCTGATCACAATCAATCACACCTCATCACACCCGATCACACCTGATCACACCCGATCACACCCAGTTACACCTGATCACACCTGATCACAATCAATCACACCTCATCACACCCGATCACACCTGATCACACCCGATCACACCTGATCACGATCAATCACATCTGATCACACCTCATCACACCCGATCACAATCAATCACACCTCATCACACCCGATCACATCTGATCACACCCGATCACACCTGATCACAATCAATCACACCTCATCACACCTGATCACACCTGATCACACCTGATCACAATCAATCACATCACACCTGATCACAATCAATCACATCTGATCACACCTCATCACACCCGATCACAATCAATCACACTTTTGGATTCTTTATCCATTTTAGGATGAAAACACTGAATGAAAAACAGTTTGACACCTCATTTTGCATTCTAGCACCTTTAATTTCATACAAAATATTTGAGCCATTTAATTTCTGATTGATATGTAATTATCTTATACAGTTATCTCAGTATCTCAATAATAATTATCTTCCCTGAATTGATTTTCCTGAATTGATCTATCTATGTGTGTCGTCTTTAGAATAGAGTAGAACAGGATAGAATAGAACCATCAGAATGGTGGAGGAACAGGTCAGAGGTTCCTGCTCTAGTGTTTGTCTTGTGATGTGTCCATGTGGACGTTGTGATGTCACCATGTTTACATGTCAGTAATTAACCCCGGTGGAGCAGCAGGAGGAGCAGAGCACCTCCTCAGGAGGAGGAGCAGCTCGTCAGGACAGGACGTCCGCACGGACGCTGGACGCTAACAGGGAACCAGGGACCACGCTGTTGCCATGGCAACAGTAAACACACGCCAGGATGTTGTTGTTATGGAGACTGACTGAGATCAAAGGAGAAGATCAGGATGGACGACAGAAGTTCAGGGCAGAAGTTCTCAAAGATGTTAAAACCATAAAATGATCTAAGATGAAAAATCATAAAATCATCATAGTTGTCTCATTGTTCTCCCTGTTGAACCTGAACATGGAATCACACAATCTGTTTTCCCCAAGTTCCTCCTCTAGGTTCCACTAGTTCCTCCTCCATGTTCCCCAAGTTCCTCCTTTAGGTTCCACTAGTTCCTCCTTCGGGTTCCTCCTCGTCTCCTCCAGCCATTTTCACTAGTTCCTCCTTCAGGCCCCACTTGTTCCTCCTCCAGGTTCCACTTGTTCCTCCTCCAGGTTCCACTTGTTCCTCCTCCAGGTTCCACTTGTTTCTCCTCCAGGTTCCACAAGTTCCTCCTCCGGGTTCCGCTAGTGTATTGTACGAGCTGTATGGCTCAGGACCTCAGACACACTCCAGCAGGTGTTCCCTGTCTCCATCACTTAAAAAAACAAGTTCATTAGAACTTCATCAGATCTTCTCGAGCAGTGTCAGGGTCTTTTGGTCGTTGCTGGAGGTTCACATGAGGCCTGTAGTTTCTCATTTCCTGCTACAAAGCAGCAACGTGTGTGTGTGTGTTGCGGGGTTCTGATCCAGAGCTGCAGCTGCAGGGAGGCGTGTCCTGAGCTCCAGCAGCAGACCAGCACCTGACACCTCCTTAAAGCAGCAGATCAGATCAGAGCTCCTGCTCAGACAGGAGGAGCTCATCTTCTCCTGGAGTCATGGTCCTTCTGGTCCAGACCACAGAGCTGCTGCTCCACATCAGGTTGGACTGTCACACTGGTCCATGTGGAGCTTCAGACTTCCTGGTTCCACTCTGATCACTTCTGTTCCTGCTGTGAGAGATTGACAGGCTGAGGAACCGTTGAGTGTGGTCTTCAGCCTCTGGTGTTGTGGAGCAGCTGGCTTCCCTCTGGCACCATGAACTCCTCCCAGCCAGCGTTCTTCACCCTCACCGCCTACATGGACACCGGGCGCCTCAGATACTTGTTCTTCCTGATTGTTCTGACTCTGTATGTTCTCATCGTGGTCACCAACCTGTTCCTGGTGGTGCTGATCTGCATCAACAGGAGCCTCCATGAGCCCATGTACGTGTTTCTGTGCAGCCTGTTCATCAATGAGCTGTACGGCAGCACAGCTCTGTTCCCTCTGCTGCTGCTGCAGATCCTCTCAGACCTGCACACCGTGGCTGCTCCACTCTGCTTCCTACAGATCTTCTGCATCTACACCTATGGAAACATTGAGTTCCTGAGCCTGGCCGTCATGTCCTACGACAGGTACCTGGCCATCTGCTGCCCGCTGCAGTACCACACACGCATGTCGCAGGCCAGAGTCCTGCTCCTCATCACCCTGATCTGGTCCATCATCTTCCTAGTGAACTTCTGCACGCTGGCTCTGATCGTTCCTCTGCAGCGCTGTGGGAACGTCATCCACAAGGTCTACTGTGACAACCACTCAGTGGTGAAGCTCAGCTGCTCCGACACCTCCAGCCTCAACATCTATGGCCTCGGTGTCAGCACGCTGTCTGTGTTCGGCCCGCTGCTGCTCATCTTCTACACCTACATGAAGATCCTGCAGGTCTGCTGCTCCGGGTCCACACAGAGCCGTCAGAAGGCGCTGAGCACCTGCTCCCCTCACCTGGCCTCGCTGCTCAACTTCTCCTGCGGCGCCTGCTTCGAGATCTTACAGAGCAGGTTCGACATGAGCCGAGTGCCCAACATGCTGCGCATCTTCCTGTCTCTGTACTTCCTGACGTGTCCTCCGCTCTTCAACCCCGTGATGTACGGACTCAACCTGTCCAAGATCCGGTTCAGCTGTCAGAGTCTCCTCAGAGGAGCAGCTCAGTAGTTCACACACACACACACACACACACACACACACTGACTGATGCTGCAACTTTATAGTGTCTCAACTCAACGTTTCCACGTCTGCTCTTTGAGATCCAGAGCTGCAGCGTTTCCCGCTTCCTGGGCCTGGAGAACCAAAGAGCTTTGTGTCAGAGTGTTTGGAGTGTTCAGTGTCTCCTCAGATCCCACTCAGGAACGTCAGTCCTCAGAGTGACCCCACCATAATGTGTCAGGTGGTTCCTCAGCTGTTCTGGACCTCCTCAGACCCTCAGGTTCTTTGTGTCGTTCTGCCTGTGGCTGTGGCTGCATTTCTATTTCAGTTTTTCACAAAATAAAAGCGACAGTTCTGATAAAATACAATGACTACTTGCTGGTGTTTCAATTGAATGGTGTTTTGAGAATGAGCTGTACTCTCATTAAGTCTATTCTCATGATATCCCATAATTCTCTTAAATTCACTTTGAGGAAGATGGATGTGTTCCTGCATCCATGGTTCTGGGGCAGCGATCTATCTAGCTGCTGCAGCTCTAGCTGTTATTTTTATCAACAGAAGATGAAGGCAGTGCTTGATTTCTCAGATAACTCTATGAATTTCTCTGTTGTCTGTTTTCCTATATTGCAGTAATGTTTTTGCTTCTCCGTCCACACATAGCAGGGCATGTAACAGTGAAATAAGTGTTCCCATAACACTTCTATATCGATATGTCTGAGAAACCACATCATGAGAGTGCAAAAAATAAATGTGCTGCCTCTGTTTCTGTGATTTTCAACAACTGCACCTCAATTCATTCTACTTCTTTATTCTTCTGTTCTTTAATAAATATTTATCCTCCCCTTTTAATCTCTTTGTCTCTTTGTTTTTCATGTTTGTTCTTTGTCTGTGTTACCAGATTGTGTGTGTGTGTGTGTGTGTGTGTGTGTGTGTGTGTGTGTGTGTGTGTGTGTGTGTGTGAGCAGAGTGAACAGAGTAAAACTTTCTTTCACACACACGTTTCTGCTTTGTAGCAGGAAACAAACTTCAGGCCTCTGATGAAGATCTGGCAGCAGACCCAGTTCACACCAAGTCACACCCAAGTTCACACACACACACACACACACACACACACACACACACACACACACACACACACACACACACACACACACACACACACACACGGACTCCAGGTGTTGTGGTTTATCTGTGTGACTCTGGGACCTTCACCTGCCTCCATCATCCATCTGATCAGTGCTGTGCTTGTTGTGCTGCTGTTATGAGCCTGATGGAACATGTTTGGTGAAGCTCAGTGAGAAGAAGAACAGTTACAGGCAGAAGATCAAAGCTTTTATTGGTGGATGGAGCAGCTGCAGCTGTGAGGAACATGGGTCCTCAGAATGAGTCCAGATGTTCTGTCCAGCGGTTCCATGCTGTTTTCAGGAGTTCCTCAGATCCTCAGGTTCTTCGCGTTCACTCAGTGGATCACACAACATGCACCTTAACTAGGAGACCTCGCCAGAACAGGGGGCTCCAATCAGCTAGAAACACATGATAAAGTTCAGCTGCATCTAGTCGACTCAACATCTCAAACCATCTGATCCACTGAGTCGACACAAAGAACCTGAGGGTCTGAGGAGGTCCAGAACAGCTGAGGAACCACCTGACACATTATGGTGGGGTCACTCTGAGGACTGACGTTCCTGAGTGGGATCTGAGGAGACACTGAACACTCCAAACACACAAAGCTCTTTGGTTCTCCAGGCCCAGGAAGTGGGAAACGCTGCAGCTCTGGATCTCAAAGAGCAGACGTGGAAACGTTGAGTTGAGACACTATAAAGTTGCAGCATCAGTCAGTGTGTGTGTGTGTGTGTGTGTGTGTGTGTGTGTGTGTGTGTGTGTGTGTGAACTACTGAGCTGCTCCTCTGAGGAGACTCTGACAGCTGAACCGGATCTTGGACAGGTTGAGTCCGTACATCACAGGGTTGAAGAGCGGAGGACACGTCAGGAAGTACAGAGACAGGAAGATGCGCAGCATGTTGGGCACTCGGCTCATGTCGAACCTGCTCTGTAAGATCTCGAAGCAGGCGCCGCAGGAGAAGTTGAGCAGCGAGGCCAGGTGAGGGGAGCAGGTGCTCAGCGCCTTCTGACGGCTCTGTGTGGACCCGGAGCAGCAGACCTGCAGGATCTTCATGTAGGAGAAGAGGATGAGCAGCAGCGCTGCGGCGATGGTGCTGAAGGTGGCGGCCAGGCCGTAGCGGTTGGCGACGTCGCTGCCGGAGCAGCTCAGCTTCACGGTGGCGTGACTGGCACAGAAGACCTTATCGATGACGTTTCCACAGAGCCTCAGAGAGGAGGTCAGAGACAAGGACACCAGCATGGCCAGACCCGGGACCAGCCAGGTGGCAGCCAGGAGGACAGAGACCCTGGCCCAGGACATGCGTGTGTGGTACTGCAGCGGGCAGCAGATGGCCAGGTACCTGTCGTAGGACATAACGGCCAGGATCAGGTACTCCACGGCACCGTACGAGTGCACACAGAAGATCTGCAGGAAGCAGAGCGGAGCAGCCACGGTGTGCAGGTCTGAGAGGATCTGCAGCAGCAGCAGAGGGAACAGAGCTGTGCTGCCGTACAGCTCATTGATGAACAGGCTGCACAGAAACACGTACATGGGCTCATGGAGGCTCCTGTTGATGCAGATCAGCACCACCAGGAACAGGTTGGTGACCACGATGAGAACATACAGAGTCAGAACAATCAGGAAGAACAAGTATCTGAGGCGCCCGGTGTCCATGTAGGCGGTGAGGGTGAAGAACGCTGGCTGGGAGGAGTTCATCATCATCTTCACCATCCTGAGCAGCAGCAGCAGCAGCGGCTGGTCCTCTCAGCTCTCTCCGTGTCTCTGTGAAGAACTCAGGAGGTCAGAGCTCCTCAGCAGCAGCAGCCTCATGGCTGCAGCAGCTCCGACTGTGGACGCTGAGACAGCATCTGGTCTTTCAGCTGCAGCTTCTGCTTTAACCAGCTGACCTCACTCCAGCAGCCAATCACAGGCTCTGCTGCAGACCAAGCTTAGTTTACCTGAGCTAGAACCCCCCCAGGTCGAGTTCACCCTCCAGCTCAGGCCCCTCAGTCCCACCACGTAGTCCTCCTCCAGAACACTAGGGGCAGTACACAGTTTGTGAGCAGTGGTACAGAAGCTGCTGTTCTCTGTCTCCTCCATGATGCTCCTCCCTCCTCTCTCTGAGGAGGAGCAGCTGCACCTGGAGCGTCTGATGTCTGAGCTTAGATTTATTGTACCGTATCGTTAAGTCATCAGATGGTCGCAGATGAAGACAGTCTGAGTAGAGGACAGAGGTCAGAGGTCAGAGGTCAGAGGACAGAGGTCAGAGGACAGAGGACAGAGGACAGAGGTCAGAGGACAGAGGACAGAGGACAGAGGACAGAGGTCAGAGGACAGAGGACAGAGGACAGAGGACAGAGGTCAGAGGACAGAGGACAGAGGTCAGAGGACAGAGGTCAGAGGTCAGAGGTCAGAGGACAGAGGACAGAGGACAGAGGTCAGAGGACAGAGGACAGAGAACAGAGGTCAGAGGTCAGAGGTCAGAGGACAGAGGACAGAGGTCAGAGGACAGAGGTCAGAGGACAGAGGACAGAGGACAGAGAACAGAGAACAGAGGTCAGAGGTCAGAGGACAGAGGTTAGAGGACAGATTGTTGTTCCCATTCATTCTGAAGGAGACCGACAAGAAGGTTAGAGAAGAGTGGAGCTAGCAAAACGTTTCCAGCATCAAGACGTCTGGTTGATTCTACAGTATCAGAATCGATGTTCCACCGGCAGAAGAAAGTTTTACAGGACTCAGAGAGGACGGGGCCGACAGCAGCCGAGGCCGGGGCCACAGTCTCCTGTGTTCACAGTCACAACATTCACAGTGACTAGAAGCCGCAGCTATACTACAGAAGTCTTTGTTTTACTTTTATTTAGGTTTACATTTCATTTAGACATTGACATTATTGAAGAACTTTCTAATTGATAAAGAAGAGAGTTCATATTTATATGACTGCATGTAGTAATTGATTAAAAAATGTAACTATGCGCAGTAACATAGAAAATTATGGATGGAATGGAACGGTGATCAATCAAAACATTAACAATAAGATCATTAAAAACAAAACTCAGATCAATACAATCAATGAAAAAGAATAATACGATCAATAAAATCAATCACAATAAGATCAATACAAGCAAGAACTACAAGATCAATACAATCAAAAAAAAGGATTATGAGATCAATAAAAACAATAAGATCAAAAAGAACAATAATGTGACTGTGGCCTGGGCGGGGCCAGCACATTGGAGGCGGGGCCAGACTGGGGGGGGGGGGGGCAGGCCAGCCCAGCCCAGGTACAGCCAGCACCAGGTGGGCTGATGGGCCTCAGCAGGTGAACTGAGCTGATCAGCCCACCACTGAACCAGCTGGAGGTGCCTGGAGGAGGAGGTCTGCTGAGAGCTGGGCCAGGCTGGCTGGGCTGGTGGGATGCTGGAGACCTGGGCAGTGGCCGTGGCTCTGCTACTCATAAGAACAGAGGAAACGACGACACGCTAACAAAACGATGACACGCTAACAAAACGATGACACGCTAACAAAACGATGACACGCTAACAAAACGATGACACGCTAACAAAACGATGACACGCTAACAGCTGGTCCTCTGAGGAGGGCGGGCAGCACCACACCTCTGGCAGACGGCTCAGAGTCCTGGACACAATCCTGAGTCCTGGAGACTAACAACAAATATCTGCAGTGATGATTCCAACACGGATGTGTGCAACAATCATAATTATTGGTGACAGGTAGAAAAGACCTACCTGTCTCAATAAGAGCAAATATGAATGGAATATTCTGTAACAGTCATCTAATTTGTACAAAGCATTGGTTAGATAGTTACATTTCTTATATTTCTATCTTTATTTCTATATTTTTCTGATCTTTGCATGAGGAGGAGAGCTGTGCCCCACTGTTCATATACTCTGTACTACTGTTCAGTGACAATAAAGACTCTATTCTGTTCTATTTTATTCTATTCTAAAACAATGAAAACACACTGAACAGGAGCAAACAACAAGAGGAGCAGCAGAAGCAGCATGTAGGTCTGTCGTGGTGTTTGTATTCAGACATGAGGAAGTGCCACAGCTGAGGAACAGGGAGAAGACACAAGTCATGTGTTGAGACTTTATGAATCTTTATTCTACAGATTATTTTTTTCATTTCTACCATTTAAAGCAGATTCTGCACTGTCAGGACAAACTTTGCTCCTACAAGACGGATAAAGATCTTTTCTATGTTCTACAGGTGACAGAGCGTCACAGTTTAGTCTTTTCAAACAGAACACGAGAGTTTGAGTTGAGGAGAAGCTGGTGCGAGAAGCTGAACTCTGTGAGTTCTGGGAGACGCAGCTCTACATAGACAGCAGCTTCCTAGAGACGTCGCGGATCCTGGACAGGGTGAGGCCATAGGCGAGCGGGGTGAAGATCGGCTGACACGTCAGGAAGTACAGAGACAGGAAGATGCGCAGCATGTTGGGCACTCGGCTCATGTCGAACCTGCTCTGTAAGATCTCGAAGCAGGCGCCGCAGGAGAAGTTGAGCAGCGAGGCCAGGTGAGGGGAGCAGGTGCTCAGCGCCTTCTGACGGCTCTGTGTGGACCCGGAGCAGCAGACCTGCAGGATCTTCATGTAGGTGTAGAAGATGAGCAGCAGCGGGCCGAACACAGACAGCGCCGTGGCCGCGAGGCCGTAGAAGTTGTTGAGGGAGGTGTCGGAGCAGGACAGACTCACGATGGAGTAGTTGGTGCAGTAGACGGTGTGGATGGAGTTCCCACAGCGCCGCAGCGGCCAGCTCAGCACCAGAGGAACCACACACACAGCACACGCACACACCCAGGCTGCAGCGATGAGCACAGTCATGAAGCCTGGCGACATGCGTGTGTGGTACTGCAGGGGCCGGCAGATGGCCAGGTAGCGGTCGTAGGACATGATGGCCAGGCTGAAAAACTCCACACAGGCGTAGGAGTAGAGACAGAAGATCTGCAAGAAGCAGAGCGGAGCAGCCACGGTGTGCAGGTCTGAGAGGATCTGCAGCAGCAGCAGAGGGAACAGAGCTGTGCTGCCGTACAGCTCATTGATGAACAGGCTGCACAGAAACACGTACATGGGCTCATGGAGGCTCCTGTTGATGCAGATCAGCACCACCAGGAACAGGTTGGTGACCACGATGAGAACATACAGAGTCAGAACAATCAGGAAGAACAAGTATCTGAGGCGCCCGGTGTCCATGTAGGCGGTGAGGGTGAAGAACGCTGGCTGGGAGGAGTTCATCATCATCTTCACCATCTTCACCATCATCACAAATATCATGATCACAGAGCTCCAGAGCACGACATGAACAGTGGGGTGAGGCTCCTCCTCACTGAGCAGCTCCTCTGCTCTGAGCTCTTTTAACCTGTTCACCAGCAGCACAACAGCCCAACCCTCAGCAACAGGAAGGAGCTGCCTGACAGCTTCCTGTGTCCCTGGGACTGTCCATTCACAACAATCTTTCAGACTCTGTCCTGTACATACATTCCACTCAGCTGGATGATGACACACTGATATATAATGTCAAACTCAACTCAACTTTATTTGTTCTAAGTGTCAGTTCATAACAGCCGTTATCTCAGGACACTTCACACAGAGAGCAACAACATGTCCACAGTGGACACTGTCCCCTGTCCTTAGACCCTCACAAAGGCTGAGGAACAACTCCCCAGAACAACCCTGACAGGGAGAACAAGGAGAAACCTCAGAGAGAGACAGAGGAGGAGATCCTCCCCCAGGAGGACAGAAGTAGATAGTATAGAGAGATATGTGGACTGATGGCTAACAGTTTAGATCATAGTAGAGAGTAGAAAAGTGCATGGAGCAGGAAGAGGCGTGGTGAGGGACAGTCCTGGATCCAGCTCAGCATCTATGGAACCTGGAGGGAAGAAAGCACAGACATATGTCCATATATTAGTCCTGCACAGCCAGGAATAAGAAAGGAGAGGAGGAAGTGATCGGGACCACATCGTCTGTTAAAAGCAAAAATGATCCTCTGTGAACCTCCTCCTCACCATGGCCGCTCCTTTAGATCCTATCCATGAACATCACAGACAGGATGGAGACAAGGTCCTGCCCTGGTGGAGGCACAGCTCTGGCTTTGGGGACCAGGACTGGATGGAGGAGTGACCCCCTCACCCCGTACTACCCCAGCACCTCCTAAAGAACATCTCTGGGGTCCTGGTCCTACATCTCCTCCAGTTCTACAAAGCCCATGTGGACTGGGAGTCTGTCCTCCAGGTTACTCCAGGATCTCTGAGAGAGGACAGAGCTGGTCTGCTGGTCCGTATGGGTCATCCAGTTCTTCATGAGATCAAGCAGGATTGAAGCTGCTGGAGACTATTCTGTTTGTTTGTTTCATTGATGAATATAATTGAGCAGTGAATCTATGCAGTGCTCCTGAAGATATCGCCAGCTCCGGAGAAGAAGAAGGTCCTGCCCCTCTCCAGGGTCCTGGAACCAGAGCCTAGGCTGTGTGTGGGGGAGAGCCCCACCCCCACCACCTGGCTCTAGCTCTAGCATCATACCTGACCCCAATAGGTCCTCCTGCATGAGGTCGGCCAGGCCCTGGACTGAACCCCTGGTTTCCTTTAGACTGGATCTCATCCTCTGCTTCTGTCCTGCTTGGTGTCTTGAAACCCTCACCCGAGACCTGTTTGTCTTGGTAGACCATCCCAGGAGCATGTAGCTCCCAGGTTCACTGGTGGCACCTATCTCCACCATGACCAGGCGATGGTTCCTCATCATGACCAGGTGATGGTTCTCTACCATGACCAGGTGATGGTTCCCACAGAGGGAAGTTACATTAAAGTTATATTAGAGTTAGATTCATTCACTTTGAACTGGAGTTGTTGTTTCGGAGAGCTTATCATCCCCAGAAGGTTTTGGAGGCATCAGTCTTGCTCCATATGATGAATCAACACCATTGACATGAGATCACGGAACGACAGAATCAGAATCAGGCTTCATCACCTCACAGGACTAGACATAGAAACACCATCTACAAGGAGAAGCATGAAGACACATTTGGCAGCTGTGACTGTTGGACTGTGCTGACCTGGGTCATACCCAGAACAAGTTGGAGATCAGGAGGAACACGAAGAAGAAGTGGAGTGTTTGGTGTTTACACTTTGGTGTTTACACACAGAGGGAGATGGAGAAGAACCAGGAGTCCTTTGTTTCTGCTGTGCTGTTTCTTCTGGCCTGCTGGTGGAGAAGTCAGTGTGGATTCTGTGCTGTGGGAGTGTTTGAACACGTGTCCTTCATCAGAGACGAGAAGGTCCCTGGTCCCTGGGGCTGTGGGCGTCTCCTCACCTGAGGAGCTTAAAAACAGCATCAGCAGATCTTCAGCTCAGTGAGGAGGTGGACCCTCTGAAGACTAGACTGCAGCAGGATGTCCATGCAGACTGACTGACCGGCAGCTTCAGTGACAGTGTCGTCCTGCAGGAGTCATGTCCAACTCCACACAGGAGATGTTCTTCACCCTTGCAGCCTTTGTTGACACCAGGTTCCTCAGAAACATCTACTTCCTGGTCTTCGTGACTCTGTATGTTCTCATCGTGGTCACCAACCTGTTCCTGGTGGTGCTGATCTGCATCAACAGGAGCCTCCATGAGCCCATGTACGTGTTTCTGTGCAGCCTGTTCATCAATGAGCTGTACGGCAGCACAGCTCTGTTCCCTCTGCTGCTGCTGCAGATCCTCTCAGACCTGCACACCGTGGCTGCTCCGCTCTGCTTCCTGCAGATCTTCTGCGTCTACACCTACGCCAGTGTACAGTTCTGGAACCTTGGTATCATGTCCTACGACAGGTACCTGGCCATCTGCTGCCCGCTGCAGTACCCCAGGCGCATGAGTCCCTGCAGAGTGGTGGCTCTGGTAGCTCTGACCTGGTCCTACCCTTGTGTGGCCATCAGCGTCCTGATCTGCCTGAGCTCCTCTCTGCAGCTCTGTGGAAACGTCATCAACAAGGTTTACTGCGACAACTACTCCATCGTCAAACTGTCCTGCTCCGACACCACCGTCAACAACGTCTACGGGATGGTCTACACAGGCGGCACCATCTGTGTGGTGCTGCTCATCTTCTGCAGCTACGCCCAGATCCTCCGGGTCTGCTGCTCCGGGTCCACACGGACCCGTCAGAAGGCGCTGAGCACCTGCTCCCCTCACCTGGCCTCACTGCTCAACTTCTCCTGCGGCTGCTTCTTTGAGATCGTGCAGAACAGGTTGGACATGCAGCATGTTCCTCAGGTGCTGCGTGTCTTCCTGTCTCTGTACTGGCTCAGCTGTCAGCCGCTCTTCAACCCTCTGCTCTACGGCCTCCACCTCTCCAAGATCCGCCTCGTCTGCAGGAGCCTGATCCAGACGAAAAGAAGACCCTTCAAATAAAATCAGTGGGACGATCAAATTCAGAACATGAGTCAAATCTAAAATTGTTAGAAAACTGCTCCAACAGCTCATATTACTGAAGCTCCTAGGCTGCAGGTCACATCTCTGCCCTTCAGCTCCAGCATGTTGGTCAGCCAGAGGTCTCCTGTCAGGCAGGTTACAAACTCTGGCCCTGAGGCTCAGGACTGCTGACAAAACCAGGAAGTCAAAAATCCTCTCAAAACATGTTTCTATGCTGAATCTTGACCCGATTTTAGCTGAGTTGGTATTTTCTCTGTTTTCTGCTCATTGACTGTTTATTTTATGCAGCCTGAAAGTTTCAGTGCTGTTAGCAATCTTAATAATTCATTTAATCATCTCCACTGGATTTTATTTTTGATAAGGTCCCCCATAAATTTTTTTAACCCTAACCCTAACCCTAACCCATTTTGTATTCAACGCCTATGAAATGTTTTCCAAAGTAAATCTGTTTTTTCCTGTGTTAAACATTCAGAAACAGCTGCAGCTGCTCATGTAGATCCATGTACCAGGCTGCATCTATCACTGATCCAGGTCCATCAGAACCCTCAGAACCCTCAGAACCCTCAGAACCCTCAGGGTGCTCCCTGGTGACTGTGTTCAGTGATGTCAGGCAATGTCCTCTGAATGATGTTCTCTAAAATCACAGTGAATGAAGCTGTTTGTCCTGATCATCTTGCTCTGTGTGATGGTTTCAAATAAACTGTGCTGCTGGTGACACTTTGTGAAACCAGTCAACGACCTCTTTGTTTCATTCACTGTTTCCTCTGTCACGCATTGATCCATTTCTCCCTGTCACAGACGTACACGTCCACGTTGTTTTCATCCAGTGAAAACAGAATTCCCTCCCTGATGGTAGGAGAAGCTGGAAGCTGCAGGCTCGCCCTCTGTGAGGTGGTTGGTGTGACTGAGAAAAAAATCCAACAAAATCAAAGTCGAAGCAGCAAAATAAAGAGCAGATTCTTTAACTTTATTCAAATGTTCTGTAGAAACATCAGAAGAGAAGCAGCACAGTTACATACAAAGTCGGTCACGTGTTCACACGGTTCAGGAAATTTAAGCTTCTGTGGTCAGTGAACTACGAAACATGAGACACTAGAATGTGAAATGCTAAAATGTGAGACACTAAAACATGAGAAATGTTTGAGAATAAAAGGCGTGCTGGGCGGAAAGGCAGCAGCAGGGAAACACTGTAAAGCTTCATCGGGAATGTTCTCTTCCACGCTCAGGACGAGCTGAAACATTCATTTCCTTTGTCAGAACATGAAACTCAGCATCACACACGTTTATCAGACGTTTGTCAAACTTCTTTAAGTTAGGACCAACGTCGACTGCTGTGCCAGGTGCGACAGGTCAGTGCGAGACGTGATCATGATCTGTCTGCGTCAGGTGGCTCCACGTCTCCAGCTGATGCACTGGAGGAAGCACAGAATCATCAACATCTTCATCTCCAGCTCAGCCTCTGCTCAAGCCTCCCACCGACTGGGACGCTGGTCTTTAAACCTCCTGAGCCTCAGACAGGAGATGAGCTGCACACTGGACCAGCTGACCTGGGATCAGTGGTCTGGGTGGTCCTGCTGATGAAAACTGAGTGTGAGAGGTTGAAGGCTGAAGGTCTGCTCACTTCTGCTGGAACTGACCAAACTGGAACTGAATGGAGCCTGATGTGGTCCAGCAGCAGCTGGTCTGAGCCGTCAGGTGGGACCAGAGCTCGATGGTCCAGCAGCATCAGGAGCAGAAGAAACAGCAGCAGAAACAGCAGTATCCTTGCTGCTGTTTCTGCTGAAATGTCAATAAAAGTTCACACTAATGAAGATGTGTTGTCTTCCACAATACACTACTCATCCAGCAGGAGGTTTGGTCCTGCAGAAGCTACTTGTTTCATGTTGAAACATCACAGAGGTTCTGAGCTTTGTCTACTTGCTCTTTATTTCAGGACGATACCATCATGTTTAAGCACTTTTTTATATCAAACATTTGAAAACATTGCCTGATTGCAACATGACATTATCTCAGGCCTTAGTTTTCAGGCCATGGTCTGACAGTCCAGGTCTTCCAGCAGAGCAGCTTCTGCCAGGTGCTGCGGATCTTGGACATCTGCAGCCCGTACATGACGGGGTTGAGCAGCGGCTGAATGAGCAGGAAGTACAGAGACAGGATGGCGCGCAGCTCTCTGGGGACGGCACTCATGTCGAACCTGCTCTGAAGGATTTCAAAGGAGCAGCCGAAGGAGAAGTTGAGCAGAGAGGCCAGGTGAGGGGAGCAGGTGCTGAGAGCTTTCTTTCTGGTCTGTTTGGAACCAGCAGAACAAACCTGCAGAATCTTCAGGTAGGAGAACAGGATTGGAAGCAGAGGGACCAGGATGGTGAGAACGGTCCCAAAGAGCCCATAGATGTTGTTGACGTGAGCATCAGAACATGCCAACTTGGCCACAAGATAGTTATGACAGTACAGACTGTTTATGACGTTCCCACAGAGACGCAAACGCACATTTAGAGACAATGTGATTGAGAACTTCACAAAAGAATAAAACCACAAGACAAAGATGAGGAGAGTCACCTTGTTAGGTGTCATACGTGTGTTGTACTGCAGGGGGCAGCAGATAGCCAGGTACCTGTCATAGGACATCACGGCTAAGTTACAGAACTCCACATGTGCATACGTGTACAAACCAAAGATCTGCAGGAAGCAGAGCGGAGCAGCCACGGTGTGCAGGTCTGAGAGGATCTGCAGCAGCAGCAGAGGGAACAGAGCTGTGCTGCCGTACAGCTCATTGATGAACAGGCTGCACAGAAACACGTACATGGGCTCATGGAGGCGTCTGTTCATGCAGATCAGCACCACCAGAGACATGTTCACAGTCACGATCACTACGTAGAGCAGAGCGGTCAGCATGAAGAACAAGTATCTCAAAGTTCCCATATTCAAATAAGCACTCAAAATAAAGTAGGATAATGTTGAATTCAGCATGGTTCTGGCTTTAGGTGACACCACAGGTTGAGAGCTTCTCATTGCTTCAACCAACATGACTTCATGAGGAGAAGATCTGAGCTCAGGACACACATGAGCTCCTCATGTCAGTGCTTCTGTGGCCACACATGGTTAAGAACACACCTGAGGACAATCACCTGAGGACTATCACCTGAGGACAAACACCTGAGGACAAACACCTGAGGACAAACACCTGAGGACTATCACCTGAGGACTATCACCTGAGGACAAACACCTGAGCTCCCTGAACACGTGTGAAGGTTTGGCTGCTGCTCTGAAGCTCTCAGAGTCTCTGAGCTTCAGCCTGAGCTGAAGAGACTGATGCAGCAGCTGCAGTTCAGGCTGATTTATACCAGCTCACACACGCGCACACACACACACACACACACACACACACACACACACACACACACACACACACACACACTCCTCACCCATCCAGTTTTCCAGAAGCTCTGCGGTGCTGCTCTGAAGTCCTTCATGGCTGAACTGTCTCTGCTCCAGCTGACGTCCTTCAGGTCTCATGGTCCCTGTCTCCTGTGTCTGCAGACCCTGGGACAACATGTCCCTTGAGGCCCCCAGGACACTGAGACCACAGGGTGCAGCAGTGATACTTTGAACATGGACCATCCAGGTTGGACACCTTCAGCCTCCACTGGGAGGCCCTTCCTTCAGAAGGGGGAGTTCCTCTTCCAGGTGGGGAGTACAGGCCTCATGTCATCAGTGTTGTGAAGGTGGAGAATTCGGTCCTTGAGATGAGTTTTGAGCAGCAGCTGAGTGAAGGTCTTGATCCAAACGAACACTGAGGTTCTGTCCAGTGGTGCTGGAGGCAGCAGCAGAGCTTCATTGGTGGTATGACGTCAGACACTGAAGTCCTGAAGTGCTTTGGACGTAGGAACACGTTTCAGAACTGAAGAGATGAAAGTTGCAGGTCCTGATGCATCAAGGCAGGACTGAAGCTGCTGTAGAGGTCATTAGTGACTTTAACCAGTGCAGTCTCAGTGCTAGGATTCATTCTAAAACCAGACTGGAAGCACTCAGATAAACTATTGTTATTGAGGTGTTCACAGAGCTGGTTGGTAATGATTCTCTCTAGGATTTTTGAGATGAGGACACACCCCTGTTTCTGTCTTCCCCGTTTCTACTTCCTGTTCATTCTACACAAATCCTCTGCCAACTAGGCCGATTAACCAGGTATTTAGTTCCGCCTGTGTGTCAGCCTAGTTGCCAGATTGTTTTCGGAGCTTCCAGAACTTTCTGAACGTTCCGCCACCCAGGCACACACGGGACATGGACTTGGCTGAGACTTTCAAACCTGCAGGCAACATAAGGTTTCCCATCGACACCCAGCAGCTTTACTCCATACACTTTTAGTTGCTCACAGACCATGGTCACAAATATCTCTGGATTTTATTACTGGACTTCCTCTCTCTCATAATAATACTGTTATCATGACCATAGTGAACAGATTTAGAGTTGAGAGCGTAGAGTAGAGAGTTGTCATTTTGTTCCCCTGCCAGCCCTGCCTTCTGCTGAAGACACTGTCCAACTACAGCTCGATGTGGTGTCCGATTGAGGCCCTCAGTTTATGTCAGCATTCTGGAGAGAGTTTTGTGGTTTAGTGGAGCCTTTCTTCTCTAATGTACAGAGTGGGCATATGAATCAGGAGTTAGAGAAGACTGAGATGTTTATGTTCTGCAAACCCTACTGCCTGGTCAACCATCTTGGATTTGGCTGAATACACCCACAACACTCTGGTTTCTTCTTCCTCTGGCTTGTTTCCTTTTGAATGTGCTCATGGCTATCAACCTCCTCTATTTCAGGTCCAGGAGGAGGCTGCTTCCTGTCCCTCTATGTGCTTCTTCATTCCTCGCTGTCAGAAGGTCTGGGGAGACACACGGGAGACACTGCTCTGTCCCCTCAGTACCAGGTTGGGGATCAGGTGTGGCTTTCAACTACAGATCCAACATCCAACAGTCCAACAAGCTTGCCCCCAAGTTTGTTGGCCCATTCCCTGTTGAGAGGATTAGACTTAAACTTACCCGGTCCATGAGAATTCATCCAACCCTCCATGTGTCCCAAATCAAACCAGGTGTGTCCTGTCTTTTGGCTCCTGCTCCTGTTCCTCCTCCTCCTCCTCCTTGGGTCATTGGAGCAGGTGAAGCCTTCTCTGTTAACAGACTGATTCATTCCTGGAGACATGGTAGCGGAATCCATTATCTGTTGGAGTGGGAGGGCTATGGCCCTGAGGAGTGGTCCTGGGTTCCTACACGTCATATCTTGGATCCTGATCTAATCTCAAAGTTTCATGCAGACTATCCAGATCAACCTCGGCCCAGGGCTGAAACCGCTGAGCCCAGACAGAGATGTACCTGGGTGAGGTCCTGAGTGGCTGGCTCCCGGGCCACTGGTTCTGAGGCAACTCAGATTATTGTTCCTCAGTCTTGCCCCAGAGAAGCGACTTCTCTTTTTCTGATCTCCTGGTAAACCACGAGTGCTTGTTTGTGACTATCTTTGCTCTCCTGTCCTCCCTGATCGATCTGTGTTTCCGTGGAGGTTCTGTCGTGTCTCAGCCCCGGTTATTGACCTGCCTTCCGTTTTGACTCCCCTGCTACCAGCGTTAGCTCAGGCTTCGGGCCTGCTGTCTGTACCTGTTTACCTGTGTGATAATAAATACTTTCAGGCTACTTCAGTGAGTGTGTGTGTGTTCCTGGGTCTTCCCGTGCTCTGTGAGATTCTTAAACAAACTAGGAAGAATAGGATCGAGACGCCAGGAGGAGATAATAGAGGTTAAGATGATGAAGGTCGATAGGAACAAATGAGTCAACAGAGGTCCTGAATACATTATGACACCTGTTTAGTTGACTAGGAAGACGTGTGTGTGTGTGTGTGTGTGTGTGTGTGTGTGTGTGTGTGTGTGTGTGTGTGCGCGTGTGTGAGCTGGTATAAATCAGCCTGAACTGCAGCTGCTGCATCAGTCTCTTCAGCTCAGGCTGAAGCTCAGAGACTCTGAGAGCTTCAGAGCAGCAGCCAAACCTTCACACGTGTTCAGGGAGCTCAGGTGTTTGTCCTCAGGTGATAGTCCTCAGGTGATAGTCCTCAGGTGTTTGTCCTCAGGTGTTTGTCCTCAGGTGTTTGTCCTCAGGTGATAGTCCTCAGGTGTTTGTCCTCAGGTGTGTTCTTAACCATGTGTGGCCACAGAAGCACTGACATGAGGAGCTCATGTGTGTCCTGAGCTCAGATCTTCTCCTCATGAAGTCATGTTGGTTGAAGCAATGAGAAGCTCTCAACCTGTGGTGTCACCTAAAGCCAGAACCATGCTGAATTCAACATTATCCTACTTTATTTTGAGTGCTTATTTGAATATGGGAACTTTGAGATACTTGTTCTTCATGCTGACCGCTCTGCTCTACGTAGTGATCGTGACTGTGAACATGTCTCTGGTGGTGCTGATCTGCATGAACAGACGTCTCCATGAGCCCATGTACGTGTTTCTGTGCAGCCTGTTCATCAATGAGCTGTATGGCAGCACAGCTCTGTTCCCTCTGCTGCTGCTGCAGATCCTCTCAGACCTGCACACCGTGGCTGCTCCGCTCTGCTTCCTGCAGATCTTCTGCATCTACACCTATGGAAACATTCAGTTCTGTAACTTAGCCGTGATGTCCTATGACAGGTACCTAGCTATCTGCTGCCCCCTGCAGTACAACACACGTATGACACCTAACAAGGTGACTCTCCTCATCTTTGTCTTGTGGTTTTATTCTTTTGTGAAGTTCTCAATCACATTGTCTCTAAATGTGCGTTTGCGTCTCTGTGGGAACGTCATAAACAGTCTGTACTGTCATAACTATCTTGTGGCCAAGTTGGCATGTTCTGATGCTCACGTCAACAACATCTATGGGCTCTTTGGGACCGTTCTCACCATCCTGGTCCCTCTGCTTCCAATCCTGTTCTCCTACCTGAAGATTCTGCAGGTTTGTTCTGCTGGTTCCAAACAGACCAGAAAGAAAGCTCTCAGCACCTGCTCCCCTCACCTGGCCTCTCTGCTCAACTTCTCCTTCGGCTGCTCCTTTGAAATCCTTCAGAGCAGGTTCGACATGAGTGCCGTCCCCAGAGAGCTGCGCGCCATCCTGTCTCTGTACTTCCTGCTCATTCAGCCGCTGCTCAACCCCGTCATGTACGGGCTGCAGATGTCCAAGATCCGCAGCACCTGGCAGAAGCTGCTCTGCTGGAAGACCTGGACTGTCAGACCATGGCCTGGTGTCAGTGTGATAAGTGTAATATGAAGAGACTTTGTGTGAGATCTAAATAAAGGATGAAATGTCAGTTTTCCTTCATTCATTGCAAATATAGCATCACACACACACACACACTGCTCTGCTGCAGGAGCATTTCAGGTTTCTCACATCGAGTGATTGATCAGTGGTTCATCTGTGAGCAAAACCAGGATGAACATGTGTGAAGGAAACTGACAAGTATACATTTTGAATGGCTGTTCAAGTTGGTAGTTCTCATATACTCATATATAACATACTATGAAATGGAGAGGGGTCTCTAGCCAGGCTAGATTGGTTTTATTGTTTTAAACATCATTTTAGCACTTTTAAAAGCTGCTGTATTGTCCCAGTGGGGTTTCTGATCATTCGCTGGTTCATGCAGTGTTCTTATCAAGAATGTGGAGACCCCCAGCACCTACTGGCACTTTAACACAGCTCTTTTAGGAGACCATTCTTCGTCATAGCACAGGGGATGCAGATCAGGAGGCACGCCACATGTTTCTACAGAGACCCGTTTAAGTCAGAGTCAGAGGAGGATCTGCAGATGGAAGCAGCTTTTCTAGCTGACCTACCTCAAGTAGGAGAGTCAGCAGACTCGCTGCTATCCGCAGACCTGAACCTGGATGAACTCCATGTGGCTCTATGAGCCTGGCCAATGATAAAGCCCCAGGTATTCTACAAGGTCCTCTGGTCAGTAGTGGGTGAGGACATGCTTGAGATGTTCAGTGAGGGCTTCAGGAGTGGTCTTCACCTCAGCGCTGCAGGCGGGCAGTGATCACTCTGCTCCCCAAGAAGGGAGACCTCCAGGACCTGAGGACCTGGAGGCCGGTCTCGCTCTGTGGAGACTATAAGATCCTGTCCGAGGCTCTGGCCTTGAGACTCAGAGAGGCGATGGCTGAGGTGGTTCATGTGGACCAGACCTACTGTGTGCCTGGCAGGTCCATCAGTGAGAACATCACTCTGATTCAGCAGGTTTCTTTGGATGTAGGTACTAGTCTGAGTTCTGTATATCAGGTACCTACTCCAGGTACCTACTCCTACTTGGGTTCAGTCCAGGTTCTGTGGCTGGGATCCAGGAGCTCCAGGAGCTGCTGAGATGTGGCCAGTATACTGCAGATAAACGGAGGTCTGGCTGCACCGTCCTCTGAGCAGGGAGGAGCGAGGCAGGCTGCTCGCTGGCAGGGATGCTCTACTCCCTGGCCTTTGAGCCCCTGCTACATAATCTGAGGAAGGAGCTGGTGGGGGTGGTCTTTCCTGGGTGTCCTGCAGCTGTGAAGCTGAGGACCTGATGGTGGTCCTACACACAGGAAGATATCAGGGTTCGAGAGAGGAACTGTAGTCTTTTGAACAAGCTGTTCTTCATCCAGGGTGAACTGGAGTAAGACTGAGGCCTTCACCACCCTGAAGGACTCTGAGTGGACTGGTCTTACCTGGGGGGCTGAGCTCTTTTGAGACAGAGGGTCATGGAGGCCTCCTGAAACTCCTCCTGAGACTTCATCCTTAGAGCTCTTGAGACTTCCCCCTGAGGCCCCCTCCTGAGAACTCCTCCTGAGGCATCCGCCTGAGACCTCATCCTGAGATCTCCTGAGACCTGCCCCGAGGCCTCCTCCGGGGCAGGAGCAGCAGGTGTTGAGGCCTTCAGGACAGTAGGGATCTCCAGTCTGGGGGTTCTGCTGGAGCACTCTGGACCTGACCTTCAGAACGCAGCAGGTCTAGTAGCTTGAGTGCCTTCTGCTGGAGGAGTACAGCCGGAGGAGTCTCTGCAAGCCTCCACTCTCCATGAGGTTGGCGGACCTCCAGTGGAGACCCAGGATTGCAGGTGACCCCACCCACCCATGTCACAGCCTCTTCAGCCTGCTGCCAGACTGTGGAGTCTCCAGGCCAGAACCAGTCGGCTCAAAGACAGTTTCTAACATCAGGCCGTCGGAGACTCAAGTCTCTTCCTGATGAGAAAATGCCTATGAGCCCTTCTGTATTCTCTGTTGACTTGGTTAGTTACTATTTATATTTGTATTTCTTTTTTGTGTACTCTTTGCATGTTTGCTCTGTGGGTGAGAGGACAGCTATTTCATCTGTGCTGTATGTCACGTATGTATATGCACACTGGAAAATAAAGCTGACTTGACTACATGGGCTTTCAGCAGTGAACATGTGGGCATGGCCTGGGCAGTCCCAGCCTCTCAGGAGGCGTGCCAGGCCAGTCCAGGTACAGCCAGGTGGGCTGATTGGCCGCTCAGCCCACCATGACACCAGCATGCTGGCTGTGCCTGAGGGAAGAGGGCAGGGGCTGAAAGAACTGCCGGGTAGGCTCCTGAGAACCTGGAGCTGGAGATCTGGAACCGGCGAACAGCAAAAACAAGATGCTGTGTGTGTGAGCGAGCTCTGCTTCACAGAGTGTTCTCGCCCGGCTCCTCTTTTTAAAGCACTGCACTGTTTATACCTAAAAGCAGGAGAGGTTTTCTCCTTGAGAACATTCATCTATGGTTTTAAATAGAAAAAGACTCAAAAGGACAAATGCCAGTTGGTGAACTTTATTGTGGGCCAGGTGAAGATGGGGATCCAGGTGAGAAGATGGTCGAAGGTGCAGATGATGAGCAGAATGATCAGAGCAGGAATTCTGATTGATTTTAATTATAATGAATCAATCAATGCAGGACCTGGAGCTTTTTAAACAGACTTGGACAGATCAGACTTGTTCCCAGATCAGGTCAGAACTGATGGTCACATGGTCGTAATAAAGACGGTGTGAAAAATCAAAAAAATCAGTCTCTCTCTCTCAGTCCGGTCCATGACCTCTGCTCCTCCATCTGAGGACCCCCCCACACACACACCCACACACACACACACACACACCTGGACTTGTTCCTGTCTGCAAAGTGTTTTTTACAGACTGAGACACACTTTTCCTCTTGAATGAATAAACATTTCACAAAACATTTTCTCCATGTTTTATTTCTTGGTCAACATTGAATTGGCTTTAAGGCAGCAGAGACTCCTGCAGGAGCTCCGTATTGCAGACATTTGCATCCCATACATGACAGGGTTGAGGATCATCTGCAGGATGACAAAGTAGAGCGAGAGGACGAGGCGCAGCGTCGTGGGGACGCCGCTCATGTCGAAGCGCGTCTGCACCACCTCGAAGCAGCAGCCGAAGGAGAAGTTGATGAGCGTGACCAGGTGTGGAGCGCAGGTCCTCACGGCCTTCTGCCGCATCGCCACAGAGCCAGACACACACACCCGCAGGATCTTCACGTAGGAGAAGAGGATCAGGACCAAAGGAGCCACGATGGAGAGGATGACGCTGCACAGGCCGTACACGTTGCTGACCGTTGTGTCGGAGCAGGCCAGCCTGATGATCAGGTAGTTCCTGCAGTACAGGCTGTCCAGACGGTTCCCACACAGCCGCAGACGCAGGTTCAGAGACAGCGTGATGGCACATTTCACAAAAGAGTACAACCAGGTCACAGCAATCAGGGAGATCACCCTCTTAAAGGTCATGCGTGTGTGGTACTGCAGCGGGCAGCAGATGGCCAGGTAGCGGTCGTAGGACATGATGGCCAGGTTCCACAGCTCCACCGTGGCATAGGTGTATAAGCAGAAGATCTGCAGGAAGCAGAGCGGAGCAGCCACGGTGTGCAGGTCTGAGAGGATCTGCAGCAGCAGCAGAGGGAACAGAGCTGTGCTGCCGTACTGCTCGTTCACAAACAGGCTGCACAGAAACACGTACATGGGCTCATGGAGGCTCCTGTTGATGCAGATCAGGAGGATCAGAGACGTGTTGGAGACCAGGACCACCACATAGAGCAGCACCGTCACCATGAAGTACACGTATCGTAACGTCCCTACATTCACATAAGCATCAAGTACAAAGAAAGACAAAGTCGACAGAGTTGAATTCAACATCTTGCTTTAAAGAGCAGAAACAAGGTTTTCATCCCGTTAGCCTCACAGCTGCTTCCCTCAGCACGCCGCAGCTCTGAGCTCTGAGCTCACTGAGAGCCTCCAGCCTCCAGCCTCCAGCCTCCAGCCTCCAGCCTCCAGCCTCCAGCCTCCAGCCCCCTGACTCCTGGCCCAGCTTTAACCTGAGTGAGCCCCCCCCCCCCCCCCCCCCCCCCCACACACACACACACACACACACACCCACACACACGCACACACACACACACACACACACACACACCCACACACACACCCACACTAACCTTTGAATGAAGTGTTGTTCAGGTTTCAGGAGGAAAAGGGAAACCACGTTCATACAGATACAACGAGGTGGAAAATAAAAATGAATCAAATCAAAGGTGAAAATCCCTCAGTCACTTTCCTGGTTCTGGAGAAAATGAAGATCTTGAAGTTCAGGGATCTCCTGCTGCCTGTTCAGACTCTGCATGAACAGAGATGTCTGTCCTTTTCTGTCCCTCTCTATGGAGAGAGACAACAACAACTCAACCAGATTTTCAGACTTTCCACCTCATAGTCTAAATCACAGACACGCTCTCCACTCCCAGGGTCAACACGTCTTCCTGATTCTCTCTGTGTGCATGTAGGAGATTACAGTTTTTATCCATTGCTTCAACACTATAAACACATGCTTAAACCAAAGTAACATAACTTAAAGTTGTTGTAACTATAATTTAAACAAAAGTGCTGCTTCTGCTCCTGCACACAGCACACTCTTTCATACATTAGACACCTCCATCAAAATGAAACTGAAAGTTTACCATTAGGAAAACACATGTATCCAAAATACTAAACACATCGGGCAGTCGAAAATATACAGACACACACTTCAAAACACCAGCCAATTACAGAAGGGCCTCAGCTGAGAGCTGTGGAGAACTTTGCAAGCATGGAGGCAGGGAGAGCGAGAGGCAGAGGCAGAGGAAGAGGAAGAGAGGTAGGGACAGAGATAGAGGTAGAGATAGAGATAGAGGTAGAGGTAGAGATAGAGATAGAGATAGAGATAGAGATAGAGATAGAGATAGAGATAGAGATAGAGATAGAGATAGAGATAGAGATAGAGGTAGAGGTAGAGATAGAGATAGAGATAGAGATAGAGATAGAGATAGAGATAGAGACAGAGATAGAGATAGAGACAGAGATAGAGATAGAGATAGAGATAGAGACAGAGACAGAGGTAGAGATAGAGGTAGAGATAGAGATAGAGGTAGAGATAGAGATAGAGATAGAGATAGAGATAGAGATAGAGATAGAGATAGAGACAGAGACAGAGGTAGAGATAAAGATAGAGATAGAGATAGAGATAGAGATAGAGATAGAGATAGAGATAGAGATAGAGATAGAGATAGAGATAGAGATAGAGATAGAGATAGAGATAGAGATAGAGATAGAGATAGGGTTAGGGTTGGGGTTAGCAGCTTTGGTGGACCATGTCCTGACCCATGGCCTGGCTGGAGGGAAGCTGGGCAGAGAGTCCACCCTCATCTGAGTCGCTTTACAGTGGCGTCCATAACAAGGACATTCTGACTGGAAAACAGGTATAAGACAAGCTACAAGACAAAAACATATATTCAAATCCTTACTCTATACTGAGTATTTACAGTAAATACCATATTTACCATACCTGTATTACAGGGGGGGTAATGCTCTTTTCAAACAAAAGTGGCAGTTTTGTGAAACATACCATGATAAAGTGTTGAGATGTTGGTTGAAAGGTTCACAAAAATGTGTGCAAGCAATGGGCAGAAACTGTAACAGCTTTTGATGAAGATTTCAATACATCAACTCTTTTCTTCTCAGGATGTCTTTGTGTGTGTGGGCAGATGATTGATTGTCTGTGGGCAGATGACTGTACCGTGGGGACAGGATGAACTCAGGGAGGGATCAGAGACATGGTCACGTGTTACTTTGACTTTTCAACGTGTTTTATTGAACTCACACAAAGACTCAACAAAGCAAACATGTCAACACAGCTTGCTCCCAGTTACTTCCTGACTGTCTACATCAACGCCGCGTCTTGTCGCCTTGTCTCTGGTACCTGGCAACAATCTGTGGAAAAGTTGAAAAGTTGATGAGGGAGATGAGGTGAGGGGAGCAGGTGCTGAGAGCTTTCTGCAGAATCTTCAGGTAGAAGAACAGGATTGGAAGCTAGTCTTGAATTTCAATTTGTCCTTATTCTTGAGTCTGTGGAAGAAACATGATCAGGGCTAAACTGGTACTGCAGCTCCTGCAGCTCCTGCAGCTCCTGCCATTTCATAGCTCCCCAGGACGGGTTGGGGGGTGGTGGGTGGCCGGGGTGGCACGTCTAGGGCCACACCCCTTAAAGTCACTGTCATGTGTAACTTTGGTGACTGTTGAACTGCCTTGGCTTCCTGCTCCGTGGGAGAACTGATCGTTCCCTTCACTTGACTTGACTTTCTGTTTGTTCAGTGTCTGCTCCACATCCAGGATCCTGGTCCACTGATGAGGGGTCACGCATCTTCAGAACTCAATCTGAACTGGATCAACAGTGGTGGTCAGGTGTGTTGGTGTCAGAGCACCCCCCAGAGGACAGAGGGGGACAGGGTTGTGTGCTGTCTGCAGACTCTGGAAAATATTGCTGTCCTGTTTGGTTCAAGGTTGGTTCTTGTTGGGTTCCTGTATGGTCCCTGTTTGGTTCCTGTATAGTTCCAGTTTGGTTCCAGTTTGGTTCCTGTTTGGACCTTGTTTTGTTCCAGTATGGTTCCTGTTTGGTTCCTGTTTGGTTTCTATTGGGTTCCTGTTTGGGGCTCTTCCAGTACACACAGTGATGGAGGAGCAGAGACTGTTGTTGAGGATCAGCTGGTCCCTGTCGCCCTGTATCAGACCAGCACCACCGTCCCTCCTGACGACGACCTCCTGCAGGACTATGACATTTCAGGCTCTGGGTCCCGGCCCTGATCCTTGACCTGATGATGGTCCTGATGCGGGTACTCGTCCTGATGATGGTGATGATGATGGATCTGGTCCTGGTCCTGGTCCTGGTCCTGGTCCTGGTCCTGGTCCTTTGGTATGCACTGTAGAGTGTTGGCAGCAGAGCAGCTTCTGCCAGGTGCTGCGGATCTTGGACATCTGCAGCCCGTACATGACGGGGTTGAGCAGCGGCTGAATGAGCAGGAAGTACAGAGACAGGATGGCGCGCAGCTCTCTGGGGACGGCACTCATGTCGA
The DNA here is from genome assembly GCA_029224185.1 of Karalla daura. NCBI lineage: Eukaryota > Metazoa > Chordata > Actinopteri > Chaetodontiformes > Leiognathidae > Karalla > Karalla daura. The sequence goes on from CM055198.1 coordinate 25,243,364, forward strand.
ACCTGCTCTGAAGGATTTCAAAGGAGCAGCCGAAGGAGAAGTTGAGCAGAGAGGCCAGGTGAGGGGAGCAGGTGCTGAGAGCTTTCTTTCTGGTCTGTTTGGAACCAGCAGAACAAACCTGCAGAATCTTCAGGTAGGAGAACAGGATTGGAAGCAGAGGGACCAGGATGGTGAGAACGGTCCCAAAGAGCCCATAGATGTTGTTGACGTGAGCATCAGAACATGCCAACTTGGCCACAAGATAGTTATGACAGTACAGACTGTTTATGACGTTCCCACAGAGACGCAAACGCACATTTAGAGACAATGTGATTGAGAACTTCACAAAAGAATAAAACCACAAGACAAAGATGAGGAGAGTCACCTTGTTAGGTGTCATACGTGTGTTGTACTGCAGGGGGCAGCAGATAGCTAGGTACCTGTCATAGGACATCACGGCTAAGTTACAGAACTGAATGTTTCCATAGGTGTAGATGCAGAAGATCTGCAGGAAGCAGAGCGGAGCAGCCACGGTGTGCAGGTCTGAGAGGATCTGCAGCAGCAGCAGAGGGAACAGAGCTGTGCTGCCGTACAGCTCATTGATGAACAGGCTGCACAGAAACACGTACATGGGCTCATGGAGGCGTCTGTTCATGCAGATCAGCACCACCAGAGACATGTTCACAGTCACGATCACTACGTAGAGCAGAGTGGTCAGCATGAAGAACAAGTATCTCAAGTCCCCAACCTGCACATAAGCTCCAAGGATGAAATAAGACACAGTAGATGAGGTTGAATTTTCCATCTTCTTCTTCTCTGGACACAATTCTTTTTCATCACTTAACTGAGAAAAGTATTGTTTGATTCTTCAAGAAGCATCATTTGAGGATAAAAATCGTTTTTAAAATTGTGAAAATGTGACAAATACCAAATAATCCAGACACTAACGTCTCCTCTGTCGTCTTTATGCCATGTCTGAGCAGTTTGGTGCAGTGGCGTCTACTGCTTTTATATCCCTGGAGGCCACTCCTACTTCCTCTACTCCTGCTTCCTCTACTCCTGCTTCCTCTACTCCTACTTCCTCCTTTATTCCTTCTTCCTCCTTCGCTCCTAGATCCTCCTTCACTCCTCATCCTCCACCAGTAGCTGCTTGACAGCAGCCTGACCTTCCAGTCACCAGCATTAGGCTGCACTTCAGAACGACGTGTGCTGATGTGGATGATTTTTTCATTGGCATGGAAGGTCCAGGACCAGGACCAGGACCGGGACCAGGACCTGGACCAGGACCTGGACCGGGACCAGGACCAGGACCAGGACCAGGACCAGGACCAGGACCGGGACCAGTCGCAGGACCAGGACCGGGACCAGGACCTGGACTGGGACCAGGACCAGGACCTGGACCTGGACCTGGACCGGGACCAGGACCTGGACCAGTCACAGGACCAGTCACAGGACCAGGACCAGGACCTGGACCTGGACCGGGCCCTGGACCGGGACCGGGACCTGGACCTGGACCAGGAGCAGGACCAGGAACTGCAGCCACAGCTCAAACCATGTGACAGATGGTGAGGATGATTTTGGTGATGGTGACCAACCATCCAACCACCCAGCAACCAATAAACCAACCAATCAACCAATAAACAAAACAACCAACCAATAGACCAACTTACAAACCAATTGATCAATCATATCATGTAACTGGAACACATGAGACCTGGAGCAGATGTTGACATGTCAGCAGTGTATCTATCAGCAGGGACCATACAGGGCCTTTCAGATAGTTATTTATCTTGTTGAAGATAAGAAAATCACCAGGCCACACTCATACTGCCTCGAAACACAAAAATAAATAAATCACTTATAAAATAAAAAATAAAAATAAGACAAAAAGTAAAATGATGAATTAACTTTGACCCACTGTGTGCTCAGAGCATCAAGCCACTCAAAACACATCATCACTGGATATTCTCTTTCCTCCTGTGAAATACTTTTTTCCTTTTAGACAAACAGAGAGATACTTTGGGGGTTCAGGTGAAAATTGCAATTTCTGTGTTCTGTGTTTCAATGCGGAGCCATCAGACGGGCTGGACGCCTGTTTGGTTTTGAGACTTTGCCCTTGAGATGGAGGCAGGTCCACCGTCCTTGTGACCTGGACGAACATGATTCTGACACGGTCGAAGCTCTGAGCCATGTTCTAACCTGTAGCCATTCACCAGATCTGTTTATCCAGGTTCAGAACCATTTCCTTCTCCAGCCTGTTATGGTCCTGACCCGGTGATTCAGAGACTTTAAGACACATTCAAAATGAAAATAAATTTCTCATTTGACATCTTTTGTTCTGCTGTGACTAAAATAAATGTTTCTGAGATCTGCAAATACCTGTATTCTGCTTTCATTTACTTCTCACAAAACACAGAGTAGAGTAGGTTAGACTAAATCATTGATTTAGGGGTTCATTTTGTGTGTTTACATGTTGTTTACATGTGTCTCGGCAGGTTTCTCTCCTGCCACATCCCAACAACACAATGTTCACGTGTTTGGATTCAGTGTCTCTCAGGCCGAAGGGTCATAGTTTCACATTTCCTAGAATTTCTCAGTGTTTGTTCATCGGCCTGGGGGGGTCGTTATCCTGCTCTCTCTCTCTGTGGACCAGAGGAGCCAGAGGAACCAGAGGAACCAGTGCTCAGGCCTGATTGGTCCCACTGGTCAACAGCTCAGACTTTAATTAGCTGCAGAGGGAATTAGAGGAAACTATGGCTGAAGTAAAGACCTGTCAGGGACAAACATGTTGACATGTTGGAATGACCTTTGACCTGAGGGACCTTGCTAAAGAGCAACAGTGAGCTAATCGTCCCTCTGGACATTTTTTACTTTCTCCATGGTGAACAGTAAAGTTTATTGCATGAAAGCTTTCATAAATGATCTTGTTTGACTGTTAAAAGTGAAAGCTTCAGCAACTGCGTTTCCATGAAAATGTTCATTCTGGAAGCATCCGGACCTGAACCAGGCTGACGTACTAGTCTGAAGCGCTGGAAACTAGAACAAAAAAACCACAAAAACCATGATGGTTTGCGTTGCTGCATGATGAGGGGCATTCAGGTACCACAGGAAATTTGAGACTCTGAGATGATGGCAGTGGCTAACCAGTAGCTAACCAGGAGCTTAAGACACTGGAAGCTTCTGCTGAAGTTGCTCTTTGTTTAGTAAACCACATCTTTAACCACATCTTGTTTCCTCTTCAACAATTGAATAAAGTATCACACTGTGGAGCTTTCTATATTATTATCACTGACATGTTACAAGAAATATCATACAGTGGGCCTGTTATTGAATTAATGAAACAATCATGAGACTTGATATCATTACACCCCGAATGTGGAGGATCAGACAGGGAACACCCTCTACACACAAGAAATGTGAAACATTTGGATCATAGCCAGAACAAGAAGAAGAAGAAGTGCGTGTTCTGGGCTGAGGCTGAAGCTGGGGCTGTGCTGCTGTAGATGTTGAGGGAAGTAACAGGATGAAGCTCTGAATGCTGCTAACATGGGAATGAGATATGTAGAAGATGCAGGTGTGTGTATGTGTGTGTGTGTATGTGTGTGTGTGTGTGTGTTAAGAACTGTGTCAGAGACTTGGGAGTAAATAAAGTTTATTCAGGAATAATTCATCGTGAACAGTGTTTGAGGACACATCCCAACATGTCTCTACCTCAGAGATAAACTCCAGGCTCTGCCCTCACAGGCTTTTATTCTGAAAATCCATCCCAGTCTCTCCATGTTGGACAACTTGTCCCTCAGGTTGGGGCGCCATGACCTCTGCAGGAGACCAGCTCCTGTCCTCATCACGCCTCCAAGCACCTCCTCCAAATGTCCTTCACAGCTACACACTAGCTGAGGCCTAACTCCAGGACCTAGACCTGATCCTGGTTCTGGTCCTGGTCCTGAATCAGGATCTGGACCAGGTTCTGGTCCTCATCTAAGACAAGATCCTAAATCTGTTCCTTGTCCTTGTCCTGGACCTAGATCTGGATGTAGTCATGGTCCTTGTATTGGACCCAGCTCTGGTCCTGTTTCTAGATCAAATCCTGGTTCCAGCCCTGGTCCTGGTCCTGGTCCTGATCCTGATCCTGGCCCTAGTCCGGGTCCTGGTCCTGGTCCTGGTCCTGGTCCTGGTCCTGGTCCTGGTCCTGACCTTGGTCCTGGTCCTGGTCTTGGTCCTAGTCCTGGACATGGTCTACCTTTCAGCACTGATCTTGTAGCGCAGCACAAAGTAGGCGATAAGCCTGAGGGAGAAGAAGAAGATGGCGAGGACGATGAAGTCCAGGTAGAGCTTGGCGTCCAGCATGTCCAGCTCCTTCAGGATGGCCTCTGACTTCTGGAAGTGACAGGTGTCATCCTGGTCACAGTGCAGGTCCTGGCGGTCCAGGCCATAGATGGACAGGATCACGCCCTCGAAGCCGTACCTGGAAGCACAGGAGAAACCTCAGGATGTCAGTCAAGGTAGAGCTGCAGGGCCCCACATGGTTACCCACATATCCCTGAGATCTGACTAAGATCTGGAGGAATCAAGTCCCAAAATTAAATCAATAAATAAACAAATAATTACTTGAGGGTGGAATATGTAGAATAAACTGGAATACCACCACCTAGTGTCTTAAGATCATGGTTGCAAAAAAAGATTAATTAGCATAGCTGGTACTAGCAGTACCAATAATAACTAAAACAATTTTTGTTTTAGTTGTTATTTGTTTATTTACAATATAGCAGTAGTAGACTAGCAGTACCAGTCTAACGGTACCAGTCTAATGGTACCAGTCTAACAGTGCCAGACTAGCAGTACCAGTCTACCAGTACCAGTCTAGCAGTACTAGCCTAACAGTACCATTCTAGCAGTACCAGTCTAGCAGTACCAGCCTAACAGTACCATTCTAGCAGTATCAGACTAGCAGTACCAGTCTAACAGTACCAGTCTAATGGTACCAGTATAATGGCACCAGTCTAACAGTACCAGTCAACCAGTACCAGTCTAACAGTACCAGCCTAACAGTACCAGTCTACCAGTACCAGTCTACCAGTACCAGCCTAACAGTACCAGACTGGCAGTATCAGACTAGCTGTACCAGTCAAGCAGTACCAGCCAAGCAGTACCAGCCTAACAGTACCAGTCTAGCAGTACAAGCTTAGCAATCAAGGTCAAGATTGTCATTGATTAATCAAAACAACATTTTATATGAAATCATAAGTGATTATTTCACTATGTAATTAATAATTTCATGGTCTTTGTGTGTCAGATTAATTTATTGTATCTATCAAAGTCATCAATCCCAGCCAGTGGGACCTTGACACAGTTCTGACGGTTACAGTTCCAGACTCCGCCACCAGGTAGCGCCAGATGTCTGCTTAAGATCCAGGTGAGGGAGGACCAACTGCTGCTGCTCAAGCAGCTTCTCAGCTCTGAGCTGAAGCTGTGTGACCCCTCCACTGCCTGAACAAGCTGTGAGCCATCATGGTGGTCCCATCACCCTCCACTGCCTGAACAAGCTGTGAGCCATCATGGTGGTCCCATCACCCTCCACCACCTGAACAAGCTGTGAGCCATCATGGTGGTCCCATCACCCTCCACCACCTGAACAAGCTGTGAGCCATCATGGTGGTCCCATCACCCTCCACCACACTGAACAAGCTGTGAGCCATCATGGTGGTCCCATCACCCTCCACCACATTGGAGGACTGGTAGAGCTCCAGATAGCCAATATAATCAGTAAAACAGGAAATTATTCTTGCCACAGCCATCCACCTGTTCAACAACTCACATCTGTCTGACAGAGCAACCACCATCTGTATAGTCCTGTCTGAACACCTCCATGATTCCATCACCTTCACTGTTTATTGATCTATTATCATATTATTCTATCATTTCTGATCCCCTCCACTCACCTCTTCTGAACAGCTGAACATACCATCAGTTTAACAGACTGTCATCACGTTTTGCTGCTATTAGCTTTGAACTATTTGATTAGGAACGATCATGGACTGTGGCTCAGGGGGATAGTGGGCATCTAGATCAGAAGGTCAGTGGTTCCAGCCCAGTGTAGCCTCCAGATTGCCTGTAATATTGCATTATCAGGTGTGAATGGTTCAAGCAGATGGACTGTGTAAGGTAGCCTCTGCCACCAATGGGTGAATGTGAACTTATGATGCAGACTGTACAGTTCTTTGAGAAGAAGACTATATAACGATTAGTCCATTTACCAACATGCAACAGTCTGTACCGTAACACACATTTTATCATTGTAAGTTGTTTGAATATTTTACTGTCTGTAGTTTTTATTTTAACATTTTGCATTATTCTTTTGATTGCTTGTTTTCTTCTGTACATTGTGTTTTTATGTATCTGTCAGACAGGTGTGTGAGCAGACAGCGCCCCCACCTGACATAGGAGATGTAGGACATCCACTGCAGGTACCAGGGGATGGTGTCGAAGCTGACGAAGAAGCCAGAGAAAAGCAGCACAGGGATGGCGGTGACCGGGCCCACAAAGGTCGCCACCTGCCGGACCAGCAGACAGTCATACCTGGACATGCCCCGAAACACATGGAAACACCTGAACATAGCTGCATACACACGTGTCCCCTGACCTGCAGTGAGGTGGAGGCGGCTCCAATCAGCAGCCCAAGGCTCTGAGCCACCAGCGACGTCAGGACTCCCAGAGACAGGAACAGGAAGAAGCGCCCGGCGTCTGGAGGCTGCGCTGTCATCCAGTACACAATGCTGCAGTAGACGACCGGAAACACCACCTGGGGGAGGGGGGGGGCTCAGTGTAGGTGCCTCAGTGTATGCGAATGTTTGCATTGATCAGCTGTACTCACCTGGAAGGGGACGTCGGCCATGGTCTTAGCCAGGTAATACGCCTTGAGACTGTACCAGTAGTTCAGGTGTTCCCTCAGGAACACACCCATCTCCAGGGGAACTGCACACACACACACACACATACACACACAGTTAGTGTTTAAACACATCAATGATGGATATCTTAAAGTCTTGCTACACCTGTCTTCTTCCAGTATCTGTGTGTGTGTGTGTGTGTGTGTGTGTGTGTGTGTGTGTGTGTGTGTGTGTGTGTGTGTGTGTGTGTGTGTGTGTGTGTGTGTGTGTGTGTGTGTGTGTGTGTGCGTGTGCGTGTGTGTGTATGCACTCACAGGTGAGCACCGTGGGCATCAGGGCAGCAAACATGAGGAAGAGCATGGAGAAGAAGAGGAACCCTGAATTGCTGAGAACCTTCTTGGCCTCGTTGCCAATGCCCAGGTAGAGCAGACCAATCAGGACACCGATTCCAATGTGAGACGAGATCCTCAGGTGAGTCAGCACCTGCTCCACCAACCACAGCACTGTCACCGGAACTGAGTGTGTTTGTGTGTGTGTGTGTGTGTGTGTGTGTCTGTGTGTGTGTCCTCACCGAGTCTCTGAGGATGCTGAGGAATGTTCGTCTGAACAGGATGAAGAACTGAGTGAGACATGAAGCTGAGAAGCTGTGGCAGCCTTCAGAGGATACACACTCCTGGGAAACACACACATCTCGTTATTGTGTTACTGTGACATGTTGCTGTAGTATGTTGTTGTGAAATGTTGCTATAGTATGTTGCTGTAGCATGTTGCTGTGACATTTTGCTGTGACATGTTGCTGTGACATGTTGCTGTAGCATGTTGTTGACATGTTGCTGTGACATGTTGCTGTACATGTTGCTGACATGTTGCTGTGACATGTTGCTGTAGCATGTTGCTGTGACATGTTGCTGTAGCATGTTGCTGTAGCATGTTGCTGACATGTTGCTGTGACATGTTGCTGTAGCATGTTGCTGTGTCATGTTGCTGTAGCATGTTGCTGTAGTGTGTTGCTGTAGCATGTTGTTGTGACATGTTGCTGTAGTGTGTTGTTGTAGCATGTTGTTGACATGTTGCTGTGACATGTTGCTGTAGCATGTTGCTGTAGCATGTTGCTGACATGTTGCTGTGACATGTTGCTGTAGCATGTTGCTGTGTCATGTTGTTGTGACATGTTGCTGTAGTGTGTTGCTGTAGCAGGTTGCTGTGACATGTTGCTGACATGTTGCTGTAGCATGTTGCTGACATGTTGCTGTGTCATGTTGCTGTAGCATGTTGCTGTGTCATGTTGCTATGGCATGTTGCTGTAGTGTGTTGCTGTAGCATGTTGCTGTGACATGTTGCTGTAGTGTGTTGCTGTAACATGTTGCTGACATGTTGCTGTGTCATGTTGCTGTAGCATGTTGCTGTGTCATGTTGCTGTAGCATGTTGCTGTAGTGTGTTGCTGTAGCATGTTGCTGTGACATGTTGCTGTGAAATGTTGCTAAAGTATGTTCATGTAGCATGTTGCTGTGACATGTTGCTGTGATATGTTGCTGTAGTGTGTTGCTGTGAAATGCTGCTGTAGTGTGTTGCTGTAGCATGTTGCTGTGACATGTTGCTGTAGTGTGTTGCTGTAGTATGTTGCTGTAACATGTTGCTGACATGTTGCTGTAGCATGTTGCTGACATGTTGCTGTGTCATGTTGCTGTAGCATGTTGCTGTGTCATGTTGCTGTAGCATGTTGCTGTAGTGTGTTGCTGTAGCATGTTGCTGTGACATGTTGCTGACATGTTGCTGTAGCATGTTGCTGACATGTTGCTGTGTCATGTTGCTGTAGCATGTTGCTGTGTCATGTTGCTGTAGCATGTTGCTGTAGTGTGTTGCTGTAGCATGTTGCTGTGACATGTTGCTGTGAAATGTTGCTATAGTATGTTCATGTAGCATGTTGCTGTGACATGTTGCTGTGACATGTTGCTGTGATATGTTGCTGTAGTGTGTTGCTGTGAAATGCTGCTGTAGTGTGTTGCTGTAGCATGTTGCTCCTCACCTCCTCAGGGCGTTGCCACTGTAGCGTTGCTGGTTGCAGGGCCGGGTCTCCGTTCAGTTCCGTCTCCGACTCCAACTCACACTTCCTGTCCTGAACTGCTTGGACCAACCGCTGCATCTGGTCCCCGTATTCTCCAGAGGCCACCTCCATGACTGACACGCCCACGCACACGCACACACATACACACAGGACTAGGGTTGGGTATCGTGTAGGTTTTATCTGATACTGGTGCCAAACCAGTACTTTTGAAATGGTGCCGGTGCTTAAACGGTGCCCGAACCGGTGCTTAAGAATGCTTCATAACAGTGTCTTTCTATTAAGCATGTTGTTAACATGTTGAACATAGTAATTTAAAATCCTTAAATATGTGTACAGAATACATATATATGTATATATAGTCTGTATCATCAATTAACACAAGAAGTGGACTGATATAAAAACTGTTAGAATAATAAACAAACTGTTGGAACATGGTCCTGTGAGTAGAATCATATAGTGAATGCTAAAGTAATTATTATACTATAAGTGGATGTAAAGATTGTCCGGTCGTCATAGCAACGTGTGTGAGGCGTCATCTTCAACATGACGCTGCTGACCGCCAGTTAAAAGTAGGAGGAACAACAACAACAACAACAACAACAACAACACCCACACAGTGGGTACAGGACATGGAGGGGATGATCTGTGGTCCTGGGTGTGTGGCTGTTTGCCACAGCCAGGAGGAAAGAGTTGTTCAGGCTGGAGGCAGAGGAACCAAATACTGAGGAACAACAAAGGCTCGTTTGGGAAATACTACAGAGACCAGAGGACGGAACCAGTCGGGTTGTACGGGGATGCCAGGTATGAACTGCTCTGTGTCCAGTCCAACTTCACTGAGGGAGGAGCGTTTTCTTTGTTTGATTTTTATAACTGGAGCTGATACCTGGTGTTTCTGATGACACCCAGACCTGCTCAGCCCTACTCAGCCCTACTCAGCCCTACTCAGCCCTGCTCAGCCCTACTCAGCCCTACTCAGCCCTACTCAGCCCTGCTCAGCCCTGCTCAGCCCTACTCAGCCCTACTCAGCCCTGCTCAGCCCTGCTCAGCCCTACTCAGGCCTACTCAGCCCAACTCAGCCCTACTCAGCCCTGCTCAGCCCTGCTCAGCCCTGCTCAGCCCTACTCAGCCCTGCTCAGCCCTACTCAGCCCTACTCAGACCTACTCAGCCCTACTCAGCCCTACTCAGCCCTACCCAGCCCAACTCAGCCCGACTCAGCCCGACTCAGCCCGGCTCAGCCTGGCCCAGATTGGACCGGCAGGCCAGCAGGTCCTAGTAAAACAGTACCAGGTTACACTTTCAGTGTAACACACACAAGGCAGAGCCAGAAACGGGGCAGTATATAGTATATAGATGTGATGTCAGGTGTCTAACCCTAACCCACTGAGCTAGATGACCTTCTCAACAGGGATCCAAAAAGATTCTGTGGCACCAAAATAAAGCACTGAAATTTGACTGATTTCCGGTCAAGGTACTTGCGTTATGTCGGCACTGGTTCCATCATGATACCGGGTATCGGTTGCCATCCCTACACAGGACTGTTACTGTGAGGACTGTCTCTACTACTGTTGCTGTTAGTGGTTGCTGCAGATGAGGGCAGGGCTTACCAAAATCTGCTGGGTTGTGATAGGTCGGGCAGCTGAGGCCGAGGTCTCTGAGGTAAGGAACCAGACTGGAGACTCTGCCCCGGTACACACACTGGCCCTGGCTGAGCACGTAGAGCTGCAACACACACACACTGGCCATCACACACTGACATCTGCCTTGTGTATGTGTGTGTGTATGTGTATGTGTGTGTATGTGTGTGTGTGCATGTGTGTGTGCCTATGTGTATGTGTGTGTGTGTGTGTGTGTGCCTATGTGTATGTGTGTGTGTGCGTGTGTGTGTGCGTATGTGTGTGCGTATGTGTGTGCGTGTGTCTGTGCCTGTGCGTATGTGTATGTGTGTGCGTGTGTGCGTGCATGTGTGTGTGTGTGTGTGTGCGTGCATGTGTATATGTATGTTTGTGTGTGCGCGTGTGTATGTGCATGTGTGCATGTGTGTGTGTGTGTGAGTGCGTGCGTGCGTGTGCACCTTGTCAAACAGCTCGAACAGCTTGGCGCTGGGCTGGTGGATGGTGCAGATCACTGTCCTTCCTCCTTGAGCGAGAGCTTTGAGCAGAGAGACGACCTGGAAACAAGATGAGCTGTCCAGACCACTGAGGCGCACACACACACACACACACACACACACACACATTCTACTATTACCAACCTGAGCAGTGTCACAACACACAGATCTAAAGTTCTGGTTCTGGACCGTTCCCTGGCAGTCAAAAAGTTCCTCTGGTTCCTCTGACAGAACTAAAGGCCCGTGCAAACTTTTGTGGGTCCTGCCAAGGGCTGCTTCATGGCCCATTTTGTGCAGCCCAAAATTTGAGACCTTGCAGCTTTGGTTGGAGTCTAGAGTCTAGGGCTCAAAACCCCGTTGACAACCAGGAGGAGCTCCTACCATAAAGAAGAAGTGTTTGTTGTTGTTGTTGTGATGGACACTTTTAAGACTTGTTGAGGCAGTCCGCCGCTACACCCGCCTCTATAATCCAGCCCTATAATCTACAAACTATAACCCGCCTCTATAATCCAGCCCTATAATCTACAATCTATAACCTGCCTCTATAATCCAGCCCTATAATCTACAATCTATAACCCGCCTCTACAATCCAGCCCTATAATCTATAACCTATAACCCGCCTCTATAATCCAGCCCTATAATCTACAATCTATGACCCGGCTCTATAATCCAGCCCTATAATCTATAATCTATAACCCGCCTCTATAATCTAGCCCTATACACTATAATCTATAACCCGCCTCTATAATCCAACTCTATAATCTATAATCTATAACCCGCCTCGATAATCCAGCCCTGCCAGAGGACACAGATGGTTTCCACTGGTCAAACTCATGGAGACAGCACAGATGCTAGGGTGGGAGGAGCATCTGTCCCCTAAATACTTGGATCAGAGTTGTTTGCATCTTGTTCTTCTTCATGCACTCCAGGGGCAGGACAGGCCTGTGTATAGATTTGTACTGCCGCCTTGTGGTGGTGGAGAACATTACAGAGCTCAGAAGAACGGTCGCTGAAGTATGCGGGAAGTAGGGGGGCTTGCGAGCCACAAACCGCAGTGTCACGGAAGCTTGCACGGCCTTTAAATTCTACAGAGACGCAGAGGCAGATTGGACCAAGCCAGCGTGAGAGTGTGTAAGATGAGGAGGTTCTAACCTGGTGGGTTCATCGAAGAACATGACAGGGGGGTTGTTGACCAGCTCCAGGGCGATGGCCAATCTCTTCCTCTGACCCCCCGACAGGTGGGACGTCCTGGTTTTGGCACAGTCCAGCAGACCCAGCGCCCTCAGGATCTCCCGCACCTGAACCACACACACCAAGAACTGGAGCAGGGTCCAGAGCTTCACCCACAGCCAATGGAGGTCAAAGGTCAAACTCACCATCTCTCTTCGAGCCTCCACCTTCTCCTGCAGCTTCAAGTTCGCTGACACCTGCACACAGCAGAACAAGCAGGAGCATCAGGACCAGAACCATCAGAACTAGAACCAGCAGGACCAGCAGGAGCATCAGGACCACAGATATATTTGTGTGGGTGCACGTTGGAGGAACTCTGATCTTCACATTGCGGATCAGTGGCTGTATTATAAATAATACATAATACTACGTAATAATAGTATTAACATTTCTAAGATGCTGCTCAGAATTGCACAAAAACGTGTTCTGATCTTTGTGTCCTCAGGTGTGTGTGTGTGTGTGCGTGTTTGTGTGTGTCTGTGTGTCTGTGTGTGTGTGTGTGTGTGTGTGTGTGTGTGTGCGTGTTTGTGTGTGTCTGTGTCTGTGTGTGTGAACTCACCATCATGGCCTCAAGCACAGTCAGGTGTGGCAGCAGCATGTCGTCCTGCATGATGTAGCAGGAAACCTTCCTGAAGGAGCGCAGGTCTCTGGGCTGACCGTTGATCTGGATCTGCCCCTTCATCCCCGTCTCCCTGGCACACACACACACACACACACACACACACACACACACACACACACACACACACACATTTACCCAGATATATATGCCATATATTGTATACTGTACTGATACTGGTCTACATTAGTTCTCCACTCTAATACTCTGGTACTGGTCCACTCTGGGATTGGTCCACCTTGGTACTGGTTTACAGTGATACAGATCTACCCTGGTAATAGTCTACTCTGGTACTCTGGTACTTCTGCGGTCTACGGTGTGTGTGACGGTGTGGTCTCCCACCTGTACCCGGCCAGGATGTTCATGAGTGTTGACTTCCCGGCCCCTGAGGGCCCCATGATGGCTACCAGGTCTCCACTGGTGAACCTCCCAGAGATCCCTTTGAGCAGCATCTTGTAGCCTGGACCAGAGCAGAACCATCAAGGCACAGGTTCATAGACCCTCCCAGACCTTCCTAAAGCCTCCCAGATGCTCCTAAACCCTCTCAGGGCCCCTCAGGCCCTATCAGACCCTTTAGGACCCCCTGAGACCCTTTCAGACCCTCTAGGAACCCCCCCACCACCCTCTCAGACCCTCTCACACAGCTCAGACCCACTCAGACCCTCTCAGGCCCTCTCAGACCCCATCATTTGGGGGCTTTTACACCAACC